>CM022477.1:3688923-3759391 GCA_011952105.1 Coreoperca whiteheadi
GGAAAGGAGAGGTGGGAGCCCGGTGGTCCCCTTTCTACCCCCCCCGTTCCACACCTTGTTCCCAAACAAAAACCCAAAGAGGGTGGTCCCCCCCCCCCCCCCCCACACTTCCACAGTCTCTTGCTTTGAGGACGTTTGGTCCTCATCAATATGCAGAGGAAAACGCGAGGATTACCTCTCTTGTTCGTCAGTCGACCAATACTACTAAACGCACTGTGTTTGTTTCTCTCACGCACACGCTTAACACCCACCTGCAGGGCTCATGGGGGTGACTCACAGAGTTATCATGGCACGCAGGCTCACACCCCCCCACACAGCTCTGCTTCGATGCTCTGACTTTAAATAGAAATCCTGTCTAGAAAATCACTACTTGAGAGCTCTTGAGGGAGACTGAAGCTGCAACAGCCACTCAGCTGGGTTTATTTTATTTTTTTTTTAAATACATTTCCTTTAAGAAGAAAGAAAGAAGAACAGAAAATCCCACCCTGAAATGGGGGTCACAAACGTGAAGACAGAAAGTCACTTGCCTGCCCTTCCATCTCCTGAAATCTCGCCAGGCAAAGTGTACGCCAACAGAAGGATGCGGAGCTAGGATATCTTCAGGCGGTGGTTGGAGGCTTTGCAGGACCCGCCCGCCCAGCGCTGACAGCTGCAAGGAAAGGAACGGACCTCATCGTTAGGCGCTGTCCGTGGTACCAGCCGGCTCTGCCAGGAAGGACACGACCGGCGTGCCGCTCCCTCCCCATCAGGAAACCAATCCCCAATAATCATTTTACAGCAGGCACGTCTGAAGGTCGGTCCACCGCTTTCTGTTTCTGTCGGCCAAAGTGGCGCGAGCAGGAGCATTTTCACACCTCGGCTTGCCCCCCCCCCATACACACACACACACACACACAAAAAGAGACCCTAAATCCGTGCAAAAGCAACACAAACTGGACAATAAGATGACACTCACCTGTCGTGACTACCGGGACAACGGGACCCGTCGGTGGGCTGCAGCAGTACCGCCCTCCTGTTCGCTTGTAATTCGGCTCATAAGCGGAGCTGCGAGGAGAAGCGCACGTAGGGCGCACGCAGTTGTTTTTATTATTTCTTTTCGTCTACTCCATCACCCTATTGGAAACTGGGATGCTGGGATGCCGTGACGTGTCGCCCCGCCCCTCGGCTCTTGCGCGCCGCTCTGCCGTGACCCCCTCGGTGCGTCGTCACCGCATCCCGCGAGGCGTGACGGCGTCCATGCCCAATTATGGCTGCAGCCTTTATTCGGTTAGTTGACGAAAGCGTGGGCGCATGCGCGAAGGAGGGACGGGGGGGGGGGGTGTTCGTGAGGGTCGTGAGGGAATGATTGTGCCCCGCCTCTCGTGTCCTCCTCGCCTTCCCATGATGCCTCTCGCCGGCGACCTTGACAGTAGCTACTGGGAGACTGATGCTGGCGCTGCTGATGCAACGCGGCCCGTTACCGAGGCAACGGGTCACGCGGGCGCGGCTCAGACGACGCTCCCGTTGTGGAAACGATTACTTTTCAAAACTTTTTGGTGTATCTACCATTGCAGACAATGGCAGCTTGTGCACAGCTACCTACCACACGAGGCAACTGAACACATGAACGTGAAATAAAACCGGATCCATCAGGTATCGAAAGACGACGCGCAGTGCAGGTCCCCCCCAGTCCTATGATTCGCTTGTGACTCAAGAGACAACGACTAGAGGCCTCGCGCTGAGACTGTGTCTTAGACATCGTGACGCGGCCAGTACACAGTACAATACAACACGATACATACATAAAGAGCACACATTTGAATATATAAACTACAGCATTATATCTCAAACATGAGATTCTCCATTTAAAAGTTTAACCCCAGCTGGCACAAAAGAATTTCCTGAGCGATTTGACTTACACATCAAAACCCTAAATCGTCTCCTTGATGGTAGCAAATTATAATTCATGTGAATTTTATGATCTAAAGCTCCAGAACAGCTACTAAATGGAATTAGGGCGGACTGTTTTGTTCCCCCAGTACTCTTATGTTTGGACCTGGAAGTGGTGTCCTAGTTTTGAGGCACAATTGTTTCTTTAAAAAACAAAAAAAACCAACCCTTTTTCTTGACTCCAAAAACTTATACTTGTACTTCATTTATGTAATTCTGTTCCTCCATATTGTAATTGCACTGCTGTTCCTTCTCTCTACTCTGCGTGTACCACACCCATTCCATGAATCTTTCTTCATGAAAATGGAGGGTCAAAGGACCGAGGGTGTCGTGTGTTGTCCGTCTTATGAAGCCGTCTGATGCGACTCTGTGATCTGAGGCTATATATATATATATATATATCTCAAGTTCACCTGACTTTTGATTATTCATTTCTTCTTTACGTCCGCCCGTTTGCCATCTTCCGTCTCATACTTTTGGGGTACAAAACAGCAAAATGTGTCACAACCCATTCCTCGATGTCTTCTCCTCACATTTCCACCGAAGTAACAGAACCGTGAAACACACAAAGACATGTAGTTGCTTCTCCTTACGTGTGCTGACGCCTTGGTACTTGAACTCGATTCTATCCCATAACTCTCCATCAGGATGTGTTGTCAGGTTGCCAACGTGAATAAAAGGGGTCAACTTGCTGATTAAAAACCATCACATTAATATTTAATACCTTAACTACACTGTTGAGACTCTATTAAGTGGTACGTTGCTTTCACTTGAGTTTCAAAATAAAAGCGCTTGAAGCGCTATGTCATGCTTGTAATAGATTTGAATGCACATTTTTTTAGTTTGTTGGTCATGTTCAAGGCTGATGTCCAGTGGTAGGTTGACCTCACTAGTTTGGGGAGGCAATCAACACGAAGTATAAATCAGGACAACTACGACAGGGCTCACAGTAACATTATATAATTTATTTAGTTGCTTCTGTACAGAGAGAGCAGATGCTTCACATTAACATGCTGAGATGAAGAGGAATGCGTCCGTTCAGAGCTTTCCGGGGAAACTTCCCGCCTCCACCTGCTCGTCCCATTTCTGAACCTGCAGGAGAGAGAAAGGGAGAGACTCTCAAAAAAAACCAAAAACAAAAAAAGGACGACGATATCTTTGCTTAAGGTAGAAATTGGAGACCGATGATAAAATGTGCTTCGGTTCGCCGTCGTGTCTAAAGTGACATATGACGTGAAAAAGAAAAAAAAAAAAAAAAGCAAGCAAAGTTATTCTGTCTTGTGATAGAGAGCCATTTGCGTAGTTACAGTTGATCGCAGCAGTTGCTGAATGATGAAAAGCGTCACTATGACTTAGGGCTGCACACACAAGCGGAATATTAACGAAATCGCAATATGGCCCAGTGCAATATCCACATCGCAGAAGCTGCGACTCTTTTGATGAAAAGCTAAAACGTGTGACAGAACAGCATTATAGTGAAGTGCTGTGGTGCTGCAGAGGTGCCCCCGGCCCACAAATCTTCTTCTCCGGATGTAAGGAAACCTGTTTGCTTGGTACAGACCCCAACAAATGTCACATCCTTATGATCTTAATGGGTTTTTTTCCATCATTCCCACTAATTGTGAATCACATCGCAATAGTTATATCTGTCAAAATAATGGCAATAGGATGTATTTTTTTTACCATATCGTGCAGCCCTACTATGAGTATGAAAACTGATTATACTTTATACTTCGGACTAGCCATTTAATCTGGAAACGTGGTCATGCGAAACTCGCCGGTATGAACGCGTAGTTTGGTGTAACTTACCCAGCTGATGGGGCAGAGGCTCTTGTAGACCCTCTGGTACCATTCGCAGGGAGCCGTGTCCTGGTCTTTGGCAGACAGAGCTTTGTTGCATCTGTGGAAGTCTGCAGAGAACACAAACAGCCAGCTGTGATCCCTGACAGGGCTGCAAATCGGAGTGAGCCACGAGTCCCGCCACAGTCCTACAGTCCACAGAATCAGCACTCTCTAAAACTGAAATACAGCCGCTCCGACAGTTTAATTCCATATGAAATATTCATTCAATCGTGAAGGATACTTTTTGATACAGTTTTGAGGATTAAAATTATTTGAATTAATGACATAATGTATGTTGCAAACATGCCCTTTTTTGGAATTCATTGTAACCTCTATGTCTGTGTAGAGTTTAGTTTCACAAAGCACCGTCAACAGCTACTTTTACTTTGAAAAATCAGCAGGGTCAGCAGGCAGTGGTCAGTACTGAAGGTGAGTGAACAAACCGCTATCGTGTGGCCCGGAGAAAAGAACGGTCCTCGCGAAAATAGAACGACAAACTAACAGAACTGGATTTGGACGAAGGCTGAGACGGAAACAGAATTAAAATAACAAAACAAAACAAAAAAAAAATAAACGCCTTTTCAGTTGGCTGCTACACTGACAAGAGGAATTAGTCTTCAGCAGATCGAACATTATACTGCTGTGTAAATGGAAATGTATTCAGTCTTTGTGTTTTCATTGGAAATAATGCAGCGTTTCAGCAGCAGCAGCACGACGGCTTTAAGTAGACCTCAACACAGCCTTGATTTCAATACTCAAGTCCAGACATTTTGTCACTTAAACAAATTAGACGTTTTAGGTGTTCAGCGGGATTTGTGACCGCTGTCAAGAGTCTTAGCCTCAACACGTTAGACACATTCTGCAGAGAGAAATACACATAAACACCTGAAAGGACAAGGTATAAAATGTTTAATCGTATGGGTTTCGGGTGAGTGTGTGTCCCTCTGTTGTTGCAGCCCTTCTCATCCCTTGTGAAGGCAACAAGCTCGGTAAAAGGGATCCGATCAGGCTTTAACAGCCTTGATAGGGTCCAGACTTTACGAACTTGATCTGTGACAGTGAAGGCAAGTGTGTGTGTGTGTGTGTGTGTGTGTAGCAGGTTGTCTTGTTTACCCAGATAGTTCTGGAAACAGTTGCGGGTTTGGTTGGTGTTGGGGAAGCGGGCGTCGAACGGAGCCGTCCTGTAGTTCTTGATCTTCTCATCGATCTGGTCAGACATCTTCAGCTGCCGGATATCTGCAGAGGACCAACAGTGTGTGAGCAACTCTGAGATCACGCTGACCAGACACAGTAGAAAGGCCGTGGATCTGCATCACAAGAGAGGGCGTTTTAATCCCCAAAGCGCACTGTCCATGGCAGGGGAAAGCAATGAGCACCAATTATTAAACGTTATCATTTGCTCAATAAGCACGTCTTTGTAACTGTGTTTAGAGCCGAAATTACCAGGTGGCTCTTCTGACTACTAAAATAGCCTTAATTGTGGTCTACGTCGTACAAGTTTAGTAATAACAAAGGGCACATTAAAAACACCTCTTTTTCCAAATGGAGTTCGGCATATTACGTCTGCACACACAACACATAACGTAACGTCCTAACGTTACGTGGAGCAAGTTTGGCTAACGTTAGCTAAGTGTCTGTAATAATCATTCACTGACAGCGACTGCTTAGCTGCTTATGAAGAACAACATTAACGCTGTTATAAAAAAAAAAAACAGTTATCAAATATAATTACAATTATAAACCTGCTCAGTGACGTTAACCTTTAGAGGAAATAGGTAAATTCCCGTTAAGCCGGGTCACCTGCCACTGGCCGTTCGCTAACGGACGCTTTTAACGTCTAACCAGATAAATACAGACTCGGCTAAATATAAGTACATTTTAAAAGCAATGGTTGCCAACATACTGAAGAAGCAGAAAGCACGGCGCTCGTAAGAGAAGCTCTTCAACGGTACCTTCCACATATACACCCCGCTACAAGCTCCCGGTCCTCGGCGTCCTTCGGTCTGAAGGGCTGCTCGCTCCTCGCACTGCACGTCGGGAAACAGAAGTGACGCTTTTCAGGCGATGTTTGAAACGGCAACGCCGCCACCTGCTGGACACTCGGGGGAGGTACAGCCGCAGATGGGCGACATGACGCTCATGACGCCGGCTTTGCGCCACATCCGATTGCAGCATTAAAAACGTAGGTTGTATTGGCCTCTCACCTCATCTGCTTACATATTATCAAGCATTAAATTTCATGCTTGACCTGGGAAATAGTAGTCTGACAGAAAATCTTAACGCAAGGTCCACTGAAGACTAAAGCTCTGGAAAAAGCTAGTGAGTGTAGCTACAGTTTTTTGTGCTTATATATCATTTTTTTAACATTATATAATAAAGTGGGAATGTCATATATCCCCTAACCCATTTATATTGCTTATATGTTATTTTTTAAATGCATTCCCATTAATTAATTAATTATTATTATTATTATTTTAATTCAGTTTATCTGTATCTCTCATAATATTATTGCTATTGTTTCTTTTTACAACGCAAAATGGTGATATTTAGGACTTGATATTTCGGAGGAGTCTGAATAAGGATCAGTGAAGTTGGATTCTTGCTAAAAAAAACAAACAAAAACCCTGAAGCATAACATAACAACAACAAATACATTTAAAAAAACAAAAAACAATTATTTTGCTCAGTTGCGTATTTGATTATTATTAACATTTAATTCAACAGCACATATAGGCTTATATCAGCATATATATTGCATGCTTCTGAAAGGCTTCTTTGTAAATCATTTCCTCTCCTCTCCTCTCCTCTCCTCTCCTCTCGCTGCAGAGTAGCTTGTCTCCTCTCACAGATCCTCCTGAGCTGGTTGGAACATCTGTAGGGGAACCAGCTCGTCCTGTGGTCGTCTCCTGGGGTGAGTCGACCACACAGCTCCCTGCCGTCTGTTTTATGGGGCTCGCGCTCCCAGAACCTGCAGAGATGCACCCCCCCCCGCTGTCTTTAATCTGTTGCCACGGCAACCGCTACTCCTCCAAATGAAAAAGGCATCACGAAATTAAAGCAGCCTCCCGCTGTCTTTCAATCCCCTCCCATCAAGGCAAAAATGATCACAGTACACCCAAGAAGAAGACGTAAGATACTGTAACTCTGATTGCTCCACAGTGTGATCTAAACTCATGATTCAAAAATGAAGAAAAAGACAAATCTCTTAGCTTTCGCCTAAATTTCACTTTACGTGATGCTTGAGTTAGTGTTAATGTGTATAAAATGATCACAATGGGACGTTCTGGTGGCCATTAGTTACACGTCATCCTTTCTCTCTGTCCCTTCGTCATGAAAGAAAGGTGAAGATGCCCTAAAGGAAAATAAGAGTATAAGTACAGTAGGCCATATCTGCCAGCTTTCCTTCGAAAATGTAAGGTAAAATCGATTCAGAATCAGCCTGGATTTTGCATTATTCTTGTTTTTTATTTATGAACATATGACATTATGTAACTTTTTGCATATGTCTTAGTCATGTATTATTGAAGTGAAATGCAAACATCATCTCATAGCTATGATATCTAAAACGTGCTTAACAAGATGGGACCTCCTGATGAGTACATTTGAACTAAATGTAGGGTATAACCGACGTAAAATAAGATTTTTAACAAAGTTACTTTTTTTTTCTAAATTATAACTCTCTCTCCTTTAAACGGAAACTGAACTAATAGCTCGATTTTTTTTCCCCAGCAGAGACTTGATATCGTAGATCGAGCGCTTTTCACTTCAGAATGAATTTAGTCACCAACATCTGCTCTGTTTTTCACATTAAGTCCAGCACTTTTAAAAACTACTGATGGTGATTTACCGAAAAAAAATTAAATAATTTTGTTATTTTCTGTATATTTTTTAATTGTGAACTGATATATACAGTATATAATATGAAAACAACCACACTGAACAGAAATCTGTTCTTGTTACATTTTCTTTTAACTGTTACACACATTTATTTCTTATTCTAAGACATTTTCCTTGCCTTTCTTATTATGACCTTCTTGTGTATTTTATTGGTTTGTTTTTCCTTCAAGGACGGCTAATGTTTTATTTACAAATGGATTCTTATATTTAAATCATGAGGAAGGATATTTAAATTAGAAACCTCTTTTATGTCTACAGTATATCGTATTCTTTTTTCTTCACAAAACAAAATATCATTCATCTCAAGTTTGCAAACATGTGACCAGACTCTCAAGCTGCAGGAATAGAAATCAGCGTCACCTCAGGGGCCCATTATTGTCCCTGTTCGACCCCCCCCCCCGTCCTGCCTGTCACTACTCACTCTGGTCCCTTCTCCACCAGGGAGCCGTCACTCCACTGCCAGCCCCCGTCACCGCCGCGGCTCCTCAGGCCGAGCCAGTACGAGTCTCCCTGGCTCAGGCTCTGGGCCTTTCTCCACAGAAACACCTGAGAAGCATGTCAGAAAATGTCATCAGTTTGTCAAGAAAGCTTTTAAATGTTCTCCCCTTTTTCTCTTCTCCGGGAAATCATTTCACTTGTGTACCCCCCCCCCAAGCCCCACACTGGTGACAACATCAAGTAACGCAAGACCTCAGATGACCTCAAGCAGCGACCGCTCCCGCAGACGTCCCCATATTTCGCAGAGGTCCTAAATCTATTCTTAACTTCCCTCTCTGACGGTGTGTGTGTGTGTGTGTGTGTGTTTGCATGTGTCAGAATGTGTGTCCTTACATCTGATACTTCAGGGAAAGCGTCTGAAGTGTCTACAGCTGGACAGATGCAGCGTATATCGTGAGGTTCCATGTATGACACACAGACACTAAGAAAAGAAGGCAGAGCTTTCCCAGTTTCCTCTGATGTCACGTGTAATACAAACACGCTTAGTGAATAAAGTATGTAATGAAAATGAATCAGAGTGCGTTTGGGGAATGAATACAATTTGAAAATAAGAGACAGCAGAAACAAAGTGTGTGTCGTTCACCTGCACCTCCTCTGTTCTGACTGTGGCCACAGCGCCCCCTAGTGCCATGCAGCGGTACTGGCTGCTGATCCAGTCCACCCTGTCCTGACTGAACAGGACTGGACACGGTCTGCACACTCTCTCCGGGTGCAAAAAAAACAAAAAAAAAACCCAAAGACGGATGAAATAACTTGTCCCTCAGAGTGATTGAATCTGCCTCAAGCTCCAAAAGACCCGGTTTCAGCAGTGATATGATTTCTTTTTTTCCCAGCTGTGAAAACATCCTTGTATGACTGTTTCCTGCTCTTTCATGCATGAATTACAAAACCATAAAGGGCTTTTTTTTACTCCCCCCCCCGGAAAAGCGGAAGAAGATGGATGGGTGGATGGACGGATGGATGGATAAGGTGCTTTTTTAAATTTAAAAGTGTCACAATGCATCAAAACAACACTGAAAGCATGACCGGATGTTTGCCAGTGAGTTAAGTTCATTTGTGTGTTTGATGAAAATAAACAGCTGTACACTGTGCATATTTGTGTTAGTCATGGGATTTGAAAATGTCTAATGCACGTGCGCAAGTGCAAATGACGTCATTGTTTTACACAAAACTATATTTTAGGGGTGAATGAAAAATGTGCAGTTCAGTGCAGTGAATGCTTGAAGTCCACCACAGGGCGCAGGTTCACTTTCAGAAGTCCTGTTATCTCAATCGAAAATGCACAGCTGACGCGGTCATGCTTGAGCTGTTTGTGGTTTGTGTACTTTTGCACATCAGAGCTGCTGGGGTCAAACGGGTTTTGCAAACAGTTCCTTGTGTGTAATCGGCAGACGCGCGCCCGAGTCCACAGAATGACTGGAACGTCAACATTGACAAAGCGAATTTAAAAAGAGCTGAAACAAGTAGTTCATGAAGCGAAACAGGTGCGTTCCGTTGCCACGAAGTGCGTTAATGTCGGTCTGATACAGATATGTAAATGTTTAACAATGCCAAACACCAAAAGTGACAGAAATCTTTGTGCAACATTGCATTGAATTTGCAGGCCTTACAATCATGCCAAGCGTCACGTTTTTCAGGGGGGCTCTGGCTGAGAGCCTGTTGCACGCATTCACACCTGGAAGCAGATACCACCAAAGTCTGATCTCATGGCCACTGCAGCTCCACCGGAGCAGTTTGTGGTTAAGTGCCTCGGCCAATGGAACTTCTGCTCTTTCGCGTTTTCCCTTTAGTTTTTATCCGGACAGGCTGACATCCGCGTATTCAATTTGTTAATATTTGGTTTATTCATCCCAGCCTTTCAAGAAGGTTGTACAGCTACACATGTGAGGATTTTCATTGACATAATGCATTCCCCAGCCCCTTACCCTAAACCTAACCTAAACCTAATTCTAACCCTGAGCCTAAAACCAAGTCGTAACCCTCAAACTGCCCCTTGAAGGTCTCTTGAAAAGTGAGGCCCGGCCAAAATGTCCTCACTCCCAAGGTCTAAAATGCAAACTGGTCCTAACAAAGATGGCCGTACAAGAGCACACACACACAGCGCTTACCACTGGTGGTGGAGTTGCTGACTGGGCAGTACTGGTTCAGAGCTGGATACCGGGAGAACAGGAGGCGATACGACTGGGTGAGCTTCTCCAGTCTGTTGGTCAGATCGCTCAGTTTGGTTTCCTGCTGGGTCGACTGTGACCGGAACGCCAAGGTGATCTGAACCACTGTGATACCAAACACACACACACACACACACACGCGCCAGGAAGCCAGAAAATTACATGCACAATGTCCCGTCCCCCGTCTCCGTGGAGACGGGACAATAAAGGATGTGTCGGGGAGAAAACAAAGCAGACTGACAGAGGTAAAAAAAAAGAAAAAGAAATTGATTCCGGAGGAACATAAAGACTTAATCCTCTCTGTAAACCTTCAAATGGAGACATTCAGTCTAAAATAAGATGTGAAAAGAATGACATCTTTATTTCTGACAAAAGGACAGCTGACGGAGCGACACTAAAGAACATCCTGGGTTGTTTGTTTTTTTAAAGCCAAGATGAACACATTATCAGTTTGTGGCTGCTGTGACGTTTTCGCTTTTAAAAATACATCTCAGCCCCTCAGCCCCTTTTTGTCTGGTTAGTTAAAGCCAGATGCATCTTATTTCTCGGGGTCACAGAGCCCCATTGTTGTCCAAAAAACATTAAAGACAGACCAATGAGCTTCATTACCATGAACACACACACACACACACACACACACACTGTAGTTAATTTTGACTACGCTGCCCCAAATACTCACTCGAGCACCAAATGTGTATTAATCTGCCACTGAAAATAGTCCCCAACAAATGCACTATGTACTCCTGTTTGAGGGACTAAAAGTAAAAAGCTACAGTGACCCGCTGTTTTAGGAAATTGAGCCTTTAAAAAACAAAAAAAATCAAACTACATACTGCATGTGGGAGACATTTTTTTTTATTAAAAATCTCAATCTTCAGTAGGAACCAATGGGCTTGGAGCGGAGAGCCGCAGACAGAGAGATAATAAGAAAAATATACTAAATTTACAACTAAATTAATCTTAATGTAATGTTGGCTACATCCACTTCTGAATTATTTTTTATAATTTACTCTATACTGTAAATTGTGTAAACTATAAATGACATAAAACATCTCTTCCTGAAATACCTCTTTATATAGGCTATATTTATTTTGACTTTCTCTTTCCTGTGTATTTCCCATGTTGCTGCGCGCTGTTAGAGTACAGCTCACTGAGTTTACCTGCAATGAGACGGGCCTTGCCTTGAAATCCCTTTCATTTTCGCCGCGCATCACAAGTGTACATGAAGGATAAAAAAGCGTGCACGTGTTTGCGCTGACGGGTCGGTACCGAAGAGGTCAAACTACCAGGAAGTCCTCACAGCAGAACGTCTGCAGCAGAGTCACCATGGTGAGCAGAAAGCAGAGCAGAGAGAAGTAATGAGCCAGCTGCTGGTACTGACTGAACCAGCCTGCGAGACGGCAACACAGGCACAAAATTATAAATAAAAATACCATTTAAACTTCTCTTAGACTGTTATTTATTACATTACTGCACGTTGACATAAAGGGTCAATTCACCCAAATCAGTCCAGCTTTTTGATTTTTGAGACTGTAGGTAGCGGCGTTGCACCAGACTGCATTATACTGAAACGCAATTCTACTATACATAGAATCATATTGATTAGCAAGTTGTACTTCACGGTTGTTGTATTAGATTGCATGAGATTCTGCAGGTGTACCTAATACACTGGCAGATTGTATTTCCCCACTTACCTCTGATGGGATATTGTTTCTAGAAGGAAGCACTTATGTTGAGTTTACAAATGTCACTTTGATGCTTGAAGCACAACCCGTAAAATTCACGTTAACTGTATGGGGAGTGGCACTTCTGAAAACCACAGCAAAGAGGCCAAAGGTGAAATGATCTGCACGGCCAGGCGTCACCGGGGACGAGACGAATTCATTTTATTATGATGTTATTGCTATTACTGCTGCTGGGAACAGAACCTTTAAACTAATCACTGCATCCCCAAAGCAAAAAAAAAAAAGAGCGGCTCAATAAAGTCACCAGGTGTCGGAATAATGAGCGAGACTCCACAGTACTGTTCTAAAATCCCACTTGGCACAGCCCCCCCCCCCCCAAAAAAAACACAACAACAACAAAAAAACAGCACAAAATATAAAACGTGGAAATCGCAAGCACTCGATACGCCGGATCGCTGTGTAAAATGAAAAGCCGTTAATTTGCTCTCATAAGATCAAGTTCTTATAGAAAGAGAAATGCATATGTATCTTCAAATTCTAAACGTCTGAAGTTTAAACGTATACATGTGGCTGCAGCAAGAGAAAACAACAACGACAAAATTACTTTTGCATGTAGCTGTTTGCGGTTGTTCTTCTTTCAGCAGAGCCGATCCATTGTTCACCCCCATGGTTACATCGGTTCCAGCAGACACGAAGCTTTGCTTTTAGCGAGTGATGCACTGATGCGTAATGCGCCCTGTGCTAGCCGTTTCTCCGAGTCCTCACATGGTGTTTCAGTGCCTTAACCCCTTTGCTGAAGCAGGTACAAAAGAACAGCCCAGTGTCCCTCGGGTTAGTGTTTAACGTGCCACTGTATATCTCACATGAAAATACCGGCTCCTCTGCCGCCGCATGCAAAGCAGAACTGGGTCTGATAGCCAAACGTGCCTGGGAAGAGTTCAGCAGTTCTATCCACCATGGGAAGTCCCCATCACCAACCTGCACGTCATTTGTCGAATGTGGTAAACTGCTGTCGACAATCGCTTTCAGTCACCAACGTGAGACATTCACACCTACACTTTATGTGGGCTATAAATCATGGCCGGGCTCAACCTGCTAGAAGGTCCCCGGGGAAAATATTAGCTGCTGGAGCCCATCAACTGAAATGGTAATCTAGCATTTACTATACTTGACACGCGTCTTGATCTTCCGCTGTGTTTCTTACAGTTCTGATATCACACCGCATTTTTTATACTATTCATGGCTTTCATTTTTTTTTTCCCCCAGCAGGCACACTTTCAGGGTATTATGCATTCTCCGACGACCTCTCTACATGGAAGTTGCCATCGTTATACTGGCCGTCTTTCCCGCACTGGATTCATGTTGTGTGCACAAGGGCTTCACAGGTAGCACTGTATGCCTGCATTTTGCAGAACGCGCAAAGCAGCATTTGATTGAGAGTTTAAAATCAGCATTATCAGAGGACAGTGCTGATTATCCTCTTTGGCCTTATATATTAAAACCGTGTGAGGCGACGCATCCTCTCAGCCCGCTGTTTGAGACTGTCCTCCCAAGAAGAATGACAGCATCAGCCATTTCAGGAAGTGTGACAAAATGACACACAGGTTTACCTCCAAGTAGCCCTCTAGTGGCTGTAGTAATGGGAGCAAAGGAGGAAGTCCGGTAAAGTTGTTATAGAGGGTTGGGGTGGATGGATGGAAAATGCTGGACTTTAACACTTTTCTTTTCTTTTTTTTTTTTTTTAAAAGCATGATCGCGATCGTTCCCTAAACCTTAACCACGTGTTTTCCTTTCATTGCAACTAGTAAGTAACGTGGCTGATACACGTGTAACTTTGCATGGAGCCGTAACTGCTGAGCCGCTATTTGACGCAATACAAACACGTGCATGATTTGACCATGCACGGCGCAAAATGGCCAAAGAAACTAGTTTGTAGTCCAGTTTGAATTCATAAAATATTTTAAGTAGTTTTATTCAAAATCCTGACATATTTACAAATATTTGACAGCGTTTATAGTGCATTATCTTCCTCTTTCAAGTTTTACAATTCAGTTTATAGTTTTGGCTTACTTAAGGGAGGGACTGTTGACTGAACACCATGTAATACTTTGAATATTTACAGCCAAAGACACAAGAATAAACATAACAAAAAAAACACAACCTAATAAACATGAAAATGTACACCAAAGGCGAGAGTAAGCAAGTCTTCATGTATAAAGTTGTATATCTCATTTTTTTGCTTTTACACGTTTAATGTCAACATTCAGCTTACAAACTACACAGCTCAGTAGCAGTAGGAGGAGGTGTGTGAAGTCTACGTAACAAAGAGAGAAGAACCATATGAAAGACATGTCGCATGCATTTGGCTCACTATCGTAAGAAGCAAACAGTAGTAGCACTGTTTCAAAGTGCTGTTTGTCTTGGCATTCCAGTCGAAGGAACATCGATTCGCAGATATTTACAGCTGTAGAGTGATGTGGTCCGGATGCTGAGAGATTCTGTCACCATGGCAACAACAGATACCCCTTTTTACCGTCGACAGAGAGAGTTGGAAGCTGACTCAGAGGGGAATGGGTTATAATAAACACATAAGAAACCGTTTACTCCGGACAATGTGACTTCCAAACAAACACGGGGTTGAGGGGGGGGGGGGGGGGCGAGGAAAGGCTATGTACTTATTAAAGGGTTTACAATGGGCGAAATGCCACAATAAATGCTTTGGATGATTAAGAACAGACTATCCGATATAATTTACGAGTACAAAAACCTCTTTTGTTTAAAAAAAAACAAAAACATGAAGGTGCACCTACAAACAGTTATCACGACATCAACAGTGTCACTTTTCACCTCTTTATCTTCACTGAGCGTCTGTGAGCGCTTGTGTGTGTGTGTGTGTGTGTGTGTCCGACTCTGCCACGTGGTTTGAGCTGGTCGGAAATAGGTAGAATCAGATGGGGTGTCCACAAGGTAAATCCTGCCGTAAGCCACCGGTTGCCGAGGAGACATCAGCATTACCGAGGTGACATGTACAGAGAGCTTAACACTGCATTGCTGCAGGCAGGTGGCCATAACGTGTCATGTCTGACATTGAGACGTGGTGCTCTTACAGAGCGGCCGCTTGACTTTTGAACAGAGAAACAGATCCCCTTACCGGCCGAGACATGTTAAAATTTAAAACATCATACTCAGTTCTGCATTGAAAAAAATTGGACGAAACAAAAAAAAAAGTTTTCAATATGAAATACTAGTATAAAAACAGCCAAAATCTCAATGTGCAAAATTAACACCAGTAGGTTGTGCTAACTCCGTGCCAAATTGGACCTGCATTGTAAAGATTCCTGCAGCAGCATTATTCCCCTGTCTCCACAAAACAATGAGCAGATACTCAGTTGTCAGTGCTTGAGCAACATGTACGAATCAGCACAGTTCAGGTCTCCATGTGACTTTATTCGCAAGAGAACTTGTGCCTTTAAGCCACACTTTCGCCCCCCTGTAATGTTTACGTTGCTCACATACCAAACAAAACAAGCTAGTGCAGGCGAGCTAATGGCAACGAGCAACCTTTGGACCTGTTCTGATGGAAAGAAATCCTATTATGTGGGTTGGCTGTCTCAGAGCCGCTGCAGTCATGACCGCACCGCCGGGTAAATCCAAAAGCCCTGAGCCCTTTGGAGCCTTCAAAGTCGTCCTGCTGAGAGCGTCAGAGCGGAGACGCGAGGGTGTAGGTGGAGAAGGCAGAAAGATCGAACAGGAATGGCAAAAATGTATAGAAAAAGCTAAACAACTCGCTGCTCTGCCTGTTGCCCCTGGCTGAGCTTGTGTTATTAAACTTCTGCAGACCAATATGATGAAACACCAGAGCAAGCAATGAAATAAATGATTCCCCCATCTTTGATCCAGGACAAAATAACATTTTAACATTTCCCTGGCTATTTTTGACATGGGCATGTAATCAAAAATGTGGGGATCATGATCCTATAGCTCTGGGTGAGGGGGTCCAGGGGCAGTTCTTAGTGGCAGGGGGTAAAGGGGAACTCGGTGAGCCCCCCGTGGAGCTCCACTGATTCCTCTGACCAGGACATGACATCACCAACGAGGTGGCCTCCGCAGGTCGCCTGGCTGTAGATCTCGTTGGGCGTCAGGACTCTGGACCAGAATTGGAGATCAGACACCTCTCCCATGAAGGACTGAGTGACATCGAAGCGGCCTCCCATTGTGTCCTGTGAGGACCAGTGAAGAACCGGTCAAGAACGAAAACGTTGGATGAACTGAATCATTACTCAGGGATTATTGACTGAAGATCTAACTGTGAGCTTTTGAAAAGTCATAAAACATTCATGTTTATAGCTAAGTTCAGCTGACTCAAAATGTATTTGTCACTTCACAGTATGAGGAACAGTGTGGCAGTATGATTTTTGTGTCCAACGCCTGTGGCAACCACGATGTCAAGGTTGAGACTGAAAGATCGTGGTTCCTGTTGCAGTAGTAAAAAGGCAAACACCGATTGCATGTCTGTGATTGCAAACTTTGGTCTCTCGCAATAAAGTCAGAGGTGCTAAATGCCGACCCAACGTCTCGAGCTACCCCCTTACTTTCCGGCTTGCAACAAAAAGGACACACTACTTGGTAGACTGGCACGAAACGTTGGCATTGGACGTGAATTGTGACGCGCAGAATCGTCCAATATGGACTTAATTCTTAGGTATACTGGGCTGATGAGCAAGATCTCCATACTTTCTGGTCCAGACTGCTTCTTCTGAACGATTTGTGGTGGAATGGTCTCTTTATGACAGATTTGCGTTGGAAGACATGCTCATTTCATGAAATTTCAGGGTATCTAACTGCCACCTCTCACAGCTTCAGGAAGACGTAACATCCAAAGAGGAATGACTGTCAATTTACACGTTTGGAGGGTTAAATATTACTTTAATGTTTTGCCCAATAAATGTATCCATCTACTGGATCTCTGTCAGAAAGCATGCTGTACTGTATGTCTTACCTGCTCCTGGCCCAGGATGAAGGTCCCTCCTGGTTTGATGGGGTGCCAGGCTGACAGGTTTTGCCCCGAGCCTTTCTTCACCCCGTCCTGGTAGGCCTCCCAGACACCGTCACGTGTCGACCACGTCACGCACACGTGATGCCACTTCCCATCTGCCATGGTTATGGGCAATGTCACCGCCTAAACACACAGGTGGACGGAGACAGAAATACCATTAAAAAGGGGAGGACGAGAAGCGTGCTCCTTCCACCTGGAGGAGCCTCGACCCCATGTTGGGAACCACTTCCAGTTCAAGGCCACAGCCACACCATTATCTATGGAGGGCAAATTTCTGCACCAAATTCATTAATCTGAATAAAATTGTTAGGTTTATTCATGCATTTATTTATGAAACTAAAAGGATTTATCCGAGGCGCTGTCACAAAGTTTGACTTTTAAGAAGCTTCATTCGTAACAAAGCCTTGTGTTACGAAGTGCAGAAAACTTCTTTGTTTTTTTCTGGAAAGGTAAAGCAGAAACACAGTAGCTTCTCCTTTCCAAAACCTCATTTGAACATTGTGGAAACACATTTCCATGACAAACCCCTATAGCTTTAGACATGCAAGTTCTCACTGATGTAGGGAAAGAGGATTAGTACAATATGGGACTCCAATCCACTCTCATTCATTTTCTAGCGTTTATGAGGATGAACATAGACTGAGATGAATCTGCATTCTGAATATCATTTAACTGTGTCATTGATCGGTTTGATGACTGCCAAGTGTGTAACTAGAAGAAAACAAACATGACAGTTTCTCCCTACTGGCAATGTCACTCCTGGAGACAATTAGGCCAATCAATTACGATAATCAGATTAATTGCTTTGTTGATTTGTTTGTTGAGCTCACCGCTCTCAGTACTGGGGCAAGGAAGGGAAAAAGACAAACATCGGTCTTCCGTTTAGGGGAAAAGGGTATCAGCCTTTCAGAGAATGAAAGATTAGGAGGCTAATAGAATAACTGAATAATTTGTATGTCAGCAATCTGTGTACAGGTTAACGTCTTGTGTCATTCAAACTAAGATGCCCACAATTCAGGAGTTTCTCAAATAGCAAAAAGAAGCTCTTTCTTTGCAAAAACAAGTTATTTCTTAAAGCTTCTGATGCACACACACAGACTAATGCTAGAGTGGCTGCACCAAACGGCATGCAGATGAGTAACCTTTTCTGAGCCATGACCTCCTTTGAAGCTCTAAAATGTCCACGACCCCAGCAATTGTTTTGACTGAATAGGTCATGTATGTATGTTTGTGTATGTCATGTTTATATTCAGGTTTCTGGAGCATGGCGAGAGCTCCAAAAACAGAATAGAAAAAGGTTAGATTTGAAATCTTATTTAAAATATTAGGCTTAATACGACACAAGACTAATGTATTGTAAAGTGATCAGGCCATGTCATGCATTCATTTTTATTTCCCACGATAACTGCGTTCACATTCTTTTACTTCCAATGAAAGATGGAGAGAGACAATGCGTTATATATGTACATGTATGCAGAACTGGAGTTACACCCAACTAACTTCAGGACTATTCTGTGCAGCCGCATTTACAGTATATTGTTGGATTCAATGAGATAAACACCTGCCATTCATGGTGAGCAGATGATTTGCACTAGAAAGGGCTTTCTCTAATACTACAAATCACTAATCCCCACCCGCAGCAGAAACTTGTAGGATAAGACATTAGCAGCCCAAGCTGACCAATTACAGTGTACTCCACATGGTATTTCTGTAGCCACCTTAGCCTTAACATGTAGTTACATTTTTGAGGAGGCCCAGCAACAATGTAGCTAGAGCATTTATGTGCATAGGCTCTGTAGCTAAGTTGTAGTTAACTCTTATATATACAGTAGTAGTACCATTATCAGTGGATTGGTTCCTGTATCTTATACTCCTTTCTGCATGGCACTACTGGTATGTGGTATGGACGTGGTGGGGGTGTTTTTCCCCTTACCCCTGTGCACTCAAAAGGTGTCTCTTTTTCATTTCCATGCCTGCCTTTTAGTCTGTGCATGCGATTGCCAACTGAAAAGTTCATCTGACTAACCCGTGACAGAGAGCCTGACATGGCTCTGTCAAAACATTGTGCTCCTGGGTCTGAGGTCACGGTCCTCTCCTTGTAGCTCTGACCTCCGCTGGCGAGGTGATGCTGTCCTGTCAGCCTGAGCTGTGGCTATCACACGTCGCTGCATGCAAGGTCATATGCACTCCGGGGCATGGATGTGTGAGAACCGCAGTGACACTTGGTCTCCTAAAGCTCAGAGAAGCAGTTTTTTGACTTGAAAATCCCTCTATAAGAACTTCATAGAGTCTTTAATCCTTTAATAGACAGTAGCACCAGTGTTCTCTGTCCCAGAATCAGCGGGGACCCCCACAAAAAGAGGAGCTATGTGTCATCTTAACAATTTAATTTGTAACAATTTGTAAAACCTTCAACAGCGAGTTTTAGAGACCTGGGCTTCTCAACATTTTCCAGCCCTGGAGTCTGCACATTACTTTCTATTGCATTGCTTTTACCTTGTCGTTGATTAGCAGCTCCATGGGGTTGCTGCCCCATTCGATGAGCACCAGCTCATTGGCTTGTCCAGGTATGGCGTAGGAGAAGGGAGTACCAAGGCCAGGACCTGCCCCTGCCTTCAGCCACAGGCAGATGGTCAGGGCAAAGATCTCGTTGACCACCGACCGCCTCATCCTGGCGTACATGTAGTTGGTCCTCATGGGGAAGTCGAGCAGGAAAGTGGTGGGACTCTTTGGCTTCTTGGGGTTTCCTGGTGAGACGGAGAGCGTAGATTTTCGATTCAGGTCATTCAGTTGCGTAGCACATATTTTGTTCTACCACCAGCAGAACGGTTTCAGTTGAATATCCTGTTGCTCGTGGCATCCGCTACCGGAAGAGTTCTATAGCAGTTTAACTGACATTGCTACGTCCACCATTTTGTCAGATCTGTTACAAACCAAATACTTTTATCTACCAGCCAAATGCTCTTGCTGGACCATTATCTGTAGGCGTTTTAGCTAATTTGATCATTTTCTTTTTCTGAAATGAGTTTACTGCCAATACAAAGGTAGCCATTATAGGCTACCAGCTGTCTGACGCTAATACAACATTCAAAGTAAATGTTGACTGTAAATAGCAAATAAATATAAAACGTAGCCCACAGGTAAAATATTCACAGGATTTAATCAGAATGAATGATTACATGTAAAAGTAATGCAATCTAGATGTGATCTATTGAGATTTTGATATTCAGAAATGTAATTTATGATCACATGATTGTTGATTAATGCAGAAATGCAATGACCTCTGTTCAAGTCAGGCTCCTTTTTTAAAAATAAGCACTCAATCTTCGATTGTAATCTTGTCCCTATTCTTTACCTAGAGTTCTTTTGTGTCATTTTGAATGTGTGAGTTGAACCCAGTTTTTGCTTTTTCATACGAGAATTTTGTATTTATGATCACATTCCAGTCACAGAAATTAGCCACTGGTTTCCTTAAAACAGATACAACTCACATTTAGAAAACCCTGTTTTGAAGAGGTTTCTGAAATCTATTAAGAAAAATCATATACCTTCTGTTGCACAGTAAAATAAACCTTTAATAGCCATTTCACAAAGTGCAACTGTATTCCTTCAACAAAAGAAGACTGGAGGATGTGTAGGTACAGTATGAGCTTGATAAAAAATGCTTAGTTTAGCTGATGTGTTGTAGCTACAAAAGCAAGTAATGTTACTTCCAGTACCCATCTTCGTTTTGTTGGGGAAAGTTTCATGTTTGTGTCAAAAACAGGCAGATTTCTACTACCTAATACCTACTCCGGCAGTAAGTGTTAACGGATCTGCCAGGTTTAATTTTTTATTTGTATTCATTTTGAGTAAAACTTTGACCTTTTCTGTTACTTAAATGTAGGGCAAGTTTAAAATGTAAAAACAATGATTACATGAGAGGCTTAACTGTAGCGTAGCTGTGTGTGTGTGTGTGTGTGTGTGTGTGTGTGTACCGTGGTCAGTGTTGCCGTGGTGCAGTTGGCTGAGCACTGTTTCCAGCTTGCTGTGGCCCGCGCCATGCAGACTCGTCTCTTTGTTGATAAAGGGGGGCCGCTGTGGGTTACCATCGTTACCATGGTGGTTTTCGTGGTGGTCGTTACCGTGGTGATTCTCATGGTGATCATCGTGGTGGTCATCGCGGTGTCCAGGTTCGTGGTGATAGTCGTGGTGATCATCGTGGTGCTCGTGGTGGTCATCGTGGTGGTCATCATGATGGTCATCATGGTGGTCACCATGGTGGTCGCTGTAATGGTTGCCATAGTGACCATTATGCCGGTTGTGGTGCCAGTCATAGTGGTGGTCCTGATGGCGATTATGGTGGCTGCTGCGATGGTTGTACCTGTGGCTATTGCGGTGGTTGTTGCGATGGTCGTCATGGTGACCGGTACCGTGGTGGTCATCATGGTGATCGGTACCATGGTGGTCGTCACGGTGGCTGTTGCCGTGGTGGCCGTTGCTGTGGTGGCCGTCACGGTGGCCGGTGCTATGATGGTCATCATGATGGTCGTCGTAGTGGCTGCTGCCGCTGTGGTCGTCGTGGTGGTCGTTATGTTGACCGTAGTCATGGTGATCTCGGTAGTAGCTGTGCAGCTGCTCCTCCAAAGCGGTGATCTTCCGCTGGAGGAGTTCTCTCAGGGAGCTGGAGTAGGAGCTGGAGGAGTTCCTGGCCTGCAGAAGCATACACAAATCGGTCAGGATTTCTGAAAGTGTGCATACAGTGGAAGCAATAGAGGCCCCAACTCTGCACGGTAGGTTTCAGTGAAATACATAAAATGAATGAAATAATGACTTTAATAGTGCACATTGTCACTAGTCAAACAATGAAAACACCGACCATTTATCTTTATGCCAGTGGCATACATTTTCCATAATTTTCTTTAATCACCATGTGCTACTATTTTACTCTGCCATAACTCCCCTAAAACTGTGGGGTTTATTTCCATCATCACTACCATTTTATCATCATCATCACCATCATGAAAAGATCTTTGAGACGTTAGTTACAAAAAAATCCCCAAAAATTCAAAGAAAAACACTGAGTAGACAGACCACTGTACACATACATACATTGCTAGGTCTAGACACAGTTGATCTAACAAAGACAAGTGAAAGTTGAACTGTCATGCTTCACTTTTAAGACAGCATGGACGAGAACGCCTGAAAGTGACATGACAATTGAGCAAACTCCATATGCTGATGGAGATGTAGGATACAGAAGAAGCTAATATGTGGACCATGATATGGGATTGTTTTGTCAACTACTACATTCCAAGATCAAGAACTGTCAATTTAAATGAAAGAAAATTCCTAAATTTAGCAGTCACTAACAAGTCAGAAGTTCTTTGCTGTAAATTCAGAGATATGCAGTGAATAAAGAATGATGGTGTGACATTTAAAGTTTCAGGGGAATAGTTTCCGCCCCTCCCTACAAGTCCTCCTCTCCCCAGCTCATCCCCACGTTCCTCTCCAGCAAATCCGGCTTTGTTCCTTGCCAGCGCACGCCACGATTAATAGCCTCGTCAGGGAGGATGAAGCTAATTGAAGGTGAGGCTGGCTAGCGCCCTTCGGCGCGTGGCCAGAGGCTGGTGGCGTAGACATCCTGCTCGAGGGGGGGGGGCGGCAGAAGGTAAATCCTGGCTCTGCTTCTGTTTTGTCTCACACCTTCGAGGGAGATTGAAGGGGATTTCTGGCAACGCTATCCCTGAACGTAGCTGGAGACCACCTACACTAATAATGAGGCTTTCACAGGCCAGCGGGCAGCAGGGCTTTAGTCTCGCAATGTGACACTAGCATCATTAAATGTTGTAACACAAGTGAGACAGCAGAACCAAGTGTATGGCTTGTTTAAAGGTGCTGGAACACAATCGGGAGAATGTGTCGCAAACTATCACATACTGTGCAACGTTAACAAATTAGAAAAGACCAAAAAAGGTCTGGGAAAGCAACAACAACAGCTACAAAAGTTTCCAGTGAGCGCTGATTTGGTGCTTTACTGGGTTCACATCGAAAAAAAAAAAAGTTAAAAAAAGGGACCTTTCCCATTCAGTCTGTCCCTCAATGCGATTAACCAGCATGAATACACATTCAATTAATATACAAATAACAATACTGTGATCTTTCTCAGAGAGACGGGTGCCTTCCCACTTCTTCCTTCACGCCCACGTCCCCCTCTAAGCTTCACTCGTCTCCCTCCATCATGTGACGGTTGGAAACAGGGTTTGTTTAAGGCTGGGGGTGAGGGCTAATCAACTTATAGCAGCTTCCTGTTCGAGCTCAAGCTTGGATATCCAGTAGAGAGAGACTGAGAGCCGGAACTCTGAGAGGACATTAGCGTCAAATGTCTCAGACAGCTGTGATGTTAGCTTTGTAGGTGGCGTGGGTCTGACACTGACTCGTTGGTGGTTCTTCGTGGTGTGTTTGAGACATCTCTCCTCCAACTTTTTAATTTACTTAAAATGTTTGTGTGTATTCCAAAACTACAGATATGCTACTAAAAGTTTTTTTCCCTTAAAATTGAAAACATGTATTATTAATTAAAAAAAAAAAAAAAAAGGGCCTTTTAATGTAGTCAACACAAACAGTATCCTATGGGTTACCATGTCTTCATGATTATATTTTGGTAGCGGACATCACTGGCAGCCGATTCGGCGGCTGAGCTCGTGACCCTTCATGACGCAAGATGTGACCCCAATTAAGTCAAACCTTTGATAGGCTTCCGCCTCCCTGCAGCCTGCTCAGCCTCTCTTTCCACATTGCGAAACATTTAAAAATGATTGTACGGTGCAGAAGGCTTCAGTCGTCCTTCCGGAGCCCATACAGAAAGTTGACCCTTTTCACCTAAAAACATCAGAGCTTCAGTTACAGCCATATGAATATATTTAGATAGGAGGCCGTGCTAGTCCCATTCTTGTATAGTAAAGAGAAGAAACTCTCGAATTTAATTCACACTAAAACGTAACAGCTTGTGAAGGAGTCAATTTGGATCACTGAACTTGAGAAATAGCAGTAAAATGATGCATTAACCATTTGCCTTCTTTGAACTGCTCAGTCTATATCATAAGTTTAATCAGTTAACAATCAAACATTACCTTGCCTCAGATTTTGTTATGGCTCAAATACTCTTGCTTAAGAGGCAAAGAACTCTCTCTCTCTGGTCCCGTATTTTGTGTTTCAGTGCTGCCAGTGACACTATGTATTGTCATTTATATTTAGTTATCAGCACAGAGCTTACCATTAACAATAAATATCACAAAATGCACCCTACTGCTTTTGAGATAATTTTACACTTTCAACAATTGACATCAGTAAGACATAAGCTCTGCAGCTCCCTCTCCATCCCTGGGGCTGGAAGACAAAACGTAAATGTTTTCGTTTGCCCAATACTTGAAACCCCTCACCTCGTTTAGCTGTAATGGCCAAAGCTATAACCCAGTTGGTTAACCTGTACGAGCTGCCATTAAACTTTCAATTTTGGGTCATGAAGCTGGTCGTCATAGGAATAATAAGGCAGAGGCTTGTGGCACAAGATAGGAACCAGGCTACAAACTATCGTGTAGCTGCATTTTGTCCCCAGCTGTGCCACGAACTTCAAAAATGTGAAGTGAAGGTGTTGGCAGTCCATATCTTTTTTTTCTGGCATTGCTCAAAACTAATTAATTTTGGTTGTGTTCCTCCAGTCCTTTTTCTAAAAGCAGATTCTTCCTTTTCACAATTCTGCACACCTGACTGAAAACTGAGAAATGCAGGCATGACTTTCGGTTTCTAAGTTTCAAAAAGTTACAAAAAGTGGATGAATCAGGCCTTGTGAGAAACACATTTATTTCCCGTTGTGGTACAACGTTATTTTACCTTGTTCTTCCCTACCATGTATGTCAGTATACAGGACACTATCAACATATTTTGGCTCTAATGTTACCTATGCCAATATCCCCAGGGATTATTTAAGTTATTCTAATTTGATCCACTTACTTTGCACATTTTATTATATCCACCTGTAGAGTTTGTCTGTATTTAAAACTACGATAGCTTACTTTTTAGTGGTTAAACCCACTGGTGATGCCAAAAAAATGCCTTTTCTTTGAACGCGCGTATTGCACATCTGTGCACTCACCTGCAAGTTCTCCAGCCTCTCCTTCAGTGTCTGCAGGGTTTTGCCTGTCTGTTCAGGGGAGAAAGAGCTGTGTTTTCCGTACGACGAGCCCTTCCTGTGGTGGGGGTCCGGCCTGTGGCTGCCATGGGAGTAGTGGTGATCAGTGCTGTGATATGCAGAAGGCCCGTGGTGTGACGACGATGACGTGTGGTGGCTGCTGTGCTGCCCGTGGTGGTCATCATGGTGGTTGTCATGATGGGTATCATGATGGTTGTCGTGGTGATTTTCGTGGTGGTTGTCATGGTGACCAGTGCTATGGTGACCACCGAAACCCTCGCACAAAGTAAGCTTGGCGGTCAGCTCCCTGATGGTCTCCCGCTGGTCCAGGATGGTCTCCTTTTGCCTCACAAGGCTCTCGCGTAGGTGCAAGATGGTGGCTTTGGCCTCGTCGGACATCATGCTTCGCCGGTTACTGCCATTGTGGCCATTACTGTGGCCGTTACTGCTTGGTCCATGCGGCACACTGGGTGGGGAATAGCAGCTGGGGTCTGCTTCTGGGGGAATTGGGGTGCAAACAAATTTGGGGCTAATGCCATAGTCATGTTCTATACCAGGCAAACTGCCTGCTGCTGCTGCTGCACATGTCAGGAAGGAGTAGAAAATTAGAGAACGTAAGGGGAGGTAGGGGAGGACGGACCCCAGAGAAGCTCCAACCCATTGCTGGTGCATTGTAGACAAAGGCATAAGGCTCAGAGGACTGACGTCTCTGGCCATATTTGGCCTGAGCCCAAGTTACTCCTTGACAAATGAAAGTCCTCCCAGGCCTTAGCTTTGTTGTGATGAACACCATGAATGGAGGTCATACGTGTTGGATTGAAAGGTGTTGAGGCAAAGCATGTCAATAAAATAGCAGATGAAATCTCCTCCCAGACAGCATAAATCGCTTTTAGAGAACAAGAGCAAACACCAAAGGCAGTATTCCAAAAGCACAGAAAGGGTGCTGCCAGACTCTTTAGCGGTTTGCCTTTAAGAGAACCCTGTGGTATCACGCAAGGTTTCTTGGCTCCATGGCAAGTTAACAAGCCACGAGAGCTGTGCTGATGTATCCTGATAGGTCCTTCTGCTGTCTCGGGGAGGAGGTGTTGGATCTATGCCAGCCAGGTGATCCCTCCCGTGTTCGACAGCCAAGAGTAATCCCTTTAACTTCGGCTTCTAACCACCCATCAGATCCCAGAGTGCTCTTACCTGTAGGACAGAGGAAAAAAGGTAAAAACCAAGATCAAGTCAAAAACTGAGCTATAATTTCTGTATAATGTATAAATAGATGTAAACCTGTAGTAGTTGTATAGATAGATACAAATATGTTTATATAAATAACAGAAGAGGTCGCGTAAGTGAAGGTGATCTGCATCATAAACAATTAATCTCCAATTATCAAATATGCTCCTTTAGTCCATCAGCATGTCCTGTCTGCACTGAGCCAGCAGACTACAGTATAAATTCAGTGACGCCAGCAGGCAGGCAGACAGTGCTAATGGGGAAGCCGGTGGGGGCGTTGTCAAGACTGCAGCAGGCCACAGTGTAATACGATTACAGCCAATTAATCTGGCCCCCAAAACCGTGGCCCAGCAATTCACATAATGAAAGCTGGTTTTCATTTGAAACCTGTGGAGCCCAGTCCCTCACACCAGGGCCTCATGAATTAGTGTCAGAGTCTTGCGCCTTCGGACAGCAGGTTTATTGGCTATTTAAAGATGGTAGAGTGAGGGGAGACAAAGTCAGAGCAGACGCGGGAACCGATATATTTTGATGTTAGTGCAATGATGAAGAAGCAAGAATCAAAAGTAAATGTCCCTAGTTGAGCATAGCTGCATTGTCTAATTATATCAGGAACTGAGTGTGAGGAACCAGGTTGAGCAACACTGCAGCTATGGTAGACAACATTTCCTAATTAATTTCTAATTAAAGCGAGCAGAGATGATCTATTTAAATGTGTCCTGTCTTTGGAATGAAACAGCAAAAAAGTCCAAGACTTTTCCATCTTTGTCAGAGCACAGGATGAGTCTTCCACATGCTTGCTGGGTCAGCCAGAGAGCAAGATGCGCAGCCAAGAAGACGTTTAAGAACTCACAGGATGCTGCTCCCTAAGCTCCTTATCTCCATAGCCTATCACCAGTCCAAACACCCAAAGCACCCACTAAGTACAAACCGCTGAGTCCCAGGCACTGCGCTCTGTGTGCACCATCCTCCTGAGAACAATGACATCACCGGTTGCATTTGCAAATGGCTTTTAGCAAAGTTCATGTTCAGTGTTGAAGCAAAAGTTTGAAATGTTTGAAATACACTTATTCGCTTTCTTGCCTTGATACCACCTCTGTATGTATATATATATATATATACACATATGAGGCTGCAGCCAGCCATCGGTTTGATTAGCTTAGCATAATGGAAACAAGGGGACACAGCTCGTCTGGCTCTGTGCAAAATCCAGCTACAATCACCTCTAATCAAAATGCTATAGTTTGTTTAATATGTACAAAAAAAAAAGAAGTGTAAAAACAAAAACTATTTCTTTGGCAGAACCAGTGACTTCCTGGAGTTTCTGCTTGTTGCCTGACAACCTCGCCTCTTACCTTGGAGCACTTAGTTGGGTCTTTTTTCTTTTAGAAGAAGTTACTTTCTAGTTATTTTCTCATTTAGGTGTGGAGACTTCTTGCTCCCTGTTCGAAATTTATCTTCAAAGACAACACACCTAATGAGCAATGAATTCAGTTGGATAAACATAAGACAATCACTATTAAAATGACCCCCCCCATATATATATTTTTTTAAACCAAATGTAATCAATGCGCTGAATGGAGGAGTATACATATACCACACTTCCACTGTCATGGGGTAAGTGTGTGGATTTGATGGATAGCCATCTTTACGGATAGATACTGACATTTTGTTCTTTTGGCTGACACTCAGATCATTAACATTTCTTATGTGCTAAAATGCCCAAAATGTAGATGACCTCATTAGATCGTCATGGGACGCTAAAACTTTAAGAACAACAGCCTGGAGCCAAATGCTGCCAGGTGTTTCAGTACTTATTTCTTAACCATTTGCTATCCAACATATGTCTTCTTTTTCAAAGCGCAGAGTGCAGTTTAATGAGTTTAGAGGTCCAGCCAATAGATGACGGCCTTAAACTGACTAACCTGAGCCCCGCTGTCTGATACTTAAAGACAACATGAGAGGAGATTCCGGAGACATGATACTTGACTGAGGCACGTGGCCTCAAAACATAAACCCAAAGAGCATCACTTCGTGTACAGCATCACCAAGGGCAATGAGTGTTGCTATTTCCCCGTTTTTTTCAGACAAAAAAGGAAGGAAGACAGGCAGTAGACCTGTATAAATAGCCACTGCAACCGTAAAAAAAACGTCTAGTAGCCTGTTAAATATGACAGGCCCATTTAGATATTATAAACTTACAATAGAAAATGTGAATGTTTGTTGACCATGGATTCAAATTTAGCATCAAATCACTCCTCAGCTGCTCTCAGTCGGAATGTAATGAGACCTTCCCGTCTTTTAAGCTAAAATACTGAATACTCTATATATGCAATTTGAATTGTCTTTATGAAACCTCGACAAAACAATCTTTTTTTTCCTGTCACTTACTATTTTTCAGAAAAATGCACTGTATTTGGATATTTATGGTTTGTTTAATGTGTGCATGTTAAATACAAATCCTATGGATTACTGAAGTACTACATATAATCTTTTAAAAGTATAATATAATAATATATGGTACGGAAATATTGCCATACCTTCAATAACTTACATCACTCAGATAATTAATTGGTGTGGTAGAATAGATTCTATGTTGTAAGATTTGTTCATATGGGCAATGAAAACAATAGCTTTTCAGACATTATTGGTAGTTTTTACACTGCCCCAATTTACATGTGTTGGTTACATTTAGTTTCTCTCTTCTTTTTTCTCCAATTTTCGTTGCCAATTTTTAAAAACGTTTTAAAGGTTTCTTTCTCCCAAATCGTAATTTGCACGATTCTTTTCTTTAATTTTCTGTATTTCAGTGGGCAAATGTACTTGTGCTTAGTACAAGGGACTCGCAGTCACCCTTGAAGGCGCAGTACATCAGGTCGATCTTCTCTGCCCATGTTTCCGTCAGCGGAGGCAGGGCAGACCGCAGGAACACGTCTCTCTCGCCTCTCCTCCTCCTCCTCCTCCTCCTCTTCTCCAGGGCGACAGACTAATAGGATTGGTTGGATTTAATGCTATTTAACGAGCGATTGGCTGCAGGGTCCCCGGTTCTGTCAGTGAAACTTGCCCCCACCCTCCACACACACACAAAGTCAAGCCATTCATAGGGCGTCTGCAGGTTTTCCTTAAGATTGCATTATGTTGGCAATATCATGTTCAACCGTATTACTACAATGAACATTTCCCAGTGTTCAAGATTTGATTTTTCAGTGAGAATCATTGATGATGATGTTTTTTACTCTTAATTTTAATCAACACTTATGATTTTAAAAAATGTGCTGTCAACATATCAAAAGACATAATGGTTCATTAACAAAAATCCCTCCTAAATCTCTGCTTGCCTTTGTGCGAGCTTGTGCACGTATGCCCATGTTAACGTGTATGTACAGTGTCCGTGCGTGTGCACGTTCAGCTTCTCACGTCAATCCCAGCCCCTCACGGGGGTCAGTTATCCAGATTCGCCCGGATACACGTCGCACTACGTGGCATCACCCTCCTTGCAGCTTAAAGACGCTCCTCCTATACCTCATCCTGTGCGGAAACCTGAACTCCCTTCCTTGCCTCACATGAGTCAACCCTACCTTCCTCCCTGTCAGGTGCTCCGGCTGGATGGAAACCCGCCACAACACAGAACAGCCAAGTGGCACTTTGAGGGCTGATGGCGCGGTAGGTGTTGTGACATCGTGTGTCAGAGCCAAACGCCTTAATTTCTTTGAACACAGTTCGGTGGCAGCATTCCAACACTTGGATGGGCATTAATCTCCTTCCCTGTTTATTTTAACCAGCACAGAAATGGGCAGCTACGTTTAAAACACTGCTTTAATTGAGGGAAAAGACAAAAGTAGACAAAGAGAGTGCACGTCAAAACTTTTGGGACATAACAGTGAGCCCATATGAGCACTTCAGCGAATGGCATCCAGTCAGAGAGCTTAAAATTCTGTTGCCCGTGCCACTAAAGGCAGGGGGACACTGAAATGTTCTGTTTTGTTCCTTATTGCACTAATTAGAAAATGCTAGGTTTTGGATTTCTGAATGAAAACATAGAAAAAGTCAACTTTACGATAGAAATTTAGAACGGGAAATGGAAACAGCAGCTCCCCCAATTAGCCTAAGACTTTCCATTCAGAAAAACTTTAAACATTCTCTTCGTACGAGCAAACTATTATAATGCCTTATTCTTCAGAATCAGAAATACTTTATTAATCCCCCGAGGGGAAACTCTTTGTAACAGCAGCTCACTATCACGTCAGTGCACACAAGAATGGAAGCAAAAAGCAATAATATAATACAGGTAACTACAAAGTGGGTATAAGTATAAATTTAAAATAAGTGTAATGTACAAAGTGGGTTAACCGGTTGAGGTTAATATTACAGTATAAAGTAATAGTGCATGAACTGTCAAGTTACGTGTAGCTTATGAACAATATATAATGGGACGGAGGATATTGCACAGCCGTACTAGACGTATAAATAAGTATCACAAATTCAATTTAAAACAGGGTGTATTGCACAGTAGTTTAAATATTCCCAAATTATGTCCAGTATTGCAGAGATGTTCATGATCAGTGTCCAGTTTAGTGACTTAGGGTCATGACGACTAACACTTAGAGGGAGGAGTTATAGAGTTTCATGGCCACAGGCAGCAATGACTTCCCGTGGCACTCTGCGGTGCATTTTGGGAGGAATTACGTTTCGCACGTTACTTACTTTGAAATTTGATTTTAAATACCCAAAACACACGCACAAAAAAAAACAAACAAAAAAAACACGACAGAAAGGGGATATGCCACAATAACCACACCAACATTTTGAGTCGCACTGTCGTGGCTAAACAGACTTAAAGAATAGTTTTGCCCACAGAAATTTAACAAAGAAAAAAGTGCACAGGTCCGAGTGAAATCAAAATGCGCCATTATAAACTGTTGTCCTAACCTGTACATTTGGCACACTGGCAGCGATAGGCAGCAATAACAATAAAAACTGGAAACAAAACAACGATATGAGACCGGCAACAAAGCGGTCACTACTGCATAGCAGGTTTATACTGCGTGAAATTAAAATCAAAATGTATCTTGAAAGTAATTGGAAACAGTATAACACGCTTATGGAACGGTATGTTTTCCCTGTTTGCATTAAACCATTGCTGAAAGCATGGTTTTATCTAATGTGATGATTTTCAGCTCTTTTCACCGTGTTATGCAAAAACAAATGCATCAGAGCGCATTCACCGGCAAGACCGAGGCTTTAAAGTTATAAAGAGCCGAGACCGTCGCTCTCTTCAATGTCCTCTCAGCAGTCTTTATATCCTCCTGATAAGAAGCTACCGTCTAGCTCTCTGCACTACAAAACATGCTGTTTGAGTGCTGAAGCCTTTGTTAAACTCACAAAGTCGGAGTCATTGTCCTCACAGTAATCTCTACCATTACATACATTTATGTTTTGTTTTGGAGTAAATGCATGGGTTCAGTGTCTTGTTTAGTTGTGAGGACTTTAGGTTCTGAGACGTTTGCGTTGTAAATACTTTCGGGTTTTAAGGACTTTTAGGTGGGAACCCAATGAATTGTGAGGATCTTCAAATTGGAGACTTTCCTTGGGAGGAACTTGTGCTGACTTTTAGTTGTGAAAACAGTTCAGTCATGGGGACTTACAAGATGTGAGGAGGTTTAGTTGCGCCGACTTTGTTATGAGGACACTTTTTAATACAGTCTTTTCGTGATGAGGTCTGTTTGCGAGTGCTTCTCTCTATGACAACTTTCTGTTGTGTGAGGACAGTCTAAGGACTTATCTTGGTGAGAACTTTCAGTAGTGAGGACATTTGGTAGGGCCTTTTGTCATGAGAGCTTCGAACTGCGAGGGCTTTTATTTATGTGAACCTTTGCTTGCAGGTACTTTAAATTGGGCAAATTTTGAGTTTTGAGGACTGTTTTGGTCAGCAGGGTTTTAGTTGTAAGTTCATTTAGCTGAGGACTTTAAGTTCTGCCGGCTTTTTGTTATGAGGAATTCTAGTTGTGAGGACGTTTTTTTTCGTCCTCACAACTAGAATTCCTTTTACTGACTTCTCGGTTACTGGACACTTAAAGCCACCCTGTCATCCTTCTTGATGTGTTAATTACACATGCATTCTACACTGGAAATATCTTCGCATTGTTCAGGCATTTGTCAATATGGAAAAAAAATATATATATACCCATCTGAAAATGTCTCCACTTGTCGCCATGTTATCTATAATTACCACGAGGCCCATGCAGTCCATCCAAGTTAGGGGTGTGGAGGAATATGACCTCGTTTAAAGAGTCCAGACGCACCAATTTAGTGGGCTGATATATATTTTGGTGTGCAGGTTCTTGTTTTGCACGGCTGTCCTCTACATTTCTGCAACATAACAAAAGCTCAAAGAAATGTCCATACTTTTCTAATGTGAGAGTAACACTGTGATTTGGCACCTAAGCAAATACACTCTATACATGTTTAAAGTGTTCTTGTTCCCACTGATATCACGGTCAGTCTAAGCTGGAGTTATATTGATTTCTTGACCTTGCAAACATATCTGCTATCTCTTGATAAGAGTTTACAACCAGCTGACACACTATCAAGGACGACGACAGCAGCTTACTATGAATTACTACATGCCCACTCACACACTTACACTGTGGCTATGAAACAAATCTCTATCTTCCTTGTCACTGCAAAACAGGCACCAGATCAATTAAAATCAACTGAAAAGGGCTAAAGACGAGTTACTGATTCCCTTTTTGAACCCAGTCCCGCTTCACATTCATGCAGCTACGTGTAATTACAGTTTAGAGCTGCCCGGGTCGACAGCCTCCTACTGTGGAGCCTCTAAGTGCCACGTGTGCTGAGTGGCTCCACTGCACCTTTGTGCTTTTTTTTTATTTTGGTACATTTTGATGGCAGTATTTTGGTCTTTTTTAATTTTCACAAACGTGTAGTCCTTCACTTTTAAAAATCCATCATGCCGCCATTACCCTGAACAGATTGTGTCTCCACAAGCAACGAAACCTGGTGGCAACATGTTGTCTAAGTGTAAAAGTAAACGCTCAAATTTCTCCTCTTTTTTTAATAGTATAGTAGCATTAGACAACGGCCATCCATCCGTGACTTCCTGACGTTACATGAAACGAGCACATCTTTTGTGCAAAGAGTGAGCGAAAGCCTAAGTTACCGGACTCTAACTGTGACCCTAACCTCAGCCAAAGTGGTTTGTTTTGCAAACATGACCAGTACCAAACCTTTTAATCTGAAAAACAAAAAGAAAGCAGTGTGTCCAACAACTCATGTTCACAAAATGGATCCTGCATCATTGGGTTTAAGGAAATTCCAAATATTTTTATTAGAAAGCCAACAGCAATGTAGCAATGGTATATCAAATCAGAAAATTTCACTTAAACTACTTAAGGATTTTTCACCCGCAATGCTACTTGTCAAGTAATATTTTAACAAACTGGCATTTTGGCATCTTCACACAGAACGCAAATTGGACCACCTACAAGGTAATAAAAGTACCTGCTATTCAAACCCCCCTGAAGATGAAAGCAGAGCACTCTCCAAAGTATCACAAGGTTCAATTTTTCTGGAAGAACAGGGTTGTGTGAGTGATGTTTTTTGCAGCCAAGCAATCATGAGGACGGTTAGGATTTCGGTTTCCCACGACAACATTAAGAGGGGAAAACACCTTGGGGAACGTGGGCCTAAGTGAACTCAAGGCTAACCCCTGCTGCTGTGTGTCAGAGGTCAGCGCCCTGCCTTCACCCTGGGTTTCAAACAGGGCCTGAGTTGACACAGGGACTGCTTCATCAGAGACCTCCCTGCCTGGGGTCGCCCCCCCGACCTACCTCGCCAGGCCGGGCTGGGAATGCTTGTGATGCCGTGGAAAGCGCTCGGGCTCAAGTGGAGGGAGTGAAGACACTAATCAAACTAATGTGACAATACTTTGGCTTAGTGCAAGAGCTCACTGGAGGTGCTGCACTGCAAGCAGCTCAGGTTTCTCACCAAGGGTCTGGAGTGTGGTAGTGTAAACGGAGAGCAGTTAATCATACATTTCACAAAAGCAAACTTCAAAAGTGTCAAAAGTATCAACGGCTTAGTAACAGAGACACACTTTCTGGCCAATAATGAGGGACCAATTTTAATGTTCTCATTCTGTGAAGCACTCTAACTTTACTTTAACGGGCACTTCGTGTGAAGTTGCGTCTACTCTGTGCCATTTTATTTTGAGTTTGTCTGTGAATCACTCTTGCGCTGCAGGAAAGTCTGATGATAAAGTGTGCCCCACAAACAAGACCATAGTTGTAGGAGCAGCTTAATGTGAAGACAACGACAGAAATGAAAACACAGTAGTAACTTGGTTTCCTCCGCCGACCCAGAATGAGAAAAGTACTCATCCAGAAAAAAAACGATTTAAGGCAAAGTTAAAAGTTTTGGCCGGTTGTTCAGGTAACCCTTTCCCAATGTAAGGCATTTGTGATTTCCAGGATCCAGTCTGTAGAGGTGGACTGTCTCCTTATCACTGTTCAATCTTTAAAACAATACCTTCATTTGTCTTCATTCTTGGCTGTCAGGGATTTAGTGAGGGGCGGCAGTACGCTTGTCTAGAGGTGGATTTCTGATCTGAGGGCTGATGGATGTCCTCACATTTTGTTTGGCCCCTGTAAGCTGACTAATAAAGAGGAGTCAAGCCAAGGTCTCAGTGCTGCACGTGGCCTCCAGCCCATCGGCACTGCACCGACAGGGCCAAAGGCTCAGCGGGATACACGACAACCGCAAAGGCCACCACAACAACAGACACCTCTGTAGGTCTGTATTACGCATATTGCTGTTAAAATCTAAGTTTGGAGTAAAATTTCAATTGAAACAACAATCAATGCACTTAATAAGCACAACAGTTCCTTTGCTAAACAAATACAATATCGTCTGGAAGACAAATTTGACATGCCGAGCAAAAATTGTACTAATGGAATGACAGTACAGCAAAGGGTTACCTAAAAAACCCCCCGATACAGCTACTACAGTACAGCATATGTGCTTGTAGAATTTAAATGTGATTTAAGAGGATGTATTTATACGTGCAATCTCCAGGAGTTGAAACACACAAATCGAGTGCATGAAGATCAGAGGCACACGTGAGCTAAAGTTCAGCACAACCGCGCTGAATGTGTGTGCCGTGATGGGGAAAGGGACATCGGGCAAAGTCAACTCTTGCAAGTTAATTTAGCCAGAAACTAGCAGCACTAAAACGAAAAGACCTGCACCTGTTTGGAACTCCAACTAGGACAAACACACAACGAAACTTAAAGGAATCACATTCAGTCACGTGTATTCTGCATTTTACTGATGCTGCCCCACGTCAGATTTAAAAGACATTTTAAAAATGTTTTAATGCAATCATTGTCATTTTGTGTCAGAACATCCAATGGGTAAAATGATAATGAACACACGCACAAGTAGCCAGTTCAGCTCAGCACAACTTCATATCACAAACGCCGCAACACTCGTGCAAGCAAGGTGATTCAGCGAAGTTCAACACGTGTCTTTAGCCAAACCTGCTGCTTATTGTCGGCTGACACGAGATGCCGCTATTGGAATGAAAGGGCCTTTTAGTTTATATTACATGTGCACGCAGACTTTTACAGAGATTCTTAGAGCTACAGATGCAAATAAGCAAAACTACATTTTCCTAATTATGATGTTTTCTCAAAAGTGTCTTGACGGCCAAACGTTTAGCGAGTAAATTCGTTGATTTTAAGGGTAAGGTTTTTATTTCAGAGCACGTTCAGATGTATTTTCAGCAGAAATTAGATCATTTCTGCTGCGGTGCTCTGCTATATATGTAGTATGTACATATAGTCCCATAAGCTTTCGGCTTATGGTCGACTCATTTCTGGCCCCTTGAGAAGATCCTCATACGTGCCTTACATAACTAAATGAATCACACCTTGTATTTACAATATAAAAAAAAAAAAAGGTTTCATCTCATTTAGTCAGCAGGAGCATTATTTGCATCCTCTGCGTCACTGTAAACAAACCACCTGAGATTATTAGCTCTACCTTTGTGTTCCAGCGAGACCTGATCGATTACCTCGCACTAGGGGACTTTCAACGGTTCTTGGTAAACAAGGTTTGCTTTTAAATATCAAAAACAGACTATTTTGTGAGAAAGAGACAAAAGTTTTCCTACCTGCCTGCAAGTTTGAAGTCCTCAAGCTGGTTAGTCCATTCAGCACACTGATCAGCTTGAGGAGGATTGGCTTTAGGTGGATAATTTTAACTCTCTCTCTCTCTCTCTCTCTCACACTCACACAGACCTCTCTACTGTATGTTACTAGTTGATAACTGTCATTTTGTTTCAGGTCAACTTGGGAATATGTTCTAATGCAAACCTGCAGTACAGCACTTACAGCAGCAAATTATACTTCACTCAACCGCTAAGAGAAAGTTGAAGATGTCGGTGAGCAGAGAAGTGATGCGTCAATGATTTGTTTTGAGTGGGTTCAAAAACCAAAAAGAAGCAACAAGTAGTCTTTAGATCATCATCAGTTTTCTTCATCAAACGAGCTGCTATACTGTAAATTATGTTAGGTAACTGACATAGATCACCTTATGTAAAATACCAATTTTTCCCCTCATTCTTTTCAGTCATATTTTTAAAAGTGTTTTCCTACTCTGTAAACACATTTCAGCCATCTTAAACATTTTTCCAAGATTTAAAAGAGAAAATCCACCCTCGGATGTTTTGACAGTTATGTAATAGACGCAGTCGGGCAACAGTCCAGGACAGGTCCGTCTGAGAGCTTTGTGGGTGCACGACAGAATGGTGGCACACTTAGTTACTGTCATCAGGAGGGCGGTCATTGAATATTAGACAGATCGATACAGGTTTTGGCCCTGTTAGTGAAAAGGGAACAGGCAAAAAAGCAGAAGCCGGTACTGACAGACAGACTGGCTCATGTTCTGGCTCTCAATGAGAAACCGGTTCAACATCTTCTAACTTTGACCAGTGTGACCATAAACCAGTTGAATTGGAAATTAACACGTTGTTCAACCAACAAGTCATCAAAATTAAATGACAAAACACGTCATTTGTCCTCTAGAACGAAACACAGAAGCCTTTTCTGATCCGACGCCCCTTTCTGCAGGGCGACACCATTTGTGAGTGCCTTTGGAAACCCTTAGAAATCCCTGCTGAAAAATAATCTGTTGTATAACGCTATGATTAAGGGTTGGTTTGGTTTAGGCACAGAAACAAATTGGTTAGGTATAGGGAAAGATCATGGTTTGGGTTAAAATAAGTACTTAGTTAAGGTCACGGAAACATTGTGAGATTTGTTGTCATGGTGACAATAATAAATACGTGGTTAAGGTTTTTGAACAATCGTGGTCTTGGTTTGTTGACAGATGACTGTCAGTTGGAAACCGCAAACGAACAGTGTTAAAGTCCAGTGTTTTGTTGACCCATCCATCAACCCCGACCGTCTCCATACGCTGACTTCATCGTTTTATAACAACGTCACCTGACTTCCTCCGGTCAAAATTACTACAGCTGTTAGAGGGCTTTATCACTTGAACACAAGCATAATGGGGCACTTGCTGAAACAACTGGTGCGGTCTTTCTTCTTTGGGACGACAGTCTCTATACAACTCTTATCCAACATACCATGGTTTATTCCCCAAAGGTTTGGGGACTAAGGCATAGGAAGAAGTTCAGACAGAAATGTAGTCTGGCTAAGAAGTGGTTATAGTCTCTGACAAAGAAGCTAATCTAATACATTAATGTTAGGTGATGTTGTCCAGCTTCTGCAGCACTTGTCATTTCCTACAATTCCCTTACAACAACTCCTACAGAACAGGCCCTAAATGTGTTGCATTCTGTTGTGGGTTTTATATGTAGGTGGAGAGTGGTAGTGATAGTAAGAACCAAAGTGTGAAAGATAAGTGAGAAAAAAAAAAGGGAACAAAATGAGAGCTCCTCGAAACAGGTTTTGTATCTGCATTGCATTCTGGTCTATTCTCTTGTGCTGTACTGCTTGTGGGTGTAGAAAAAGCTTTCTGCGTTTCGGTTACAAGTTGGGGAACAGGGAACAGGTAAAGGAACCAAATGCAGACAGCACAGGCAGACTGGTGCCGTTCAATGATGTATTAGTCACTTACTGGCAGGTACAGGTAGGCAGACCGGTAGATAGGCAGGCAGGCAGATACAGAGCCAGACGGCAGGAAACAAAAGCAAGAGCCAACATAGCAACTGACAAGGAACAAAGTAATCACACAAATAATACACAAGTAAGGGAGCTGTGGCTTGGAGCGGTTGCCTGCCAATCGGAAGGTCGGCCGTTTGATCCCCCAGCCAAGCGTCGAAGTATCCTTGAGCAAGATACCAAACCCCAAAATGCTCCCGAAGCTGCGCCTTTGGTTTGTGAATGTATGTAAGTCGCTTTGGATAAAAGCGTCTGCTAAACGTAATGTTTAAATGTTTAAAATGACCGTTTCCTCCTCACAGATGAATTTCTCCCTGTGTGTCTATATTGGTTATAGAAGGAAGAGATAGCTTCCTTCTATAACCAATATAGACACACAGGGACTCTCTCGGACACCTGACAATTACTGTACCTTTGACTGCACTTTAGAACCTTGGAATATTGAGCTTAATAGCCAGATTCAGCTTTATTGCGAAGTAGGTCTACACATACATGGAATTTGCTTTGGTGTTTTTGGTGCAAAACAATAAATAGTAGAAATTTAAAAGAAGTACAAAGAAACATAAAGCAAGTACTGCAGGTTAAGAATCGTAACTATAAAGTTTAACCAGGAGATGTAAAAGAATATTAAACAAAAATAACCATCTCCTTAGACACTTCCTCCAGCTCTTCTGGGGGAATACCGAGGCGTTCCCAGGCCAGCCGAGAGGCATAGTCCCTCCAGGGTGTCCTAGGTCTTGCCCGGGGCCTCCTCCCGGTTGGACATGCCCGGAACACCTCCCCAGGGAGGCGTCCGGGACAGATGCCCGAGCCCCCTCAGCTGACTCCTCTCGATGGGGAGGAGCAGCGGCTCTACTCTGAGCTCCTCCCGACATGACGACATGTTATTTAGTGTACAGTATGTGCAATGTGCAACATGTTAACAAGTGAGGTGATTTTCTTCCCCTTTCAAGCTCCCATGTAAAGAACATGACAAAGTATTTGAAAAATGTATTAAATGGCGATTTCTCTGCGACATTACAGTTGTTAAGTCTTAAATTCCACAAATTGGTATTTTAGCAGGCTTTCAATGTTACAACGCTTTTAAGCCAGGGTCTAGATAGAACATGGATACAACTTTTAAATTAGGTTTTTAAAATTTAAATTTTGTATGCTTATACATTTTTCACGATCAAGGAAAAAATAAACCTTGTTCTCATGGCCTCTCTGGACCGATACAGCCCATTGATTTACCGTGAGTTTTTTTTTTTTTAAAACACTCGACCCTCAGTGCATGTTTATCCTTATAAATAATATTTTGTTGTGGATCCAATCTGTCCTGTTTTGCTTTGTGAACAAGCCTTCAGGCAAAACGAGTGCATTATGGAAACATTTTGACCTAATTTGCCAGTTTGGGAGCACAAGGCAGAATTGGCTCTGCAAACTTAATCAGAATCTTGTAGCTGTTCTTCTGACTAGTATTTACGTACGATATGTACGTGTGTGAAACTACAAGCCTGCCCTTTGCTTGTTAGCCCAATCTGAGACCTTCTTGTTAAAGAAATAAAACACCGATTCATTTTTTTAACTGATAAATGTCCACTGGTCTGTTTTGTGATCATGATATAGTTCACGAGTCATGTAGAGTGGTCACCAGCAAATTTTACAGCTTACACGCAGGTCTGGACCTTTCCTCAGCCTAAGCGTGTTTCATAAGCCTGGTTGAGGCTGGCCTCCTAACCCACAGGCAGGCTAAATCCAGGTCTTTTCCCTTGCTCTGACCCCTGTGATTCTGGTTATGGCAGCACAGTGACAGCAGGCCAGTACTTAACTGTTATTATTGTAACGTTCAGATTAGGTCATGACAGTATAGCCCTCTGGTTTGTTCCATGTAAAAAAAAACATGCTAAAAATATGGTGGATCGTAGTTAAAAAGAGAACCGGATTGTTGGCTGTTATGTGTTCACTGTTTGGCATTCGCTCCGATTTGGTAACAGCCTGCTGTTGATTTACCGTGCTCCCTCACCTCATCCACAACGCAAGAAATACAATATGCATGTTTTCTGTTGATAGATAGCAGTAAATCTGGTTTCATGCTGCATTTTAGAGTTTTACGTGATGTGTTTCAAAGCCACTCAGTAGGTCAACATTTGACAAACATTCCAAAGAAATGAATCATTCAAATCACTAAATGTGCATTAATGGAATACTTAGATTTCTCTTACAATAAATGTGGCCATTTTATAAAGTCAAATCTTAATAGATGCACTAATGTTTTTTGTTTAAAAGTTTTGCTCTACGCATAATATTTACACATTTTGTATGCTTTTAATTTATTATTTAAAGTATAATCCTTTAATTTCTATTATATATAATTTCTTCCAGAAGGTAAAGTGAAAGCACTGTGCACTTAAAAATTATTCCACAACACTGAGTCACACTTTTATTAATATTCTTTTGAGTCGAGATATTCATGACGTGGAACACGATACAATAAAAATTGCAATTTTGATCAGATTGTTTCTGTACATCAAGACTTACAAAAAATTCAACCACTACATGTACACTACCTTATATTGAGGGCTACATTTGCATTCCCTGTTTTGCGTTCACTTTTCTACTTCCATTCCTTCTGAGCCATATGTCTATTTCCGCTGTCCTCAGCATAACGCAACAGTATATCAGATCATTGAATTTTACTTTGAACTGGGCATTAAGTATGCTGATATAGTACTACTGCTCAACAGGCATGCTTGGTCATGTAATTAGCGAAAGCAAAAAAATAAATTAAAAAATTGTTAGATCAAGAGGTATGGTAATCTGCAAAATCTGTTTGCTTTTTCAGGGCTTCCGTACAGTTAGCCACTTACTGGAAGTTAATTAAAAAAAAATATGAAAGTCACTGTTATGAGTAACGTGTTGTTAACAGCCGATTTAGGCAGTATGGTTTGTATACTTGTAGTTGCTGAACTGAATCCATCTCTATTTATTATGCTACACTCCTGTCCATAGTTACTTTTCCTATGTCACTATAAAACGTTTACGGATGAAACATAATAGTTTTTGAAAGTGAAATTATAGGTCTCTTAGACCTGAAGGTCATTATTCCTAACTTAGGGCTTTAAATGCTGTAAACCTTTTAATTCGGGGTCTAAAAAGCTTCTTAGAAGTGATAATGCACTTACAGAAAAAGGGAAAATTGTGTAGTTTCTTTATATAACCTTCTCAAAGGATTTGATCAGGGCGAGGCTTGCTCGTGGTCCTGAGGGACTGCTGAAGGAAATGAACCTGAGACTGGGGGAATCACAATAAACCAAAAACAGAGTTTCTGTGTTTGCCAACCCTGAATGAATTACTATTTATTTTTGAAAATATGAATTATGATCTACCTTCTGAAAAGCTCCAGTCGAAATTGCTGGATACACGTATCCTGAGCTCCACATTGGATGTACGAGATCTATCAGGAACGATGATAAACAGGAAACGGGGAAAAGGACCCAAATGCAGACCAAGGTGGTAGGATGATGAGTGGATATTTATTGTCCCTGAGAAACAGGCGGTCAACAGGTTACAGGTGGCAAACAGGGTAACAAATCCCAAACTCAGAACACGAACAGGTAAGGTAGCTGGGGTCAAAACCACGAAAGCAGTCCAATAAAGGCAAACGAATCGGACAGGGCCCAGGCAGAAACCCAAAGTCCATAAAAGTCAGAGAAACGCTGGGAATGGTCTAGAAAAGACTGGAAGCAGGAGCAAAGATGAGCTGACCAGGAGACAAGAAACACCGAGAATTATATATATATATATATATATATACATACACACACACACACACACACACACACGCACACACACACACACCCACACACTCTCTGGAAGGGGAGCCAACGAGACACAGGTGAACTAAATGACACAAGTGAAAATAATCAGAGTAATCAAGGAAGGGATGCTAAACTACCAGACACATGATGAGGGAAAAGACAAATTATAAAATAAAACAGGAAACCACAGAACACAAACCCAAGACAATGACATTATCTTGGTATAACTGATGATGGTGCGAGTCTCACAACTCTTACTATCAATGTTGCATTAATAAATATTTGGCAAGTAGGGGGCAGAATACCTGCATAAAGCCACGAGAGACACAGCCCGGACGGATTAATATGTTGGTCAAACAATTGCCTACTTAAGACATCCAGCTGACACAGAGCAATAATATCATTCGGTGTTTGTGTCTACATGAGGAATATAAGTCCACTCTCCTTTTAGCTCTGTTCTCGCTGGAAACCCAGGGTTGGGGAAAGCGCTGAGAATGAAATGTAACGCAAAACCAAAACAGTGAGCTAAAAGAGGCTAAAAAGCACCATAGAGGTTTTGTATGATTTGGCACATAAAAGGACACCGACTATAGGTACACTGCTTACTAAATGCCCTGTAAAACCTTGGAAAACTTTACATATCAACCTGAAATTTGTTATACTTCTGGACAAAAACTGAGGCCACCAGGAAATGTAAAATTCAAAGAGTTGTATAATTCATATTTTGGTAGGTTCACTGTAAAACAAACAGCTGTATTTTATAAAAAAAAGTGTATTTATTGTCATATATTCGTGGATATTAACAGATTCATGAATTTATAGTCATAAGCTAAATGGTTAATTGTCTTCTTCAATTTAAGCCATTAACTATGGTTCCCTTGATGTTGATGAAATCAGGCGGAAATAGACCCCAAACTGCTACTGCAGAAAGGGGTAATAAATGGAGCCTTTACTTTTAATTAATTAACTTTTTTTGTTGTTGTTGTGGCTCTAATATTCTCTACTAGATCCGGGGGAAAAAAACATCACCTTCAAAAACCATCACATACATTTGCTAGTTTTTAACCACGACTGGCTTTTTTGTACCCATATGCCAATGGATGGCCTCTTGTGGATGATAGATTCTCTATGGAGGGACTTTAGCACTAATAATTATACTGATTTTCCAACAGACAGCAGGTGCGTTGAGTCCCTGCTTGGCAAAATGCTATTTGTACAGACCAGCACCCTTTTTTCTAGTGCTGTTGAATGATAGCTGTCAGGAAATTACTTTATTTCCAAATGTATTCATGCCAGAATGAAACAAAGCCCTTCATGTGGTAAAAGCATTTCAGTGACTGAAAGCCTGACAGATACATAATAGTTTCAGAGTGAGATAAGCACATTCTAAACACAATCACGCAGGAATGAAACTATGAATAAATATGAATATTTCTGTTCAAACTGTGGATTAGAAAACTTCATCTGATAAAACATTTGATTGACAGCTCAGGAGCTGCAGTGCCATTACAAATGGCCTTACATAACCCCTGAAAGTTCTGTCTTTAGTTGAGTGAGAGAGAATATGTGAGAGAACAAGAATGAGAGTTTATGAATACAAATGTGTCTGAATCAAGCTGTTTGATGGCATAGTTGTAGAAAAGTATTTTAAATAAGCACTTTCATGGCCTCTAAAAAAACCTGATGGTTTGCACCTTGTCGCTGCTGTTCGACAGTTTGTTTCAGCCTCACAGCCTGATTTCAAGTTCAGAGGAGCTTTTTTGAGTTTGAGTGAGGTTTTATGATATTCCCACGCCAAGTCCACACCTATGTGCAAGATATTTGCCTGCATTTGAGTTTGTGTTCCTATTGCTTCACGCAAACTAAAAGGCGTCAATTTCGTGTGATAGAAAAACCTTTGCTGGGAAAAACTCTTCTTCTGAAACGGACATTTGAAATGAGCATTTGACCAATGACATCTGTGTCGAGGGCGACAGCACGAGAGGGGCATCATTTCTCAACCAACCCAGTCCACATTTTTTATATAGTGAAAATACGACTCGATTTTTGTGTGTCAAATAACCACAATAAGTAGACTAATGAAGTTTCTTTTTGTTCCCCAAGTTTACAAATGATTTGATGATGTGCCACACTTTAAACATGTTATCTCTACTGTGTGTTTAGAGCGACTTCATCTGAGAAAAATAATGAATGGCACTCAGAGAAAACACGATGCTCCCTCTGTCTGAGGTTTGTTCTGCCATGATCACCGTAGCACATCATCGAGAAACTGGAAACCTTTGTACACATGATTATTTGGACGCGAGAGCTGCAGGTCATCACTGACGCAGATGGATGATTATGTCTTATCGTCTCATACAATCAGAACTAAAGATGGAGGAGAGCTGCTGCTGGAGGGAGTGAGCAGCTGAAGAACAAGGTCACAGTGAAAATGAAGAACAAAAAGAACGCACTGCGTACAGAAAAGTTTGTCTCGGTTTGTGTGCATCTGTCTACATGTTAACCAGTTAACCAGGAGATGTTAAAAAATATTACAAAATGAGCTTGATCAGACACAAGCAGGCTGCCATCATCCCCATTTTTCTGCTTTCCAAGGCTTTATATTTTTAATGACGACTTGCGCTTACGACATTTACATTCAGTCGTCCAGCAGACACTTTTATCCAAAGCGACTTGCATATGAGAACATTCACAAACCGAAGGAGCGGCGTCGGGAGCATTTTTGGGGTTCAGCATCTTGCTCAAGGATACTTCGACGAGTGGCTGGGGGATGGAACTGCTGACCTTTCAATTGGCAGGCAACCGTTCTGCCACCAAGCCACAGCAGTCAACGAGCTAACTGAGCATTCGACGTCCTTGGACATGAATATATGTGTAAACCTACTATAGCTCTGTTTGACGGCCCTGAATGCTTCTTCGAGTTTAGGCAAGCGGCGATGTGCTGCTCTTTATCGGACGAGGAGGAGCCAAACAGTCATCACAAAGATGGAAACTATGCACCTAACTTTAGCTAGCCTTAGACCTAACCAATCGAACAAAGTATTCTACTGTACATATAATCGTATATTGTGAGTAAACTTACAAACAACATGTACAGGTGCATAAATCCAAGGTGCCATTTTTTTTTTTTATTGAACTAGCTATGTAGCTAGGAAATATGACGAGCCCATTCTTAATCCCACCTACAAAGCTATTTGGTCGACCGTTACTGGAGAGTTGTCCATCTGATGACGTTTGTATGACACGAGTTGCAATGGCGTAGATTCTCAGTCTGTAAACATGAACGTGCACGGTAGTCTGCTTCATCCCCAACACGTCATCAATGCTAATGAATCCTCTTGCCCCCCTTTGTGTAATCTCATCAGACTTCACTGCAACACACAAGTTCACGGTTGAGAGTCCTGACTCTCTGCATGTCTGAAGGATCAGAGCGGCCCAGCGTCACACCTTCCACCCCTCCCTCCCTGCCAGGTAGCGACATCTTATGGTCAGGGCTCACTACTGCACAGGCAGATATAGAACAGCAGTTTCCCTTCCAAGACACATAACTGCATGAATTCATTATTATTTCTTTTCAACACTTACGTTTATTGGAAACTAAAATTATGCTGATAAGGAGTCAGCACACCAGGTTCATATCCCATGATTGGCTGGGTCAACTGGAAGTAAAGTGGATGAATAGTACTCCTTTCCCTGAACACTTAACGTCCAATTGTCCTTGAACAAAGCACCAAACCTTCAGTCCGTCCTGTAGGGCAATAGCAGAACACTGAAATCTGGTGTGTGAAGTCACCTTTTCCTGTTTAAAGTTGAAGGTTATCCACGCATTCACCTCCCCAGCTTAGGTAGAAAAGCTGTTTCACTTTATGGGACAAAACAGAAGGTGGAAGGTTGAATTGCCAAAGGATAAAACTCCTTTTATCATGTTTAATCACTTCAGTAAAGGCTTCTTGTATTAACCAGTCACAATATTAAACCATTTTAAACAAATGTTAACTGGTGTTGAACCAATATTTCCCAGTAGCTTTGGGCCAAAAATGCCTGCATGTAATCAGTTGCTAACTCTGGACTGCCCTACATCAGCCTCCACCGTTCCACCTCGGCATGCTGTGCATTTTAATTCGGCGGCTCTGGCTCAGTGGTGAGGTAACCGTCTGAGCCCGTCTTGTCCATCATTCTTTGGCTCCTCTCTTTCCTTTCTGTTCTTCGTGTCTTTTCCTTAATCTTGCGCTCCCTTCCATTCAGCCCGCCGTCTGTCCGTCCGACCTTCTTGCTTGCACACGCACCATTCATCACAATGCCAGGCACATCTGACTGCAGCATTCTCGCGCTCTCTTTCTCAGGCAGCAGAAGGACCAGGCAACTGCTGACCCTCTGATCAGATAGATGGAAAAATTATTGTATGAATACTTTTACCATTGTGCAAAGCTAGCGAGTTAGAGTATATAAATGATATCAATATCATATTAGTATCTATATCAAATGACTTGGAGGGACTGCTCGGTTTGTATAAAGCCTTCTTACTGGGTTTCTTGTATTTTTGTCTATGAGTCCTACCCAGAGGTCCTTCAAGTAAAATGGAAACGTGGTTTTTGGATAGGACTTCCAACCGATACGAAGACACATATTTAAAAGAATTTAAAAAATCAGATAATATATTGGCAGATTTGTTTTTTTAACATGAAAACAAAACCTACACAAAAGGTTTGAGAAGGATCCCTTGAATTCCCTTGAAAGTATTGTGACCGAGGTAAGTGCCGAGTGGGATTTTACAGTTGAAAAATAAAAAAGATTGTCAGTGGTCTCTGCTGGACAAACCACAGTATGTAATGGCAACACTGTTTCTAAATTACTGCAAAGATACGTATCTTTTACATCATGCAATTTTTATGTTTGTTACTTACAGGCCGACATACACACCATTATCAATATATCAGTGACGAGCTAATGTCAGCTGATTATATCGGCCAGGCAACGTTTTAGTCCGGCCTTCGTTGAGACTGAGGGCAGAGCGGATTTTACATGCAGTGCATGACAGAGGACAGCATTCCTGCAAATGTCACAGATGGCAAAAAAAAAACCCAACTAAATTATACTGCATCATCACTCTGGGGACTGTGTCCAGGTGACTGCTAATCTCTTCTCCAGCAGACTGGAGGAAACTGCAGATGCCTCTGGTGTGTAGACAGGCCATCATGACTTACATCGAGGTGTGTTCATTGACACAATTGTGCACTATGGAAGTGCAGAGGGCGTGAAAGTCCTTGTGAAACTTGTGATTTCCATTGATGCTTCCTCACAGGAATTACTGTAAAACTTTAATTAATAACCCAGGCTTTCATTTGCTTCAGTCACTGAATTCAGCCTGCCTATATTTGGGACAGAATCTATGAGGGACAGGCCTTTAATTCCTCATGCACAAAACTCTTGCCTAGCAAAGATGGGAATTACGATGAATAATCGAGGAACGGACATATCGGGACTTTATGACCGCTTCATAAAAAGGTACGGAGTCACCACTTTATCTTTTTTCTCTCGTTTAGCATACCGGTAAATCTGAATGAATTATACTTTGGTGGTCATGGTTTCCGTAAAATGAACTGAACGATTGAATTGTGAGAATCTAACCGATTTAACGGTGTCTAGCATGTCCATATTGACAAAGGTTTAAACATTTATACTGTATTTGTATGTGCGATCATAGACACGATGGCCTTCAAGAGGTTTTATACGTGCAAAGACCTTCTATAAAAACCAGACCCGGCGTGTATTTGAGACCTGTGTTTATTTGTCAACGCGGCCAGTAAAAAGGGACTCAGCATTTAATTGGGGCTTTAACTGATGTTTTAGGGTAATACGACAGTGATAAGTTGGCTCTTGTGATATTTTTCCCCTTTTTGAAAAATGGGTGTTTTCTTATTTTTTGTGACAAATCTGTAAGCCTGCACATTGGTTTTTCCCACCAAAGCTGGTTTAATTTGAACAAAATTGATTTGGTTTCCAATGCTCCACACCCAGCTCTAATGAAACAGGCTGTTTGTAGCACTGTTCACAAGCTACCACTGTGGCTGGCTAGCAATTGTGCTTGGACCCCCCCCCCACTGAGGGGCTGTTCAAAATGGCTTATTCAAGTATCATCTCACAGCAAAATCCACCAAGAGACTAGACAATTTTTGTTTTTGCATAACGGGCCTTCTTTAAGTGTCGATCCCAATAGTCCACTTCATGGAGCACAACACTATAAACATTTTAAAATTAATGTTTACAATGTTACAGCCTTTTTTAATGCTGTAAGGACAGTCGCCTTAGTATAAACTGTGGGTGAAACTGCTGCACTGCACGTGTTAGCAGGCAGTGGGGTGTGAGGTTTTCACTGCCCGGACGGATTCGATCTCACGGCTTCAACGTCCGACCATGTGACCCAAACGACAGCCAATCGGCAGCGTTACCTGTTTTCGAGGTGTTGATCTACAATTCCCACTTCAATCAGCAGGATCGTAGCGGTGGCCACAGACATGAGCCTCACAGCCAGGGGCGAGCTGACACAAGCCCCAGGCCGCAGCCCTTTCCCCTGGGTCGGCTTTAATGTCATTAACAGGTGGGGGGCAAAAATAGATGGAAGCGAGGCCCAACATGCACAGGCACACACAGTTAAGAAGTTGACGTTTTGTGTGTGTGTGTGTGTGTGTGTGTGTGTGTAGTGGGACACATTTCCACACAAGTACTTTTAAAAGCTGAGAGACGTGCCCAGCACAACTGTCCACGTTAGCATAAACAAACAGATTCACTTACAGAAGCTACGGTGTGACTGCATACCTCACACACACACACACACTTTCAGTAACACACACGTTCGAACTTGTATACTTGTGAGGACTCTCAATGACATAATGCATTCCCCAGCCCCTTACCCTAACCACCACAACTAAATGCCTAAACCTTACCCCAAACTACACCTAATTCTAACCTAATCCTTTAAATCAAGTCTTAACCCTCAAAGAGCCCTTTGAAGGTCAGTAGAAAAGTGAGGACCGGCCAAAATGTCCTCACTCCCAAGGTCTAAAACGCAAATTGGTCCTCGCAAAGATGGTTGTACAAATGCACACACACACATTTTAGGCATTTGGCTCAGGGAACACACACATACACAGGGGCCTGCAAGCTAATATGCAGGCATGCACACCCACACTCACATATAAAGGCACACTTGCAGACACACACACACACACAGATATGTATTCCTGCAAACCCTATATGTGCGTGTGCACACGTACGCACACATTGTACACACACACAGCACACAAATATATGCACACGCACGCCTGGCCGTTTAGCGGATGTTCTTTTTCATCTCCTCCTGCGCGCACACACACACACACACACTTAAACCTGCCCAAGACGTAACACCGACTCCTACTTGGACCTCCGCTCCCTTTTCCCTTCCTCACCCATCCACCTCTCTCTCTCTCCCTCGCTCACTCCCTCCCTCCCTCCCTCCCTCTCCTCGCCCACCGTCCCTCCGAGCAGAAGCGCACACACACAAAAACCAGGTCAGCAACTTGTTAATCTCATTGTCGTGATATTTGTGAAGTGGCGGCGAGTGTTGTGTAGCAGGCGCGCAGCACGTGTTAAAGAGTGAAAAAATAAAACTAAAGTGTCTAATTTGAGCATGATATTTTCTGGCTGCTGAACTGTCTGGGGTGGTGGGTGGGCTGGTGGCAGGGAATAAAGCTGAACGGGCTCCTTCACACGTTGCCTGCACGGAGTGTTTATGGCGTCGAGTTTGCTGCCTGTGCGATATAACACATGGAACCTTCTCCTCAGTCCCGATTCCATGTTGGCTTAGTTTTGGAGACAGTAAGAGGGATATTTTAAGAGAGTGAAATTGTGAAAGGGTGCTTGTCGCTGGTCACAGCTGCTGTAATGAGTTTCCTCTTCGTGCTTCAATGCTGCTTTTCCAGTGCGTCCAATTGGAGTATAAGGAGAGCCGAGTTCAGTCTTGATGAGTAAGGACAGCAGAGTTTATTTAATATTCCTAACAGTTACCCCTGGCGCTTTGCTACAGCTGATTTTCTTGACCTCTAACCTCATACTTCAAACGTATTACCTTGTTCTGTATTGACAGATGTGAATGTTGTTTTGTTGCTGTAATGGCGATGATAAATTGCGTGAAATCTATCATTTAGGTTGAAATATACCTTTTTCCTTGACACATTCCCATTGTAATTTAAAGTGTTACATTCATATAACCCTTGCTTTAGTGTTGGAAATAACAGGTTTATTATGTATAATTTTTATTTATTTTTTTATCATGCAGTTTCTATGGTGAAAAATGCAATCAGTATTATTCTTAAGAACAGTATTGCGGTTGCTGGTCTTCCCAGAGCAGGGTAGCTCACGGTATCTCTAATGTATCTCTCAAACAGCCGGCTTAGTAACCAACCTGATTTTATGCTCAAGCATTGACAAGAGCAAAAGTAATTAAATGTGTGCATTATGACAAATACATCAAAACATACAGTCTGAGCTGGGTTTAAATGTTTGTCTCAACGTTCATAAAATTGATGACTTAAGTTACCTCTTTTACAGTTTCTGCATATAGTATACTCTACATGAAGCATCTTGTTTATCATTGACAATCAGTGTGCTTTGATATATTTCTTTACATGCTGTAGTGCTTCGGCATAAATGTCTTAATAGATTCTTGACATTTGCGGATTCTCTTAATGAAGTACTTGGTGACTGACTGAAAAGCAGTGTTGAGTGTTTGAATTGACTGATAAGATGTGAATTAATAACAGGTCACGAGGTAAATGTACGTATGACATTTTATGTATTGTATGCGTGCTGTTTGGCATTATTATTATCTATTCCACCAAGGCGTTTGCCAAAAAACAACCCTAAACTTACACTGTGTAGCTTGTTAGCTTGTTTTCAAGACTGACGGCGATGGGAAAGTAAAGTTATGTGCTCTCCCCAGGGGATGCGTCTCATTTTTGCTAACAAGAGGGAGGGCTGCATGCCATGTCTGTTGTCACCACAATCCTGGTGAAACACGGCAGGACAGCTGCTTCATTCACCCTACAGACATAAAGAGTTTAAGATTCAATTCAGCGGATCAGCGTGACTACTCAATCACAGAGCTTCTCGGAATAGATAATTGGTTGTGGCTTGAACATGATGAGTGTTTTTGTGCTGCTAAGGTACTGCAAAGCGTCTCAGAATAGATAGCAGGTTATGATTTTAGTATGCTGGCTGTTTTTTCTGTGTGTTTGCTGTCACATAACATCTCGAAAATGGAGAGCCGATTGTGATTTCATTATGCTAAGTGCTTTTGTATTGCTTTTCTGTCCTAAAGAAAGAAGCGGAACAGACGGCACAGATATTGTGCTTGGAGGCGGCTCTCTCCAGTTCAGAATCAGAAGATCACATTGATGAAGCTTCTGAATTCTGGATAATACACAGTTCATTCCTCTGTCTACATACACTAAAGTAGAAAGACTGTTACATTTTTTTGGATTCATGTTCACGCTGCTCAATTAGAGGGACCAACGCTTTTAATGTAAAGTTACTTGGATTTATTGGTAACCGTTCATTCTCTCACGTTCATGATATGGGCAGCAAGGAATCCTAGAGTTCCTCCATTTGACCCTGACTCTAATAGCACAGTGCTAATACTGCTAGCATCAATAGTGCATGCACTCTGTTTACCAGTGTTCATGTTCTGTTTCTTGGTTTATTTTTGTACCACGAAATGTGCAACATGCAGCAATTTCTACGCCTGCATCGTTCCTCCGTCTATACGTTTCTGTTCTTCATACGCTGTGGGTGATGTTACGTGAATTGGTGCAAAAGACCAACACCTCTGTTCCAGGTGATTATGTATCTAAATGCCTTACACAGCTACTTTTCCTCCTTTCTTTTCTCCTTCCAGTTTCGTCTCTAGGAAGCATCACGTCATCCACTCCTGACTTCTACCTCTACATGCTCCCAGTGGTTACGCTTTTCTGTCATTTTCTTTTTACATGATGAGTCATTTATCAGTTCTGCATCTGTCGTCAAAGCCACCATTTTTTTTTAGGCCTGTTCTCAAGAAAAGGCCGATTCCTGCCTTTTCCTGCTAAACTTTTTATCGCACAGTCATTTTTTGAGTATCTTTCTACCTCTGTCTTCCATTGCTTCCCCTTCCTTTCTGTCAGATACCTCTATGACATTTGACTTTAATACGGTCTCAAGTTTATTTCCCCCCTGTTTTCTTTATGGGCACAAACTGAGAATAAACAACAGTTTTCCTCTGTTTTTGTTGCGGTCTTCAATTTTTCTTTTCCTAAAATTTTACCATCCCTGTCGAGGGCAAAGCCCAAAGCAAGCTCGGCTGCCAAACTAAATCTCACTCGGCTGTCTCGGCTGTTTTCTATTTTGTCACAACATGTGGTCTACGTTTTTGGTGACCGATGAGGAGGGCCGCACGGTGGGTCCGGCGGCGGCAGGAACAGTGGGAGGTGCACTGGGAGGAGCAGCCCCTGGTCCGGGAGGTTTGACCAACCTGATGACTGGACGCAGTACGTTTGGGGGGAACAAGCGCCGCAGGACGACGTCAACAGGACATACCATGAGTGAGGCACAGGAAGGGAAGGTGACTAGTTTCATATAGTGCGAATGTGTGTTCTCCCTCAGGCTGTATGAAAGTACTCTGGAGCTAATGGAATCAATCAATCATACAGTGGTCTTCACAACTGAAATCGGGCTGGTCCATAGGGCAAGCAACACTACACAAGAGCAGATGAAGGACTTAAAATATAAGTATTTGCAAAAGATCAAATGCAGTTCTTTGACATTAAAGTGATAAAAATAAAGAACCATAAGAGTGATATGCAGGTGTTTAGTAGGGATATCATTGCTCAAGTTAGCCACCTGAGATTTCAGGCTTTTCAATTTCACCACTTTGACATGTACATAAATTGCTTAGAGGACCATCATGACATAATTCATTCCCTATCCCCAAACTTTAAACCTAATTCTTACCTAAAAAAAAACAAAAACAAGTCCCTCTAACAGCCGTTTTAAGAAGACCAGACAAAACGTCCTCACTTTAAAACAAACGTCTCCACATCTCCACTCAAAGGTTGAAGTACAAGAGCCCACCCACACATCTCAACTGCTCCTCGGAGGGTTGATGTTGAAGACATTAAAACAGACATTTGTCTTTCCATTTGGTATTGTTACTTCCGCACTGCATATTATTGTAGGATATCTGGTCTCAGCTCATTTTAATTACCTGTGTAGCTTATATCACAGCACATTATGGCCCAGTTCTAATGTATATCCCGTATGCGCTGAACTCACACAGACATCAAGAAGAGAAGAAGAGGTTGCTGGGGAAACATAGTCACAACACTAACATGTTCATACAGAGAAATATATTAATATGAATTCGCTACATTTGTGTGGGGCGCTGAGCAAAACAACATAGCCTACCATGGGAATATCTCTCCTGAACTGGCAAAGTTAATACTAGCATTTACCTACTGAGAGAGAACGCCGTGAGCCACTAAACCTGTACAAACTCTACTGTAATACACCAATTTCACGCTGAGACTGCATGCTAAAGTCAACATGGCTAAGGCTAAAGTGAGTCAGTAACGGAGGGAATTGTAACAGGGCCTACATCATAAAGGGTTCGAATACAGTTCAATACAGATTTCTGACAGAAGTAATTGATATTTTACAAACTCTTTAATTCAGTATTGCAACCTTTTTAAGGTGTTTTTCAAATCTATTAAATTGTTTTGTATTCCGTCACCAGATCAAGTTGGCATTCTTTGTGGCCATTGTGGGTGTAGTCCTGACGGTTCTTGGGGTGGGGACAGAGTTCTGGGTGGAGCTGGCACCTTCCAAGAGTTTCTATAACAACCAGGTAAAATATTGGAATCAACACAAAGTTACCGTTGATTGCCAACTTATATGGTGCTGTTTTTCACTGATACAGACACATTCAGGCTGTCTTAGATATTATTAACCCATCCAGGGATTATTTCTGCCGTACCAAAAACATGGTGACAAAAAACAGCTAATTTCCTGTGAGAAATGAATCACTTTTTGGTGTCTAAACCTAAACCCTATGACGGATGGAAAAAGCATATTACTGCTGATCTTGTCTGTAAAAAAAGCCCTCTTCGTTTTGCAGACTTGTCTGACAGCTCACTACGGCCTGTGGAAGAGCTGCACCAAAACCTTGTCGGTGGCTGATATTGACGCTGAGAGAGAGAGCTGTGGACCTGCTGAACTACCCGGAGGTGACTCAAATGTTTACGGACTAGTTGGGTGGTTGGCTTTGTAACTTTTATAATGGCTGACTAGTCTGTGTGACGGAGGGAGTTTTAAGATGATGATTGACAGACCAGCTGGCTGACCGGACATTTGTCAAACCGTCGAGTTTGTTTGACAGCTCACTTTGAGGGAGTGAGTTAGCATGGATGAGTGATCTACCTGACTTTCTGGCTAAACAAATGATGCTTGGCTCACTGAATGCCTGAGTCATTGTTACATAGTCTGATTGAAAGAGTGAGTCCACAAGTTGCTTTTGGGTCAAGTGAAGGGATACATCATTTGGATTTTGGAAGTCCCCAGCTCTTGGGCAACAATACCTGACTTTCTGGTTTGGGTGTCTAAATAAGTGTTTGTTTGTTTTTTTTGTGTTGTCCAAGTTTTTGCCCAATATTTATTTGTTAGAATTTTTTTTACATTCATTTGAAAGTCCCATTGAGGTCAGAAACCACCCTAAGAAGGGAGAACTGGCCGGGAAAGCGGTATACTAAATAAAAGTTTAGTCTACTAAAACAGACAAACAAAGCAATATTTAATTAGACAAAAAATAAAATGGCATCATTATGGTTTGCCAAGCAGTAGGACCCAAATACCGACAGAGGCAGAGCAGGCGCAGTTTTATCATTTTAAATGGAAGGAAAAACAGTTATATTGAAACTGGCAGCCAAAGGTCACTCACAGAAGGTAAGCAGTCCAGAAAAGGAAAACAAGAGCAATGAGGAGTAGGCAAGATCCAAAAACAGGCATGGTCCAAGGGAAACAAAGACTATATGTCCACACTACTATGTTTTAGTTTAAAAATGCTTACGTTTTGCTTCGTTTGTACCTAGCGTCCACACTACACCGGCATTTTAGAGCCCCTAAAACGGATACGTTTGGAAATCCTGCTGGCCCCATTTTTGTTTGAATAGTTTGGGGTCAAGTTCTAATCTGGATGGCCTAAATTGGAGACTTTCGGAAATGACGCCGCAGTCACCCACATTTGTTTCTTGGTTGGGTCTTGTCAGTCGCTGTGTGCCATTCCCTGATTCGTCATACCCCTGTCACATGTCCCCTTTTCAAACAACAAAAACAAACGACACAAGTCATGCATCAGGCTCGACTACCAAAGAAATCCCCGGTCTTACTTTTTGCCGTTCTTCGTATTTGATACAACTGAGCATCCACTGGTAGACAGTCTACTACCTCTTCCTGTTTACACTGACCTACACATGTCCAGTGTACGTGATTAGTCATGGGATACACGTTTTGAGGAGTTGTAGCATGGAAGAAGATTTATTTTGAAAACGGTGGAGAACGGCTCATCTGGACGGAGATAGTTTTGCTGGGGTGCTTGACATCGATACAATGACGCACTGACAAAAAGAATTAAATAAATTAATATAAGTTTAATTAAATGTTGAATGTGACGGGAAATTAATATGTATGATATGAAATTAATATTAATAGTATATGGGAAATAAAAGGAAAGTAAGAGCATTTTCATTAGCCTTGTTCTCCAGCTGTACACCATCATATTCCAGGCGCAGGTTGTTATAGTCTAAATAAAGTCCTTTCAGTGTTTTCTTATTATGGTTAATACTTTATAAGAGTCTCTTATTACAGGTGCAAGTACAGCTAATGGAAGTAATGCAGGGCTGAGGGTTGAAAACGACATTCAGACATCTAACATTGGATTGTTTTTGATTGTGTGTGGCAAAGGATTATTAAAGCTTGCAGTATCGCTCCCCTTTTCCATGACTCACCTGTATGAGCTCCCCTTTTAAAGAATGACTCACATAAAAAGCAAAATAGAGACAGACTGAGAAAAGTCCACCAGGAGCTCTGTGTTTGTTAGTCATCGGTTCCAGACAGGATACCTGTTTGATTTTCAGCAAACGAAGTGCGAGAGTTTCACAGGGTTACTGGCTTAGTGGTTAATGGGCATGCAGTGTGCTGTTGGACTTTTTTTTACATCTAAAGAGTGTGACACATTAGATTACATTTCAGTGCGGTTTCTTATTTGAAACCGTTTTGCCTACATGATGGCCTGCATTTGATTGGTTTCCATTTGGCTGATCCTACAGCAGTTAACTGTCTCGGTGATGGTGTCACCATATTTAACTTGCAAACAAGGCAGCCTTTTTGTTTTAGTGAAGAGTAAGTCATTTAAAAAGGTACATTGTTCTATCAAGTGACACATCCTTAGACTATTCAGTTTAATTATTACAGGTTGTTATTGGATGCGTTGTTGAGCCAGAGGCCAATGATAGAACATGTCTTTTAAAGGTGTACACATGTTTTGTGGTCAGCGAGAGGAACGTCCAATCGTTGTCTGACAGGCAGTTTGCAGAGACCCCTATTATTTGCTGATGGGATTTGAATTTTGTCAATGGGATGTGAGTGCAGCGCAATCAGAATCAGTGCTGGAACTATGTGTGGAAAACAACCCAGAAAACTGAGGATTGGGCTTTGATCACACTAATTAAGGGTGATGTGTGCGCGTGTTTTGCTTGCTTGTGTGCGCAAATGTGCGAGGGAACAGATAGAGGTGTCACTTTCTATTTGACGGCCAAACTAATTACTGTAACACATCATCAGGACGGCAGAATACTAATTGTGCAGGAAGCAATGGATTGTCACCTTGGGCTTGTCATTGACGCTCACGGCTGATTATGTTTGATGGAGGATTATTTAAAGTGCACAGGGCTGAGAGAGATGTTGCTCGCTGAATTTCAATAAGATATTCATCAAGATTATCTGCAGCTACAGCAGAGTACCTGTCAATGTTTATGCTTCTCTCAGTTACAGTAGCCGTTTCTCTTCCTCCCCCTTTTTCCTCCTGCAGAATCAAACTGCACCTACTTCAAGTTTTTCACCACAGGGGAAAATGCTGTGATGTTTCAGAAGACAACGCGGAAGAGTGAGTCACACACCTCTTTTGGCCTCTCTCAACTGCGGTCCTCCCTTACCCGCCCACTCCCTCCTTTCTTTATCCCTTTTCTTCTTCTCCACCTCTCGCCTCTCTATCGGTCCCTGTGCCCTCATTGCCTCTTCAGCTTTCTCTTCTTACGCTCTCGCTTTATTCTTCATTCCGCTGTCTGTCATCTCGTCCACGATCCATCCCTCGCTTTCCTTCCCTTTTCTCTTTGTCTCCCTTCACCTCCTCGCTGCACTCTTTCAGGTTGGCCATTGTCTGCTCTGTGAGTGTTTGAAATCTATTCCGCCTACGTTGCGTTTAAGTGTCTCCGAGCCGCCGTCTAACCTCTCATTTCACTGGCAGCCCCATAATGTATTAAGATCACACAGTGCCATATGCTGAATGAAGAGAGACAGACGCACATTAAAATCTCATTGTTCACCTCAATGTAGTGATTCAATAAACACAGCCATGGGTGTATAAAATACCATACCAGAATTGCTTGTTGTGAGTTGAGATCACAAATGTCTTACTTCATGTGAATCTTGCGTTGGGATTTACAGTGGTTAAAGGGGCACCAAATTGTGTAGGAGCGATAAATTAATTATGGCTATCAAAATTATCAAAGATAATCATAAATAATAACTTTAAAGAATAAAGTCCTCTGGTCTCCACCTTAAAACAGGTGAAAGGATAGCTATTGATTCAGTCTCATAAAATACACTAAACTATCAACTTGGAACTCTGATTGATAATGAAATTAATAACCAGAATTACCGTTAGTAGCTAGTAGGTTGAAGCATTTGGAGTTCAACACAGAAGATGTTGGCAAATTGTTCAATCTTGTGCAACATTAAAGTAGAATAATTATACACAAGCATTTACTAAAAGATAAACAAAGCAAAAACACACAATATGAAGTATAACTCGAAATGTACTAAGCTAAAGAACAAAGGGGTGTATGTGTGTGTGATCCAAAATGGCTGCTTGGGTCCATAATGGCGCCAAACTAAATAAATCTAATTCAAAATGGTGGCTAAGCAGCAGCAGCATGATTACACAAAGACAGGAAATTCAAATTGACGCAAGGCCAGGTTTCAAAAGATTTTTGCTCTGTTAAAGGGGCCAGATTGAAGTATGTGGGAACTGTGTAGGGTAAACGGTACCAGGTTCGAAAAGAAGATGGTTAGTTTCATTCAAGACCTTGTGTCTGTGTAAAACCTCACTCATCAGCTTAGCATACGGCTACCAGAATAACCTAACAGTGAAAACACACCCCAACAATAAAACTCAATGAATCAAATAAATACATATACATTCACAAAAGTAACAGTCCTGTGCATAGCCAAGTACATTGTTGAGCTACATGAAGCTATGTAATGCCCAATTACAGGTTCAGTGGTTACGTTACCAGTCCGTGAAGGAAGAAAGGTTGCATCGAAGTCCTGCTGTTAGCTGGCCATCAAGCCAGAATTTTGGTTCAGATTGGAGGAAGGTCCTTGCGGCGCAGTCTGTTTGTGCAGAGGGAGGAACCGGTCGCGCCGTCTGTTATTCTCCACTAAGTTAGCTGGCAGACTGTGTAGTAGCCGCTGGCACTAACTGGTGTTGCAGAAATCCTACGCAGGCCCTTGGGTCACAGGTCCGACTGACCAATGGAAGCTGGGTCCATGAGGGAGTGTACGCCCACCTGGAGGATTGTGGGAGAAGGAGTTCAATGGCTCGCCTTTGTTTACAGAACAAAAGAGCATGCAGTCCCCTAATAAAAGTTCGGTTAAGACCTCCAAATGAATTAATTGAAATGGTGGAGTGCCAGTGGTCCCAACACTTGTTTTATGATTATAATGATTAAGTGGAATCATAAAGCGACTAAAACATCTACCCTATCACATCCAGTGGTGGAAGAAGTATTCAGATACTTTACTTAAGTACTCTTACCACACTGGGAACATTTTCTACAAGTGAAAGTCCTGCATTTTAAAATCTTACTTTTAAGTATGTATGTATTGTCAGCAAAATGTACTTAAAACATCAAAAGTAAAAGTACTACAAAATGCTCCCTAGTGTTTTACTTTTATGATGTTTTTAGATTATTACCAACACATTAATGTTTATATTAATGCATTTTACTGCTGCAGCTGTTAAGGTTGTGCTAGTTTTAACTACTTTATATACTGTATTTTAATCTAGTTACATTCCACCACTGAGCACTTTTAAGACTACCAAGTTGATATTTGCTTTATTGTGATGAATCTTCCAAAGTTTCTTGAGCTCAAGGACCTTCTCAAAAACCTGAGACAAACACATCCCCCAGTTTTAAATTGGCCATTGATGTCACATGAGCAATTATAAAAGGACAACCCATGAGCGACAAAGTCAAGTTTAAGTAATATATAAAGTGTATATAGTGGTTTATAATACATTGAGACAGAATTTTACGACTATAGAATGTTTTTTTTAATATCCTTATTAACTGCGAGGACTACATTGTTCACGTAACCTACAAGGAACGTGCACTGTCACATATTTGATTGTGCCAATGCAATGTGTTGATGGTTGATGTTGATGACAAAACTCAAGCCAGGTCAACTTTTTTTTTTTTTCCCCCTGGGCAGATTATGAGACATTTCAGGCTTTCTATATAGTAATAGAATATATATATAGTAATATATCACACTTTGTAAAGAGGCAAAAGGAAAGGACCCAACGCAAACAAAGATAGCAGGATGCGAAGTGGAGATTTATTGTCTCTTTGTAGACCAGCAGCAAACCAGTTACAAGCAAGCAGGTAGAAAGGGGGGGGGGGGGAAATCAAAACTTACAGGCAGACATAACCAACACCGCAGCAATGATGACGAACTGACAAAGGAACAATGGAAGTGAGAGAATGTAGGGAGAGCTGATGAAGGAATGAAGTTCAGGTGAGGAATGGAATCACTCACTGCAGCCTGATGGGGGAGAGTGAAACCAGGTGTGAGAGCGGTGGAGCAACCAGGGGTCATTGCAGGGCAAGAGAGACTGAATGGCAAGAAAACATACAACAAACGAGGGAAGAAACAAATAAAAAACACCAAACTCACCCCAAAACCACAACAGAGACTCCACGTAACACAGAAAATAACTTTACCATCCCAAAACCGTGACAGTAATGTTCTCTATAATACCTATGAAATGATGATGACCAGTCCCTGTTAAACATGATATAATACATCAAAAGGCATTTAAAAGCCCTTTAATTGACCTCATCCTGTCCAGTTCCGAAAACAGCGTGTGTTCCTAGTGAATGTTGGAGTTTACGAAAACAGCACTGTCCTCCTTCCCCGTGCAGATCTGAATGTAGCTGCAGCCATGTTGGCCCTGTTCAGCCTGTCCCTGATGGTGATGGGGGCCATATGCATCACCATGTCTCTCAGTAAAGAGATCCTATTCTTCCTGAAGCCTGCGTCTGTCTGCTTTATTCTGGCAGGTCAGTAGAGGCAACAACACATCGGGCAACGGTTGAAACTAATTGGGTTTTTAGTGTTGTCAGATGTTTCTTGATTATAGCATAGTGGAGGGCTCAAAATTGATGCGGTAATGAATAACCATGGTTAACCTCTGCAGCTGTCCACTGTCTCCTCCACAGGCGTCATGGTGCTTTTCTCTCTGATGGTTTTCCACCAGTCCGTCCTGGCCTTCCTGGCCAGCAACCACACGGTTCCTCTTCACCACGAGCTCTCCTGGTCGGTGTCATGCATGGGCTGTGCGGGGGCTGTCCTCATCGTGGGTGGGATCCTCTTCCTGCTGCTGGCGCTGCCCTACAGCCCCTGGCAGAGGTGTCTCCCTCAGAAGGACAGCAGCAGCTAGTGGCCCAGAGGTGGTGTCGCACTTTATCGGCCCTTTCTGTTTGTAAGGAGGGACGGTGCAGGGGGGGCGAGGATGTTTCCCAAAGACGTCTCAGCATTGAGAAGTTGCTTTTTTTGTTGAACTTAAAGGAATCACAAGCATTTTTATGGGAGAGTGATGTGAGATTCACTGACATGTACGGAACACCTGTCTACATCTTGTCTTGTTGTCTAGTATTACATTTTTTTTTTAATCATTGTTTCGCAGTGGATCCCTTACTGTTGATAAGAACAATTTGATTTATAATATCGTGACATAATATCGTTAAAGTTTATCCTGTTAGCCAACATGGAGTTAGCTAGGTTCTTAAAGCTGCAATGCCACGTTAGAGTGAAATATCCCTTTTAGTGTTATGAAATATGGGGATCTTAATGCTCAGATGTGGTTGGGAAACAGTCCTGTAAATGTCTTACTAATCATCCGGCAGGGTTTGGAGGCAATTTACTGTTAGTTCATTCAATAAATTAAGACCTTTGCACAACGCGAACTCTTCTAAAAGTGCTAGCTATTCCGTTCCTTTGATATGAACTCACATGTCAAACAATTAACAAAAACACAGTTTTAGAAAGAAGCGATTTAAGTCAACGGCTTGAATGTTCCTCATTTGCGGGAAGGCTAGCTAACATGTTAGTATTTGGCTAACCTGAATGTTACTATGTTTATGAAGCATGTCATAACTTTAATTTTCATTGAATGTCTGTTGGCTAAATGTGTTGGCTAAACAGTGGGCCTAGGGTTGACTGAATCCCCCAGTTAAAGAACCATTCAAAGTTTTCGATTTTTCGAACGAGACATTTTTTGCGTCTTTTCATTCTGGGAAGGTTCGTGCTCGCGGATGGACAGCATCATAAGCAAATGATTTGGACTACCGGTGTGCTAACTTTAAAACAAAATGCACTTAAACACTGTAGTTACTGTAGATAATTTACTGTAGCTGGGCTTTAATTACGTTCATCTGTTGGCTCACAGGCATCTGTCTGCTCAGACAACCATCGACACCCTCAAAAACAAAATCTATACTGAATGAACAGAGCAGTTTATTGACCTCCAATCTGAGAACCTCGTTTAAGAAACTCGTTTTTTTTTTCAGTGATGTGTGAAAAAAGCAACATTATGTTTGTTCTTAATACCTTCCTGTCTGCAGAGCCGCCTTTCCACTGTCTAAGTTGGATAGTTTGTCGTTGTTTTGTTGTTCATCAATCAACACCGAGACAGACATTAATTAGAAATACATTACCTGCATATTCGTGTGACAGGGCTCTAATTTTGTAATGGTGCAAATGCATTCAGATTTTTGTCATGTATCATCTGTTTTCATTTATTTTACGCCATATATTTATTATCTGCGTCTGGTCATGCATTGTACAGGTGATACGACATACATTGCAAGAAGAGTATATATGTAATATTTCAAATGAGGTGTTAGGTAGGTGCTACACGTAATGCATTGCTTAACAAGCAGATACAACTAGAAGACATTGTATAGATTTATAGTGTGGAGTGGAGGGTACACAGTGCTAAATCAGCTAAAAGTGTGAGATGCTGCCATATTTTTACCTCCAGAGTTTTTCTTGGATGATTTGTGTTAGAACAAAGGGCTTTTGTGTGCCTCAGTGGAAGGTGAACCGTCTCTGCGAGTGTTTTGAACTGAATCAATTGAGTAAGAATGACTTCATTTTATTATTAAACATGACATGAATATTTAACGTCATCCTCTCTCAGGTTCCATTTCTCTCTTCTTCTGCACCCGCAACAGTTTCTCAGCTTACAGTCGCTGCCTCCGCACTATCTGGTTTTATGAACCGTACCGCTTAACACCTCATGATAAAAAGGCTCACTAGCTACCTATTTCCTCTTTGGGTTTTTTTGCATTGGTTTAAAATGTTAAATATTAATTGTAACATATGTTAAAGTATGTATAGTAAAATACTACTAGTCAGAACAATTAGTAATCATTTAGAATAGTTTCCATATTTCTGAAATATCCACAAATCTCTGGAAGTGGACTACTCCTAAACTTCTGAAACCCAACACACACAACATTCTTCGTGAACTCTTTGAATGACTTAAGCCCATGCAACATAATTTCTTTTTATGCAGCAGCAAGGGCAGGGACACTCGAGGAAATGGAGTACAGGTGTGAGTGGCATGATGCGGCATTGTATCATCTGATAAGGTACAGGAGAGGAGACGCTCGGGTAAACTTTATTTACATCTTTTTAGTTTCGGCAGAGACAGTATAGTACATTTCCATTTGGATTTAGTCACAAGCAGCCATTTAAAATATGTTTTTTTAAAGATTAGTGATCTTTAGCGATGCTGTTGGCACAGGTGGTAGGCTATTTGGTTTGCGTATGTGCACCACAGTGCCGTTGATTCAGTTGCCGAATTCTAAATGGACTGGAAACTGGCTCGGACTGCCACTGTGCCGGTGGGGTTTTTGGAGCGCACCTAATGTTGACAACATTCTTTGGTAGGAAGAGTAAATCCTAACAGGCTGTTTAAATGCAGTAGATACATTATAAACAAATAGCCCATTTGATTTCAAACTATGATGAAGGAAAGAGGAAAAAAAACTGTCACTGCTACAAAAAAAAAAAATCACACATCAACTTCTTAATTATCGTAGGAAATTTCATCGTTCCTCACATTAACCCTTTGGAAATTAAATTTGTGCTATTTTCATCCTTTATAAGACAGTAAACTGTGAAGCGCAGCAGGAAATAAGAGGAGGGCTCTGATTTACAACAAAGGCCCCGGCTAAATTTGAACTCAGGATGTTGCAGATGCACGTTACATGCTGTTATACGATACAGTACATATTTAGACTGCCAGACCACCAGCACTCTTTATACGAGTCATATAGGCCTGCGCTCATGTCACAATTCTGATATTTCCAACGGCATACAAAGTGGATCACAGGCATTTGGCAATATCTTCACGTTACAAGCGGAGTTGAATCCTCTTCCATTATTACTTTCAAATCAACCATTTGTGGTCTTTGGCCAACTATTGAGATGATTGTATGAGACTGAAGATCACTGATGTAAACAGATAAGAGTTCCGAACAGTGATGAGAATCCTTTTATGTGCGTGTGTTTGGATTGCTCTGACTCGTAGTTTCTGCCCCTCTGCCTCTGCGTAACTTTACCGCAGGGCCGCTTCTTGTTATCTTGCTCAGAGCGCATCTCAGTCACCACGCTGACCTCCTTTCAGGCTCCCGTCTCTCTGAAGCGTCTCCCATGCTGTTTGGCTGCGACCTCCTGGCTAAATATAGACCGTGGCCAATAGGACTTACGTGGCAGGAGAAACACAAACCTGGGGACAAGCTGTGCACACAAACACGCTCTCAAATTCACTTGTTCGAATGCACACGTGCAGTTACATTCGTTGACACACCGGATCTCCGCCACCGTGAGCGCAGGGACGCTCAAACGTGATGATACACACAAGTGTTCACCGTGGGAGCACAATCTAAAACGTGCTTTAAACAGAGCACAGTCATACATTCCCAACGTCATCCAATCCACTTTACTGCACCGCAGAGAATCAAATTATCCTCCTCAAATTAATATGGGAAGTCATGAAGTGAAGGGAGCACAGATCATCAGTTGTTGAAGCTACAACTTTTCTCTTTGAGTCAGCAAAGTGTGCTACTCAAAGTGTCCTCCCTCGAAGTGTCCTCCCCCTCCCCTGTGTTAGGTAGGTTTTTACTCACGGCACGTGTCACCTGTGTTGATGTGCTGCTGGAGGTAAAACACAAAGATAGTAAAACCAAAATTGCATGTTCACATAAAAATACAAGCCATATATATATATATATATATATATATATATACATATATATATATATATATATACACACGAACAATGAGTCTTGTTGAGGAACTTGATGACTGATGGGAGAAATGTTTTTACTCATCTTGAGCAGGTGGTAGCAAATGCAAAGCACAGGGGCACTGGGCTTGGTATTTCATGACACTGGACAAATCTACAACACACAATTCGCATCCAACGCCAACGTCCAATTCAGTGTCAGTGTAGATGGTAATGTGCCCCCGGCCGGCGTGGGAGATGGGTATGCAATGTGCGGGGGACCAAAGTCTGCGTCCCGTCAGAGACTTGAAATTTCTGTTCTCGTTTTTTAAACTGCAAACCATGATCTTTCACGAACACGTGTTTTATTTGCCATAACCGTCATTTTTCCTCACCCTTACCATAGTTGCCACGTGCAGACAGAAGAAGACATTTTCAAAACAAGTGCTATTATTGAACACGAATCGTCCAATATCAGTGCTGTGTTTCTGGATGGTCGCAGTCAAAAGCAATATGCTGAGACATATGCTGACCCTGTCACCAGGCTCCTTCCTCCTGTTAAGTGTAAGAATAATTACATTTTTTGAATGCTGGACCTGCATTTTGAATACCGGATGACGGAGGATAGGCGATCTCTTGGGAGCCTCTGGAGCCTGTCTCATGTTGCTTGTACACTTCACATATCAAGGTGCTGAGTGCCAGACCTCTACTATGCCACGCCCAAAGGCCATTCACTCTCAACGTCATCCAAATCCGCCGCAAAGAAAATACGCTCCTACAAGAGTGATACGGATATTAAGTCCTTAGGTATTTGCAGCTTTATTGGCTTAAACCCAGAGCAGAAGTGTGGGAGAAGTAACTTGGACATTCCTGACTGGTCTCTCTCCAGTTACACCGGTGAACACACACCCGGGAAGCTGGACGCTGCTCCGCTGGACAGTTTAAGTGTCCGCCTCACTCAAACTCTCCAACAGGGCAGCGTCCAGCTCTAACCCACTACTGTACATGTCTGCAGTATCACAGAGACATTAAATTAAGACCTCCAGAATGTGACACACGTCTAGACGTCCGGCGTTAAATTAAAGCAAAATTAGCAATGAGCTAAAAAAAGACTTTAGTGCACCTTTTAAAAGGTCATCCACGAATTTTAATGTGGTGTTTAGTAAGTGAATATCTGATGTCTTTATAAAGAAATGTACTCCTTGCGTCATTGATGCTATATTACATATACTTTGGTGTGTTAGCCTCATCTGACATTGTGTTGACTTACATTCTTGGAACCTGACCATAACTCTGACCACTGCATGCTTGACCCTAATCCTAAATCTTTAAGACTATTTCTGAATGCCCTAATCCCTACCTTGCAGGCGAGTCCACACATTTTTTGTTCTCACTTGCATTTGTGTCTAGTGTGCATATTTATCACAATTACAAATCAATCAATTGAAATTCCGAGATAAACTGAACAGACTAAAATGTTCTTTCGTGGGCTGAAACGATTCCCCTGCTTCAAAAAACAATTAAGAGACATTTTAAAAACTGAAACTGGATTAGCTGAACAATGCATGGTCACCAAGCCGTGAAAAATGGAAGTTTGGGCTACACATGTTTTTCACAGGGAAGCGACGCCATTCACAACCCATTCAAGCAAATAGACAAAAGAAGAAGCTCCGAAAATTCAACTTGCCGTTACACATCTCTGGCCTTAAAAGTGTCTCTCGCTCTGTTTCTGAAAGAAACATTTAGACAGCATTTGTTTTAGAGCGTTTACGAAAAAACCATGACTGTAGGACTCAAAAAAGGGAGCAAATGTCTCATAACGATTTAAAAAACTAGGATATGATCTGCACTGATTAAAATCTGTAAAGGAAGGCAAGAATGATTAAAAGCTCAAATCCCAATGAAAAGGTCTTTTTCCGCTTGGTTTGCAACTTTTTTTTTTAATAGCTTTTTTAGACTCTGCCCTCCACCTCCACACGCATTTTGAATTTGACTAATGAAAACGCTTTTGCATTTTCGCATTTGCATGAATGAGACTCTGATCTGCCGTGACACGTATCCTAAACCTGCCTAAAATGAACCTGCACTACAGTACCATGAACATGAACTGCAGTCTCCAAACGCAAGTCTCTCTGCTACCCTCCCCCACGACCACACTGTACATATAGCTTATCTGTTGTAAGAGAGAGAGAGATAGGGCGTTGATGATGGTAACACACCTGCTGATTCAGTGTCAGATAGAGGGGTAAATTGCGAATCACTTTGCTGAATATAACCTAGAATTGTGATTTTGTTTGTTTCCCTGGAAATGTTTAATGTTAAACAACGGTTTTAATCCATGAGAATAAAATCCCTGATACAAACAAGGAATTATTTACATTTGTTGGAATTTACGAAATAAAATTTGTCAGTTTAATGTCACATCCTAGTGGAAATACCTGTAATCGGCAGCTTCGAATATTATCAGATGAACGTTGGCGTTCGCCTTTTTCAAACGCAAGTCATTTGAATCCGAAGGCGGACACACTTATGTGTCCGCGAAGCTCAATGTGTGTCTCAGTTTTTCATGGGAGACAGTGTTGCTCAGACAGCCCAGGTTTCCTGTCGTGGGATCTCCCTGTCCGGGAGTGGGGAAGGTTTTGAGGACGAGAGGAAATGAGAGCGCAATCTTGACTGACAGACCTCCCCACCGGCACATGGACGCCTGTCAGCGAGCCCGGAGCCGTTATCGGAGACTGCAGGCATGAGCTCTTCACCACCGAAAAGCCCTGGAAGGAGAGACGGCCGGACAGCGAGCATCAGACTGAATGAAGAGAGGAAATTAAAATGCAGAATGTCTTCACAGGTGGCAGACTCCTGTTGACTCATGAAAGCTGACACAAGGCGGTAGCTATTATCGTATTGTACCGCATGCACGACAACAGCACTGCTGTCCTCAGACACAAAAATACAGGAGAGCCAGGTGCACCATGGGAGAACCCCAGTGCAAACACTGGCCTGCTGTGAAGGGTCACGGTATTTGGGCTTACATGAAATGCTGGACATTGGCCACGCAATGATGAAACGGTGCTTACTAGTGTCATAATGTTTAATTTTATGCTCATTTCTCAGTCTAAGACAGTGATTTTATTGTCCGTTAGGCTTTCTGTGGGAGTTAATAAGTCCAGTTTTCTGGAGGTATCTAACAGCTGATGAACTGGATGGAGTGAGTTCCTGTGTTTTGAATTGCTGTCTCACATGTGACTGTCTCTCAAACCAGAGAAAGTAGCTTTTTTAATGAGAGCACAGCTACTGGCCACTAATCCTAACCACGTGGCTAACAGTTCAGCTTAACCTCACCCACCTTAATCTTTCTTCTAATTACCTTGCATTAGTCCGAAGGGAACCTTACATCTTGGATCGTTGGGCCTTTGGCCCTGTATCCAGACTGCTGAGTCGACACAGCAGCAAAAGTCACAAATAGAGAGAACATTTCTACATTCCTAATGTTGCCGATCAAGATAGCTTTCCAAACGGCAGACGCTCCACCCATTGCCGATGGTCAACACATTATTGACATGATGCTCACATTTTAGAAATGCAGTTTAAAAGCATCTAAACCACCAAGCAAGGCTCAAAATGCTGTTTCTTTATGGAAATAGGCAGTGTTTGTGGCTCCACAGCTGTGGGGTCTGGCTCTGTGATTGCGGGCCACCTGCTGGAACGGTGCTGCTGTGGTGGAAGGGAGGTGGTGGGGCTCGGGTCCTGCTCGAAGGGCTCCACTGGGAGCTGCTCAGTTGGCCTACTGGATCCATCCTCTTCCCTTACGTTCGACAATCTAAACTTTTCATCATAATTATATGTACTATGATTTCTGGATCCGTCCTCTACACTCACATTTGTTTTACTACCTACATTTTATCATTATAACTGTATACACTATGATCTTCTGTTGTGAATCTATTCTGCACACACGTCATCTACTGCACGTCTGTCCGTCATGGTAGAGGGATCCCTCCTCTGTTGCTCTTCCTGAGGTTTCTTCCATTTCTTCCCCCATTTTTTGTTAAAAGTTTTTTTTTTGGGTAGTTTTTCCTTACTTGAATCAAGGCTCCAAGGACAGAGGGTGTCGTATGAGGTACAGATTGTAAAGCCCTTTGACGCAAATTGCGATATTGGGCTATATGGCTAAAATTGAATTGTTCAGTCTTGTCACCGAGCAGAATATGCAGGTGTTCTGACTGAGTGCAGTGAACCCACAGAAATATCAGGCTTCTTATGTCTTTGCATTGTTACAAAGATATAGTTAAAAAATGCTGAAATACGGAGAAACGCTTCACTTCGCAGAAGCTGCCGGTGCCTGTTCTTGCTGCACAGAGACGGCGACGTAGCGTCAGGAGGGTTCCAGACGCAGAGGCCAACTAATTAAAAGTTTGACACCAAACACATTCCTCGCTGCTTCAACCAAACACATCTCAGTCTCCAGTGTGCTCTGCCAGCAGATCTATTGTCAGCGGGATTAAAAACTGTCACATTTCCCCTGGGCTGACAGTCCCTCCCTGTGTTTTTCTCCAGAGAAGACATCTCAGCGTTATTAGGAGACCGCACCGTCTTAATTACTGTCTGTCATGGTCTGTTCCCTTTTTTAGGGCTGATTTGTCAAATTATTTTTTTTTTGTTCCTATCTATATATCTGTCTAACTGTACAAGAAAAACAACAGCATTGGTTTTGGTTCAAATGCTTAAAATGGCACTTCTGTTTGCCTGACAAGCAACCTCTTGTATTTGCGTGAACAATGACTGTTGTCTGTCAGTAGAAATGGTAGAAGTGGCGTGAGGTTGTTATCTTGGTGGGAGAGAGCAGAGAAACTACAAGAATGATCTTTTTGTCTACAAACATTTATCCACCTTGCGAGAGACTAAACCTCCAAGCCCACGACGGCGTGATTGTCTTCCAAGCAAAGGTCACCCTAACTGCATACAAATTCAAATCTGATCAACATCCGACTCCCTCCCTCTTCTCAGTTGATCGATTCTGTGTGGACTGCTATCCCACAATGCTTTGAATCACTTGTTAGTTACTCGCCCTCTCA
>CM022477.1:3759483-3799225 GCA_011952105.1 Coreoperca whiteheadi
AAAAAAAAAAAAAAAAAAAAAAAAATCACAAAACTGGTAGACAAACAGCAAAGAGGTTACAGGTAGGCAGGCAGATGAAAAGATGTAGGCAGGAATAAATCCAGAATGACAGGCAGATAGTCCAAAAACCAGGGAGAGAAACCAAAACCACCAGGAACAAACGCTAAGGAAATGGCTAGAACACACAGCACATAATCCCAGAAATGAACGTGGAGACAAAACCAACACGGACACGATGGCGTACGAACTGACGCAGGGAAACACACAGACTAAATTTAGTCAGGAAGGGGAGCCAACGAGACACAGGTGAACTAAATGACACAGGTGGAAACAATCAGGGCAATCACAGACAGGAAACAAAACTAACAGACACATGAGGGAACAGACAAATTACAAAATAAAACAGGAACTAAACCCTCAAACCCAGACAGGAATAGACATATTCAAAAAAAGAACAGGAAATTACAAAACCCAAAAGCAGGACATCGTCTTCCCGGTATAAAATGACCCGGATCTTCCTATGGTTTCCTCATTGTGCAAGCACACTAGGTTTCCTTTGACCCCGCCTCCCTCGGCGGGCTCCAGTTTAGCCCTCCGCGGACTTGAATGGGGATGAAATGATTTAATCGCTGTTCTTCAAGACTTTCCAAATGTTGTCAGACCAAATGGATCAAATTATGATAGTGAAACGGGTCATTTTGCGTGGGGTTGTGACGCTCAAATGCATCCACCGTTTTTCACAATGTAAGTCTTTGGGGAAAGGTCTTGTGGGGCCAGTGGGCATCATGTGACGGACCGGGACGTTGTAATTCCACGGTTTGGCAGCCATGTCAAATTGGCTTCCTGGGGGCTTGGTCCTGACGCAGTGAGCGTCAACTTATGATGGCCCACGCACGTCAAGATGCCGTCTGTTGTGTTGGCTTATATAGAAAACAATAGGTGCAGGTGTTGTGACACGCGTTATACACCGCTGTGGGAGCTGCACGTTAATGGGGACGTGGGGTGGATGGTTGAGCGGCAAAGTGAGTGACTGCCACATTTGAGATCCACAGATCCTTCCACTGCTCTCTTTTTAGACCATGAACATGAGCTTGCTCTAACCCTAACACAGTTGCTTTTGTTGCCTAAACTTGACTAAACCGTAACGATATGTGGCAGGTCAGAAAACACTCGTGTGAATCAGTCTTGCAATGCACACATGGGTCTGTTTGGGAGTGACTGACAGCTTGGAGGCATTGGTGCATCAACACAGTAAATTGAAACAGTATGTTATTGTTGTTTGCACTCAATAATGACACAACCAAATTTCATATAGAACTTTATTTAATATATCTATATACTTATATATATATATATATGTATGTATATATATATATATATACACCTTATATTTTTTTGTCATTCCTGTGAGGATCAGTATATTGTATTGCTTCCCCTTTTCCTTATTTTTTTTTACATGTATCGGTCTGCTGAGTGGAAATATACCAGTTTTCCTTTTGAAGCGTTTCTGGTTTGACTTGTATCAGTAGCCTAAGTGCTGAGAAAAGGAGCTGGTGAATTACGCTGCCTTTTAAAAACGCTTTCACACCAGGATATGAATTGAAAACGAAGGAATAGAACGTTCGCTTTTGACCATGCTCTCACAACCACTTGAGAACAGGTAAAATGCAGGTTTAGGATGCATTGGGGTTTGGTGATTTTTGTAACAATACACACATTTCTCAGAAGCATGAGGCTGATGTATTTTGTTATACCCACTGTTTACCATGTAAAAACCACTGACAAAACCGACACAGACCACATTTGGCCCACTCTTCCTCCTTCTTCCAGCACGTAGGCTACTGACAATATGTCACAGGCAGGCGTGAAGCCTTTGTAGCCCAAAGTTACAGGTGTAGGAACTCTGAAACAATATAACATTAAGAATATCTATACATACCACCACGAAAATAAATAGATTAATATAAATTCTATCGCCTACAGTTACACACTAGTCAGAACATTAAAAAACACTGATTATTAGGCTACGTTGGTAATGTTTAGAAAATAAAAAAAATAAAAACAACAGCCTGCAAGGACATTTGGCCAAAATGATGATGGTAGAGCAACGGTGTGATGCAAATACGACAAAAGAGAGAACAAACAACTAAAGCTGAGGCTGAAGTAAAAACTAGGAAAAAATTAAAGAGCAATTACAAATAGTTGCAAAAGAGATAAACATTTTCAAAAAGATCTAAAATTAAAGTAAAAAAAAAAAACTTAGTAAGAGAGCAATTACATGAAAATATTAAAAAAAACCCAGTGCAAAAATAACAATTTACAGTAAAAGTAATGTACACAGTAAAATTTAGAGTGATATTTAAAAAAAGTGGACTAGAAGGCCCATTAGTATCTTTAGAATGGCTGGAGCAACCAAGATGGAGGAAATAAAATGACAAACACTCTCGCCTTTTTCAGCAGCTATCAGTGTGCTTGGGCGAGGCACGTAGCCCCCCCCCCAATTGTTACAAGGAAGCCGCTCAGTGACCAGCGGAGGACTGGTTCAACTGGGCGGGTGCCCGTGTGAACGTGTGAGTGAAGGTGGAGGAGGGTGTCACTGAAAAGAGCATGCATTGCTCAGTCAACCCTCCCTGGACAAATAAATGTGATGAAATGATGCAAATGAGGAGGATCCAAAAGATGAATTTACACATTATCACCCTCTCGCCCTTGGTGCGCATGCTTTCCAGGCGACACCGCTCACTTTAGTGTACATAAGCAAGAGAAAGACAATTTAAAAGTCATTGAAAGGAATGTAAAAAAATAAAATAAAAAAGAAAATTACGAAAAGAAAAGATTTCAAAATGTATAAATACCCTGCAATAACCATTACGATCATAAAAACACCAGCAACGTGATATTAATACTCAAGGAGTTACAATCTCATGTAACCTAGAGATGATCAATCACTCAGAATGAAAAGACAACCCAAAGATTACCATTTACAGACATTATGTACGTTTGTTGAAGTGAATGGACTGATAATATACTCAATAATACATTTATTATTCTAGTTTGTGAAATAGTATATAGTAATAGCTAATAGAGAGACGGAGGGAAGGGGAACTGAAGCTAGCGGTTGCGCTCATTTTCTCTTTCCCTCCTCCTCCAACTTGTCGTCAACCAGGTTTGGGTTGAATTCACTTGCAAACACAGCAGCTTCAGGAGCGCAGTCACAGTTCAGTGTATCAATCCCATAGTCAGATTTGGGACACGTGAAGGGTTTAGTCCTAAACGTTATATGGCACATCCATTACGGAAATGTTTTGCCCTCAAATTATCTCTGGCAACATTTCAAAAACACCCTCAAAAATATACTGCTCTCAAAATCTGTTTGGCTCTCTAGAAATTCTATTAAGATAATTTATTACTTCTTTAATATTAAATAATGTGCTTCAATTTTGTGTTATTTTTTTAAGTGAGGAACCTGGTTTGATGAAATAGTTGCTATCTCATATTGGAGTAACACATGATTTTTAGCTTTTGATCTACGTTCTAACTAAAACCCCACCCCCCCTGAGTGTAAACTGAATTGACCCCCACCTTGTTGCCTGTGGTTGCAGCCCTTTGCTGGAACACTCAACGGATGCTGCCTTGTAGCCTTCGGTATCAAATCATAATCATAAACAGTCATAAAAACCCTGGAATCAATTTCGGCAATTAAACATCACACAGAGTGCATAAAAGCCTATCTTTAGTACTTTCATCGACTTTGGAGGCGCATTTTGCAATATTTCTACTGTCTGATGACACAAAATGATATGAAACACGTCATTCATGAGCAAGGTGTTGAAAGTGCTATTGATAAATACCAATAAATAATTACTTGGCCAGCTACTGACATTTCTTAATTCTCCAGAAAGCTCAATTATTGGAATTTTTAACCTGCTTGCAAATGGAACAAATTTTGGAGGTTGTGGCGCTGGATGGCCTTATACATCTGACTATAACACGGGAGGCCAGAGTTTGCGTCAAGTCACAGATGTGCAAGAACTGTCCAATATCAACATTCTTGTCTGGCTATAGGGTTGGATAAAGCTTACTTAATGCTCAGTAGTAGGCCTAAATCCGGTCTGCTCGCATATTGAAATGCTGAACATGTTTGTTAATGCAATTCCTGTTGTTTAGGGAACCAGAAACAAGTGAAATTATCTTGTGACAAGAAGAGCAGTCTACGTCCGTTTGGCCCGAATTCAGAAAATATTTCACACATTTGAACAAAGACTCTGGGAATTTCACGTCAGATGATGATTACTTGTTCAGATGGACGCTTGTTGCAGTGTTAAAACAAACTGTGACAACTGGCAGTGGTGTAATGGAGGCGTTCAGGGTGAAGCTTAAAGTCTATGGCTGTGTCTTTCTCTAGGAGTGTGGAGAATGCCCATCTGTCACTTTAATTGCCATTGACACACAATGAAACATAAAGAGGCTCACAGTGTGACAGCCTCTTCTGGTGCGTGTGAGTGTGTGTATATGTGCATGTCAGTAGGTTAGATATGGCTGATGTCACTCTCTTAGGACCAGAGGTTAAGTAGCTACTGTTGACCTTGAATTGGCAGCCAACTCGTCAATGAGCAGCTTTGTTATACTTGGCTGAATGTCCCCGTCTCTCTGTTCTTTTTAAAATAGAAATTAAACAGAGGATTGTGGCGTATACCATCTGGCGACTTTTATATTTTATTATTTGTGATGTTTAAAAGTGTTGTACGGTTTAGGATACCAGAAAGCATTGTTTGGTGATTTGCAGGTCACAAGACATCTCAAGTTCAAGTTCAAACGGGACGTCTAGACGCGTAAACACTTTTCACTTTTAAACCAGATTCAGTTCAGTTTTAACCCATATTTCTTGTGACTTACAAATCACAAATATCAAAACTTAGTAGGTTCTTCTTGTTAAAGTGAAGTTGCAGTTTAAATCCCCATGGCAGCTGGCAAAATATAGAAGAGGAGAGTAAATAAATACTGAACTCCCCGGCCTCCTCAGCAAGGCACTTAACCCCCGACTGCTGCACTGGGAGACTGGTTTTACTGGGAAGCTCCAAGTTGTGCGTGTATGATTTTGTACAACAATGGGAACTGGAGCTGAAATTAAAAGTAAACAACAACAATTATACAGCAATGCTGAAGCGTCCTCTTCACCATTGCTGTATAATTAACTTACAAACAAGCATTTGAAGCTAAAGTCACGATCATTTTAAGGCAGTTGTCATGAATTTGCACATAATATCAGGTGTTTTATGACTGTTTATGATATTGGTAAGTAATTATGGCAGCAAGGACAGAAACATTACCGTCAAAGTGTCACCCACACATTTTCAGCCCTACTCTTCCTCTCTTTCAACTCAGATATCTCTAACGTCTTTCTTAACTAAATTCCACCTCTCTGTACATTCAACACTCCCTTTCTTTACCCTCTCTCTCCCTCATCTCTCAGGTTTAGTTTTAAACTGGCGTAGTTTTCCTGTTAAGTGTATCTGAGTTGCTATCCCTGTCTCTTTTGGCCGTCAGTCGGTCCAGGGTTCCCATGTTGCCCCTGTCCCTCTCCATGGTGGCTGTAGATATCGGAGCCGGCTGGGCCGGTGTGGTGGCTGATGTGGAGGTATTCAGCGGTGCTGAATTCTGGGCTACAGCCGCTGCCGCCGCCAAGTTGGATTTGGAGTGAGATGGGAGTGTGCCGCTGCTTATCACCGCTCCTCCTCCTCCTCCTGCTCCGCCACTGCCGCTGGAATCTTTTGGGAAGTAGTTGTGGAGCTGGTACAGCGTGGCGCGGTCCACCGTGCCGTAGAGAGGTGGGGCGCCGCCTCCCAGGCTACCCAGCTTGGAGTCCCTCGACAGGGTGTACATGGAAATGTCGCCACCGCCTCCTCCACTTCCACCGCTGCTGGTGTGGTGCGGGTTGGGCAGAGTGGCCACAGAGAAGGGTGGGGCAGAAGGGGGCAGACTGAAGGTCTTGGAGGCGCCAATGGGCGAGGTCTCCTGTGAGTGTGGCGGGTCGGTGGAGCGTGAGCTGGAACGAGAGCGCCGTCTGAAACGGTAGCTGGGCAGTCGCAGCATGGCGTGCGTGGTGCTCTTGAAGAGGTCGGTGCGAGAGCGGCAGCGCAGCTCCTTGTTCTTCTCGATGTAGATGTTGACGGCGAGGACACCCACCATCTCGGCCAGGATGAAGGACAGGCCGCCAAAGTAGAAGGACCAGCCGTAGGAGTAGTGCCACTTCTTGTCCTCGTCTTTCTTGGGGGAGATGTCGCTCAGTGCTGCTGAGATGTACACGATCACTCCGATGATGTTGCTGAGGCCTGAAGAAATAAGACTTCTACTGTAAGTGCTCCTCTGAGACAAATTAACCTGCAGCTTCATTAAATTGTTTTCCAGGCAGGGATACTGGAACTGTTTCCTTTCAATTATACAGAGGAGAGGCAGGCACAATATGAAAGTCAATCTGCATATCATATAAGAACTTCTTATTATTCTGTATTCAACTGAAAAAGGCTAGTTTAATTTTAGTTTTGAGGGGATAAAGACAGATTGGACGAACAAAGGCATGCATTAAAGGTGGCAAAGCCAGCGGGCACAATTTCCAACCAGAGCTAAAATACTGAAGCAGATAGCACATTGAGTTCTTGTTTTAATACAATTCTACCCCACATTTCCTCTTAAAAGTGCGAACACCCACAAGAAACGTTATCTTCAAACTATGAGAGAACAAACAGAGGTCTCTGCCAAAACCACCACAGGGCTGAAGTCTCACCTGCAGCTACAAAGAGAATCCCTCCACCGAGAATGATATTTCTTTTGCTCTTGTAGAAGCCGCTCGAAGCAACACACACTCCACCCAGCAGGAGCAGTGTGGCGCTGAGGATGGGGAAGATGCTGGACGCTCGCACCACACCTGCAGTTGAGGACACCCACAGAAAGTCATCATCTTGGTGTACTGAAATATCATTGTTTCTCAACTTTGTCAACTTCAGGGCTGCCCAACTTTTCAACTTAGTTCAGAATGAGATTCGGTTTCGGTGCATTTTATGAGCAGGCCCTCTGTGACATTACCCACCGCAAGGGTTGGGGTCATCACTCCTCAACCCCCAGGAATTTCAGCAGCATGTATAGATGAAAAGCGACTGTTTCCTGCATTCTAGTGAATTTATGGAGTCATTTTGTTGCTAAAATATGGAGTCGGTAGGACGGGGGGGGAAGGGGGCACAACCAAACACAGGAGCGCTACACAACACAACAAAATCATAAAACATGCTGCAAATTCACAAAACGACAACTGAAGTGTTTCCAGAGGACACTAACAAGGGCCTGTTCATGTTTATGTTGTGTGTTTCTGACCTGTGCTGCCGCTCTACTCTGTGCATGTGCTGAAAGGGACCGTTGCATGTACCTTGCAAAATCTTGCAGAGCGAAAAAGTGGAATTCTATCAGAAATATCCCGAGGTATAGGCTACAAAAGGCCAAGCACTGTCATCATAGAGATAACCTCAGCTTCGATCTTTAAAAACTTGCACAACACACAGTATCAAATTTGCTGCTTTGATGACCGTGGTCACAAGATGCCGCTGTACGACCTGCGCATGTCAAATCGAGGCGCTTTATTGTCTCCTCATAGTGCATCACAGGATAACTGTCTCCCGGGCTTAAAAATGTATATGTAAGGACAACATTTTTTTACTGGTGGGTTTAATGCAGGAAACATTGCAGACTGTATTTGGTTGTGTTGTTTGCCTTTGCATCACGTTTGTGTATTTGGTTGTGTTCAGAACCAGAATAAGCTTTATTGCCAAGTAGGTTTACACATACGAGGGAATAATGAGTCAGTGTCAGTGGGGGTCCTGGGAATGGTTGATGAGGACAGCTGCAGATGGAAATAAACTGTTTTCTTTGTGTGAGGTTTTGGTCCCGATGGACTGCAGCCTCTTGCCGGAGGGGAGTGTCTAAAACAGTTTGTGTCCAGGGTGGGAGGGGTCAGTTCGCCTCAGGGTCCTGGAGGCGTACAGGTCCTGGAGGGAAGGTAGATTGCAGCCAACCACCTTCTCGGCAGAGCGAATGCTTCGCTGCAATCTGCCCTTGTCCTTGGCAGTGGCAGCAGCGTACCAGGTGGTGAAGGATGGAAGGATGGGCGGACGTACTTAGTGATGGCGGTGTAGAAGACTTTCTTCAGCTGCCGCAGGAAGTACATCCTCTGCTGGGCTTTCCTCCTGTATTTGGGAGATTGTGTTGTGTGTCTTTGCAGCGCATTTCTGTATTTGCAGCTTGTTTTCTAAATGCTGCACATGTGATGTCAATATCATAAAGATGTTTTCTTAATGTGGTTGTATTTGTCTATTTGCATGTGTTTTCTTAAGCTGCCGTGCATTTGCCCTTGTTGGCCACCGTACAAAAACTCTACCAGTAACGTTACCACTCTAGTCACAAACTGTCTGAGACTCACCGCGCCAGAGTGGGACCACTTGAATACTAACCCGGCATACGCTGGTGTCGCATCAGCTGCGCAGAGTTGTGACATTATCAGTTATAAATTTGGTTTTTGCTGCGTGAGAAAATGGACGTGTGGCGTGAGCGCGTGTGAAAAGTATAAATTGCGTGAATCTCACGGTCAGTGTGTGAGAGTTGGCAGCCCTCAACTTTCTCTAGACTTTCTTGTGTCTGATGAATATGATTAATTCTGTACTTTTCTAATGTAGTACAATAAGTGAGGTTTTAGGTCCTTAGGTTCAATGCAATTTGAAGGTACAAAGCAAAGTCTTGTGACACTGCTGAGAGAAAAAGTGTTACCAAGAGGTGCTATAGCTGACACTACAACTTGGCTCTGGAACAGCAGCTATCTATTTATATACGTTTACTACATAATATTTAGTTCATAATGTATTTTGTGGCCCTGGAGGAGCATTGTCAAGAGTATATCTTTCCTTAGGCTTTGAGACAACAAATTGTGAACAGAGAGCCTGCATTACAAAATGAAGACATGGGGCTTTATCAGGCAAGGAGCGTGTAACGAAAACGTGAAATCAAATTTTTTTATTAGAAATGTACGACCCAGTGTTTTTGGAGTTTGACCCATTACAGGGAGTAAAATTCAGAATATCCTGACTTCTTTGACTCTTCTTTAAAAATCTTCCCCCCGCAAGTTCCCTTTCTTTTTAGAATTGCAATACTAAACTGCTGGAATACTCTTTAAACAATATATGAGTCTATACATTTTACAGTAGATTGGACCATGACCATTAACCTGCTCAACAAGGGCCTAAAACATAAGCTTGAAATGGTTAGGAGTAAAAAAAAAAAGTAGATCTCCTATACTGGTCACTGGAAAATCTACCTAAAACCCCTCTACAGTATATTCCTCTGCCAAAACCTCCTTCCTATAAGCAGTAGTCGTAACATAGAGAGACATTATAGAAGATTAAAATGCTGAATGTCCATCTCTTGCAGGGACATGTGGAATAGCAGAGCCCTCAAGTTATGAAGGTGACTTTTCAAGCTGCGTTAGCTTTTGGTTGCCAGTGAAGGGAAAAGATAATGCTGTGATAAGCATATATTCATAGAGGCTTCTGTCAGACATGGCAAACAGTGGTTGAAAATGATTCTCTGAATTTTCTTTTAAAAGGAAAAGCCCTATGTGGATGGTGTTTCGCCTCTTAAGCACAATTTATTGATTATCTGATATGTAGCTGATAATAAAGAATGCTGAGCTTGAGGGGGTTTGGGGTGACTAGCTGACCATTGGGGTTCTCAGGTGACAAACCCTGATTTTTTTCCCCAATATTTTGACATTTCATAAATAAAACAATTGATTCAAATAAAAAATAATTGGCAGATTCATATTTAATGAAATTAATTGTTACCTGCATCAAAAACAGATTTCAGCGCACTCTGTTGCAAAGTGAAGTCATGGACCCATGGGAGAAGCTTTAGTTTTTGGGGCCAATAAAAGCATTTCTCAAAAGATTTCTTAACGTTGCAATATAAGGCATTTTCGAACATTTCCACTACTTTCTCATCAACTGTAGCAGTCACTTGAATCAGGAAAAGCTGGCGCACGTACCCCATGATTGTCAATTACTCTGAATTCTAAGCATTTTCCATTATTAAAACAAATAGAAAGGATTGTGCAGCTTTTGGAGAGGGAAAAGCTTTCTTGTTCAGTCAAGGTTGTACAGCAAAGCAGACACGGGAATCTAAGATAGCATCACATCCTCCTTCACAGAAATAGATATCTTTATATAATATATGGATGGAACATATACTTTGTAAACTAAAAGGTTCAGGGCTGTACGAACAGAATTTGCTATCACAATGGAGGCAGGATGTGAAACCTGAAGCCTGAGCTGAAAATAATCCATTAGTGAAGGCTGTTCTTTCAATCCATCTGTGAAAAATAAAGCTTTCTGTACACCCCCAGACTCCCAACCCCATGCACCTGGGCATTTAAACACACACATACACTATACAGACACACACACACACACACACACACACACACACACCTCCAGGAACGCTTTGCTTGAATCTGACATCCGTGCATTGATGTCCGCCCACCATCCCCTTCTGTCCTTTCTGTATCCGTGTGCGATGGAGACTGTTGTGTGTGCATGTGCGTTGTGTTCTGTTGAGATGTGTGCATGCACACGATGTGTGGTGCAGGTTAAAAGTGTATGCATGCCAACTGTCACATGTCTGTGTGCATTTGTTGTTCATTTTTAAAAGTGCGCTTGTCACTCACGCAGCAAATACTCTGCAGAATCTTGGTCGTAGTCTGCGTCGTCTGGGAAATGATTGATCTGGGAACACACACCTCGCTTCAAGCCTGCAAAAAAGACAGAGAGGAAGAGGGTGAGGAAGCCAGTGGGAAAAAGTGGAGTTCACAAGGAAGAGAGGGAGATAGGTAAAAGACAGACTGGCAGAAATTTTAAAAAAAGAGGGGGACAAGAGATATGGTAAGGAGGAACAGAGGTAAACGGCAAGAGAATAGAAACAGAGAGAGAAAGAAATGAGGAGAGAAATTAAGGAGATGAAGAGAGAAGTAAAAAGCCAACAGCTGTTGATGAGAAACAATAGATGCAAAAAGTAGAAGATGAAGAGTGCAAGAAAGACCTGAGCTCTCACCAAAGTCGTTAGAATTCATTGTCTGGAGACCGTGAATGTTTGTATAAAATTTCATGTTAATCCATGTTGAGATATTTCAGTCTGAACCATAGTGATGACCGGCATGACCACTGTCATCAGAGAAGGCAAATGATTTGGATTCTCTATGATTTTATCTCCCGATTGTCAAAACCAACTGGCCCTGATCAGAATCTATAATTTTCTCTTAAACACAAATGCTTTGTCTTCCTCCTCTCCTCTGTATGGTAATGGGCAGTTAGTTGGCTTTGCACTCCTTTCACCATGCGCCATTACTACACACCCTGAAAGCTTTAACTCAGGAGGAAGACCAGCCTGCATCTGTTTTGTCTTGTAAATCATAAATCAAACTGCATTTGTATGCTTAGATTTCTTGTTGAGAGGGAATATTTGTTTAGCTTGAAAGCTATTTGTTGCATCTCATGCACAAACATCAAGAGACAAAGAGAGATTCCATATTTTTCTGGCAATAAAAGTCAAGAATAAAAACGTACAAAGAATGTGAAAAGGACACTTCAGGCAGACACAAACTTAATGTAGTCATTCTGGATGAAACTTTTAAAGATAGAAAGCTACACATTTCCTTCCATGTCAGATTCAGCTGGATACAGTGGAAAAAAAATGCAGTGAAAGGATGGTGTCCTTGATGTAGTTCTCTTGTGTATGATACCTATACCAATGCCTCAAAATGAATGTGGTAATTTACTGGCTTTAAAATGGAACATGTCACACCTTTAACTAAAACACAAGAACCTTTTATGATAGATAGCCGTGGAAACCGCATCTTGTATATGTGTGAGTGTTTATTCTGTATATACGTATCTGTGTGTCCTGTCCTGTTAAACCTGTCTGTCAGCTGCAGCAGCGCAGGGAAACTACTTAATCAGTCACTGAATGAGTCACCACTCATATCTGAGCTCTGGGGCATTGTGATGAGCTTTATGTTGAACGCACAGTATGAGTGTGTATATGTAAGCGTTTGTGTCTGTCTGTGCATGAAAGTAAAAGAACAAGTGGAGCAGGGAGAAATTAGGCAACGCTCAGATCTGTACATCTGGAAATCCGCTTCTATGAAATGTGCAACAATGCCAAGATTTATGCAATAAGTAAACGCAGGCGGTCACAGTAGCGTTTCTTACATTTCTATCATTTTTACAGGATGTCATGAAGATATAATGCATTATAGGTATAGTTTAAGCAACTACAGAGCCCCTGAAAGGGCACAGGGGGAAAAAAAAAGGATAGTGAGTGCACGAAATGCTATTGCGTGGTCACAAGATACAATTCGTTCCCACGTTTTAATGAATTTGTGGCCACGAGATAGTATTTCGTTCCCTAGTTTTAATTAACTTGTGGCCACGTGATAAGTGTATATAGAGAGAACCGCTTAAAGGGCTTAAACAGCTGATGCGCAAAGACAGATCTCTCTCCATGCCTTCTTGATGCGAGGAAAAGGCTGCAGCCAGGGCTTAAAGTATAATATTTAGCTTATCTCTTCTGTTATTCTCTTAATCCCCTTATTTTATGCCTCACAGCAAAGCAAGTACACATTTTGACTGTCAATAATCTACTAACGGAGCACTTTTGACTGCTTCCTCCCCAGTGCTGAAACGCAACGGATGATGTCATTCTGAATATTAAGAGCCATGTACTTCTGAGAGTATGGCTTATTATTATTCAGAATTTTGGTGTTAACCACCTTCTAGCTGTAAATCATAAACAGCTGTTTAGCTTCTAGCACCTTTCCATGCGCTCCCATTCAGGGCCGATCACTGGAAATTGTAATAGGCTAGCCTACTGAGCTGGAGAAGCCTTTCCCATGATGTGCTCGTGCCTTCTGGAACCACCAGAATAACCACCGGGCTATATTGATCACATAACGTATGCAGAACTGGGAGCGGATACTGCAACATTAAACTTCCACTGTAATCAGTGAAACTGAAATTTGAATTGGCAGCAGCAGGGTGTAACACGAATTCTGGAAACATGCGTTATCAGCGTTTTGACACAATTTATGTGGCAAGCTTGTAGTGACTACAGCATTATTAAACATGTTCATGGTTATGTTTAGGCCCTCATAGATCGTAAACTGGTTTAATACAGAAAAAGTATGCAGTTATTTGAGACACAATGTATTTATTGATATTAAACTGAAACCATGACCTTTCCCTTACCACAACCAAAGTACTTTTGTCACCTAAACTTAACCACAGATAGGACTCTGGATGCGAACCCTGCACTTTGTGTGCCCACCATATACCCTGACATTCTGCCTGTGACTCCAGTGTTTTACATAAATGCTGCGCTTTATTCAATCAAAAAAACTATTTGAGGTGGCAGCGGCAACCGCTTGGAGAATATTCTTGATTACTGTTACACTACAGTAAACAATGCCCCGTGCTGCACTGGGACATCCAGTCCTTGTCATGGTCCACCTGATTCCTGCATAGAGGCAGAAACTAAAGCTCTGTAAACCTATTGTAATACACGCCATGTGCCAGCCTGCTTCAAATCCTCCACCATCATCCCCATCCCCAGGCCAACAGCTCTGTAGACGATGCAGTAAACATGGCCCTTCACTTCATCCTCCAGCACCTGGACTCCTCAGGAAACTACGACAGGATCCTGTTTGTGGATTTCAGCTTTGCCTTTAACACCATCCTCCTGACCCTGCTAGAGGACCAGCTCTTCCAGCTGAGTGTGCCTGACTCCACCTGCAGGTGGATCACAGACTTCCTGTCTGACAGGAGGCAACACATGAAGCTGGGGGAAAGTGTCTTTGACTCCCAGACCATCAACACTGGTTCTCCCCATGGCTGCGTTCTTTCCCCTCTGCCATTCTCCCTGTACACAAACAGCTGCACCTCCAGTCACCAGTCCATCAGACTCCTGAGGTTTGCAGATGACATCACCCTTATTGGACTAATCTTGGATTAGAAGATGGAGTCTTCCTACAGGCGGGAGATTGCCCATCTGGTGACGTGGTGCAGCCAGAAAACCCTGGAGCTCAACGCTCTCAAGACAGTGAAGATGGTTGTGGATTACAGGAAGAACCCAGCCCCAACCGTCCCCATCACCTTGTGTGATTCCCATGTTGACAATGTGAAGTCCTGCTGCTTCCTGGGCACCATCATCACCCAGGACCTCAAGTGGGAGCATCAGCTCCCTCACCAAGAAAGCCCAGGAAAGGTTGTAATTCATGTGGCAGCTGAGGAGGTAATTCAACCTGCCAAAGAGAATGATGGTGCACTTCTACACCGTCATCATTGAGTCCATCCTGACCTCCTCCCTCATCATCTGGTATGCTGTCAAGGACAAGGGCAGACTGCAATGAATCATTTGCTCTGCTGAGAAGGTGGTTGGCTGCAATCTACCTTCCCCTCCAGGACCTGTACGCCTCCAGGACCCTGAGGCGAGCAGGAAAGATTATGGCTGACCCCTCCCACCCTGGACACAAACTGTTTCAGACACTCCCCTCTGGCAGGAGGCTACGGTCTGCCAAGACCAACACCACACGCCACAGTAACAGTGACTTTTCATTTCACATGGGACACAAACTGCGATCTCCTGTGTTTGATTAGTCCAGCCACCCTGGCCGCCTCCCTATGTGGACTTTGTCACTCTTTAAACTACCTCACCCGATTTCCTCCTTTGCTCCTGTCATAATTACTATGGCCTCTAGAGGTCGACGCCTAACAATAAACATAAATATGGGTCGTAATACGCTGCTTGGACAGACGACCTATACCGCCGTATTTCTGAAGAGGATGGTCTGTACTGGTAGTATGTATGTGTTTGCGAGTAAGAGAACGCCTATTTATGTCTGTTCTGATTACAATGATGAGCACACTTATCTCATCAAGACCCTCCAGTGACCAGCTCATTTGAAAAAAAAACCACATTCAACCCCGAACGCAGCCAAAGGTTTCCACGGTCTTGAGCACGCACACACACGCACGCACACGCACACACACATACACACACACGCACACACACACACACACACACACACACACACACACACACACACGAGCATATACAATAAGCTGTACCTTCCAGGCAGCAGATCCTCCAGAGACCGGAGTGGGTGAGTGCCCCAGGGTCTTTCTTGTCCTTGTTGTTGGAGTCCTCCTGGGACGAGTTGGCTGTGCTGTTGCAGATGAAGGCGCGGGCGTATAGCCAGTAGTCTGTACCGATAGCCACCGTCATCAGGGCAAAGGCCGCAAAAGCTCCCATGGTGGTCAGCAGCACCTGGATGCCCCGCTCGCACCACACCATCGCTGGACGGGGAAGGAAACTAATATCTGACAAGAAAACAGACACCAAAGTCATATGCATTAAGTACATACCAGTGAACAGGATAATACTTTGTCAACAGTTCATTATATTGCACGGTGGCAGCGCGGTTAGCGCTCCTGCCTCCCAATAAAGAGATCGTGGGTTCGAATCCCGGACCAGACCATGACCTCCCTGGGTGGAGTCTGCATGTCCTCCCCGTGTTGCCATGGGTTTTCTCTGGGTTCTCCAGTTTCCTCCCACCGTCCAAAGACATGCATTAGGTTAATTGGTCAGCCCTGCGATGAGTTGGCCACTGTCCAGGGTGTACCCCGCCTAAGGCCCGAAGCCACTGTCACCCGCGACCCCCAACGGGAACAGGCGGTAAAAAATGACTGACTGACTGACAGTTCATTATATTTATTTACCATAACCAGCTATAGTCTTTAACATTGTTTGATTTTATTGATCCCTTCAACAAGTAGGGAGATTTAGATGTGTCATTTATGATCCATTTACCCAGAGAGCTGAAACATGTTCCATTATGTTGCTTCCATAGGATAACATATATCACCTACAGTGAATATCTATCATCTTTATCAACCTGTACTAGTGTCCAACAGGATTTGCACCATGATCACCTGCATCTATTTAGCCTACAAAGAAGAGTTTCAAAAGAAATGTCTTCTGAGGTCATTCATGACATTAAAAAAATAAAAACACTTTGTCCTTTGTATTTTGTCTTGAGAAGTATTTTTTCCTTTCACAGTTTGGATGTGGTCCGACACCAGAGGCTTGCAACCATCACTGGACAGTTGACAGACACCATAGGCGGGGCGGAGGATCCAGCGTCTTAAAAAACAATGGCTTGAATTTGTTTCTCTTGAACAGAGTACAAGTCATGGGACTTGCTCATGGGACATTCTGAGGAATAAGTTCTTTTGCCACCAGGTTTACAACCAGGTTTTCGTTGATGTAAATAGGAAGTGTAATATTCCCATGGAGTCAGTGAGTTAGATGAGGGCTTCAACTAAACCAGCCCAGTTGCCCAAAATAAAAGTATAAATTGTATGTTTCTGCAAAATACAGACACACGCAATCTCTTCGTTTCAATACGATGTATCATGTTAACATTTGTACAACGTTTGGGCGGCTGTGGCTTGGTGGCAGAACGGTCGCCTGCCAATCGGAAAGTCAGCGGTTCGATCCCCCAGCCATGCGTCGCAGCATCCTTGAGCAAGATACTGAACCCCAAAAATGCTCCTGAAGCTGCGCCTTCGGTTTGTGAATGTTCTCATATGTAAGTCGCTTTGGATAAAAGCGTCTGCTAAATGGATAATAGGGACGTATTTAAAAGCACATTTTTACCAAAAATCATGATCTTATCCTAATCCTAACCAAGTGGTTTTTGTGCCTAAGCCTAACCAGACGTTAGCCATGTATTACATGTATCTGTGGTTTGCAGAAACTAACAACTGATACATTTTATTCTGGCGATTGGGTGGACTAAACCTTGCTTTTTCCCACAGGTTACTGCTTGATTTTAAAACTGCTACTAACATAGCCAAATAATCCATGTATTTCAATATTCAGACTAATGTGAAACTACATTTTAAACAGTAAAATGCCCTCATAGGTTGAATACACATGGAATTAAAAATGGGATGCTAAAAATAAGACATTAACCATTCTTGCATTCCATCTTGATCACAGCTCATGCATTGAACTATTCATGCATTTGCAGAACTACTGTCTCCCGTGGGCTATTGTGGGTGACTGGCTGGAGCTGCTGATGGGGTTGAGTCTTTCCATTGCATTCTGGGTGAGCACACTGGAGTGGTTTTTAGTCAAAAAACAGCGCACACAGCCTGAAGCAGTAAAGAAATGTTGGCAGCAGGCAGCCAGCAGAAAAACAAAATGCAGACCACGTTACGTCAACAAAAATATAAAACATCAAATATTGCTACAAAAATGAACAGTGGCAATTGGAAGATGGACTGCTGGGAGATATGGAGGGTAAAATCCCCAAGAACATTTAAATAAAGTTAGAAAGTGCATTATTTCATAGGTCAGCGGATTCTCTCACCAGGTAGGACCATTTGAATTCTGACCTTCCTGTCAAGACCTGGATTTCCGAAAGTTTACAGGCACGCAAGAAAACTCTTTGGAATTTGGTTGCTGATAAGATCAATAGGACTTCTCGGGGGGGAAACTGTTAAGCTTAAGCAGAAAAGACACCAAAGGGCAACCGCAGAGGAGCAAGAAAGAAAAGAAAGGAGGGTACGGACGACGTTTATGTGCACATTAATAAAAATAGGAAGGTAAAAGAGAGGAGTGGAGGATGAGACAAGAAAAGACGAGTGGAGAGAAGAGGAAAGGTAAGAGGAGAGAAGAGACATAAATCGACGCTGAGAGATGAACAGTGAGAGGGACGACGTGAGGCAAATTGAGATGCAACACATCTGTTGTGCTTCAGGAAACATAAATAAAACATCCAAGGAGCGTGGTAGAGTTGGGGATCTGCATAGGTTCCATTTAGTTCCTTAGTAAGATTTCAACCATTTGAATAAGAATGGTGCACTAATGGTGGCAGGAAAACTCATTTAGCGTTCTGGAAGCCCTGGACTACAATTTATGTCCATGCGATCACAAATGGGAGGTCAACGTAAACAATCGATCGCATGGAGAATATCAACCCCAGCGTGGGCTTTTAAGCTCTTTGGCTAATTCAGCCGGCCTAAAGGGCTGTTTCCATGGCAACACAAATCCCAAAATAACAGAGACCACTGGTACGCTGACCCTGAAACTGACCTGCCTGCTGGAATATGCATAAAGTGAGTCCCAGGAAGACTCAAGAAAGAAGTCACTCCGTTGGGTGGTAACACCAAGTAACACCAAGCCAGTGGTGGAAGAAGTACTCAGATCTTTTACTTAAGTAAAAGTAGTAATACAGCAAAGAAAAAATCTGTTACAAGTATAAGTCCTACATTCCAAATTGTACTTAATTGAGGAAAAGTACAGAAGTAAAGTATCTGTATGCATTCTTATCCTATAATTGCATGTTAGTAACTCGATATCTTCTGTGCTTTTTCTCAACTCTCTTATTGTCACATTCAGCAGGTATTTCTGCCGCCGGAGCTGTGGAGTCTGGATCTGGGATTGCGGGCCACCTGCTGGAACAGTGCTGCTGGGTCTACACGTGGAAGGGAGGTGGTGTGGCTCGGATCCAGCTCGGTGGGCATCACCTGGAGCTGCTCGGTTGTCCTTCCGGATCCATCCTCTTCCCTTATGTTTTACATTCTACATTTTTCAGCATAATTATATATACGACAATGTCATCATTTTCATTCTATAATATAGCGAATCATTTCATACTATAATTGTATGTACAATGATTTCTGGATCCGTCCTGTGCACTTATGTTTTACAACCTACATTTTGTCAGTATAATTTTATACACTATGATCTTCTGTTGTGAATCTGTTCTGTACACAAAACATCTGTTGCATGTCTGTCCGTCCGTCCGTCCGTCCTCCTCTGTTGCTCTTCCTGAGGTTTCTTCTATTTTTTTCCCTGTTAATATGTTTTTGTTTGGGGGAGATTTTTTCCTTTTTCAAATGGAGGGTCTAAGGACAGGGGGTGTTGTATGTTGTACAGACTGTAAAGCCCTTTGAAGAAAATTGTGATTTGTGATACTGGGTTATATAAGAAAAATGTTATTGAACTGAATTAAAGCACCAAGTACTTTTTCTGCATAATGGTCAATTTTAGATAAACGCTATATTTTATCATTGAATATTAATATAAACCAGGACATACTCAAGTAATTACTTTAAGTAATTAGTAAGTACTTGCGTAAGAGTAGAGTACTTGCGTAAATGTACTTAGTCACTTTCCGCCACTGCACCGATCAATCAGTAGGTGAATAGACGCATGTCAAGAAATATTTTTGGCTGAAAATGGATTTTCATTTTTAAAATCCATTGTAATGCACTTATTGCAATACTTTTGAGGTATTGTTTATTTTGAATTTGCATTGTAATGCAGTCTTGGTAGCCATCTGACTGGTCCCGGTCGCTAATTTTCCTTTACTTAAACCTTAGCTGTAAGGTGCTTGTGAGCCTCTATTTGTCACTTGCAAAATCTTCATTCCTGTCTGTATCTTTACACATTTTTTTAATCATTTGTGGAAATAAATACTCAAAAATGTGTTTGAGTGGTGCTAATTTAATTTAATTTAATTTGATTATAGGAAACCACTGAATCAATACTTTAATAGAGTAGCAGCATGAACGAGATGGTGAGAGAAGGCAGCAACGGAACTGAAACCTCCTGAAGTGTCGCTTAACAAAATGCCCATGTGTTCACTGTAGATAAAAGGAAAAATTCCACGTTGTCAACACGACAATGTTAGATTTCAAATTTCCTTGAGTGAGTGAGTCAAACCAAGGCAAGTCAATTGTATTTACCTAGCCCAATATCACAAATTTGCCTCAAGGGGCTTTTCAGTCTGAACAGCATATGACACCCTTATCCTCACACACGCTATATGACAATGTGTCACATTCTTCCAAATGAAACTTTTTCACCAAGCTGTTTCATGCCACAGTTTAAGAATAAACCAAGTCATGTGAGCGGCACATCAACCTGGCAACATCGCAGCAACAGGCTCCCTCCATGTTCCCACTGGATTGGTCCAGTCACATTTCTGTTAGACATTCAAAAGCTTCTGATTAGGTGCAGCCTTCTAAATAGACAGTGAGGTCTTCTTAGTCAATATATGCAGATTTGGTTTCCAGAAATATTTAAAAGGAAGTTGGTTAGTGGCTTTTTGTGTGCATTGAATCAAGCTGTAGCATGAATGCCTAGCCTCTGACATGCCAAATAATTTTTGAGGATGTGGTGAATTGTTTCCATTTAAGATACCTATACTAAAATATATTAAACCCAAGTCAGTGGAATGGCAGGTTAATGTGTGCGCAGATTTAACTATAAGCATACTTGTAGTAAAAGGGTGTAAATATGCTTCAGGTTGCAGTATAGTTCAGGCAACAGTGTCGATTTAAATAAAACATTTTCTACTCTTACATAGAAAAACGAAACTCAGTTGCATCCAGTGTAGACAGTAACAGGGGTGACACAACGCTTAGTATCCGAGCTTTCCTGGTTAGCCTCGTCAAAAAAACGTAGGGGATCCAACCAGCCAAGCTTTTGCATTTGAAAAGCAAGGGCCAGGGCCACGATGCATGTCAAGACAACATAGTGAAAACTGAATGGGATTTTCAAGTTTCACGCAGATCACTTCAGTACTGCAATAGCTGGTCAATTAAACCACCACAGATGAAATTTTACTTTCACAGCACGTTCCCTGTATTTTCTCAACTGCTTCTGTGTCAGCGATCCCTTCAGTCATCGCTGCTCTACAGCAGACGTTTAGCTTGGTTACACAAATGCCAGAGCAGATGAATCAAAACCACTTGCCTTCTGAATCCAGACCTCTTTACACATCTGCACTCCAGTGTGTTTGTGCCCGTGTGTGTGTGTGTTTGTGTGTGTATGGGTGGCTACCTGCACGATTGTGTTTGCCAGTACTTGTTTGTGTGTTTGAACGTGCTTGAATACCTATATACATCTATGTGCGTGTCATGCATGTGTGCATGCATGCGAGAATGCACTTGTGCATCTGGTTGTCAGTGTATGTAAGACCACATGCACGTCTGCCTCGGTGTGTGTGTGTGTGTGTTAATGTTACCTGGGGGCATGTTTCTGCCTTTTGCCTCCATCTCCTCTCCCCCCCGCCGCCGCTGCTGCTGTTCTTCTTCTTCGTCGGTGAAGAGCGCTCCGTAGCCCCGGTCCGAGCAGCCTCCATCCACTGTTTATCCTTCACTTTCTCTCCCCTTCCCCTTTCCTCGCTCCTCTGCCTCTCCCTCTCTTCTTATCCCTTCTTTCTTCCTCTTCTTCTTCTTCCTCCTCCCTCTCCTCGGTTTACCTTGAGCACTCCTTTTCAGCGAGCGGGGGATGCTTCACTTGGTGTCCTCTCCTCTCATTGAATTGTCATGGCAGTCATCTTAGCTACTGAGAGAAGGAAAAGAAAGGGGGGGGGGGCAGATGAGAGAGAGTCAGAGGGAATACAGAAAGAGAGGAAGAGAAGCAAAAGACAAGGAGAAGACGAGGAGGAAAGAGTGAGGGGGAGAGATGAGACGATGGAGGGGGAGAAAGAATGGATTCAATTAACGAACGTGACATGAGTCCTGAAACCAGGGGATGCTCCTGTACAGAAGCATCTCCCATACAAACATGTTTTCTATATGAGAATGATGGTATGTCACTGAAAAAACAAACAAACAAATAACCAAAACCTGATGCCAACGGCCAAAAACGAGCCCCCTGTCAAACAGGAGAAACTGGTTTGCCGCTACAGAGAGAGAAATATAAAGCAATAGAAAAGAACAGGCGATGCGAGAGAGCGTGCTCTCTTCCATTGCCATGGCAACAGTGAATTCCAAAGTCTATGGTGGAGCTGGCGAGCTCGGATGTGTGTAAATGTGTTTGTGTGCGTGTGTGTGTGTGTTCGGGGAGCAGAGGGATGGATGTAACAGCTGAGAGGATTTTGCTGAGATTAAAAAAAGAAAAAAATAGAAAAGTGTGTGAATTCCATTGGTGTGCAGAGGAGCCCTGGGTGTCATACATGACGGATGCAAAACGCACACATTTTTGTTTTGGATGTACATGGTTGCATTATAGTACATGAGGAATGAACATTCACAGGAGAGATGACAGACTTGTGAGTCATTAGCACAGTGTCTCGGCATGTTACATCCATCCAACTTTCTTCCTGTTGGTGCGATGGCTTAATCACGAGCATTTAGTGCCGTTTCATGCTTTGAAACGCACAATGCAGAATTCTCAAAGCTGAAAGATCCGGAGGCAAGTAGGGGTTTTAATGCCTTGCTCAAGGGCGTTACAGCAGAGCGGCCGCTTTCCTGCTTAAACTCGCCTCCTAGATTTCAACAAGCAGAGTGTTCCTGAAGAGAACATCCCCATCAGCACTGACACAGGGTCAGGTTTTGCTAGCTTTTTTTTTTGTTTTGTTACACAAGCTGTTGCCAAGAACTGCAGGGCACCCAAAATCCACATGAAAGGAATCAGCAGCAGCACGGCAGGAGATCCCAAGTTTTTTGCACGTCAACAGCACGTCTCGAGACGCTTCTGGCCAAAAACCCCCATTTGGACACTCGCAAGAAAAAAGCGACGGCATTAGTCCTTTGTTCAAATGCCTAAATATGACAGATGTTAATATTTAACTATATACATTTAACTGACAAAAGGACCTTGTGACTATGACTGTAGCCCGTTAGGAGCAAAGGCTAGTCAAAATGGCTTAATGAAGCGGTTATCTTCGACATGGCAGACTGCTATTTGCATCACATTTCATACGGACAAACAACTTTGGTTTCCTTCAGCCTTAACCACGATTCTTCCCCCAACCCTATCCAAGTAGTTTTTTAAACCCAAGCCATGGTCTTTTACCTAAAAAGCCTGACCAAACCAGAATCCTAGCAGCGTCAAATTAGAAACTGACAAGCGAGATTGTCCTACGGATAGCCCGGTGTCAAATCACAAACTGCTATAGGTCGCTTTGGAAGGCAATTACAAACCACATGTCTTATCCTTTAGACTGGAGGACTTGGCACTAATTTGGTAAACTTTCTTTCCCTAAAGTTTGTCTGCTCTGGAGGTCTCCACAGGTCCAAAATGTTGGACCAACACAAAACCGATCTGAGTAAAAATGTACCACAAAATTACATGCATAAATTAAGACCTGATTCAAAGGGACTTGACGGCCATCAGAAACCTTCCTAAGTAGACCTAAGGATAATTAAGCCAAATCGTGTGATCAGAGCTGATAGGTTGTCTAATACCCATGTGGCTGACACGCAGACCAAAGACCCATGACAATAGAATGGGAAACCTGCCCGTACAAGGACCTGATACCATTGATAACAACTTGGATCAAGACCAGGCCCCACTTGGGTTGGTTCTTGGTTACTTCAAACCATGAGGACCCATGAAGACGGATAGCCTGTAATGTTGGTAAAAGCTTAAAAGCCGGAAAGGTGTGCCATCTGGATACATTCTCTGCCAGTGCAGCTGTCTCTTATTTTATGAAATATTAACATTGACACTGCCCTAGGCAAGATTTGACTTTATTTGAATAGTTTGAACCAAAAATGCGTAGGATGCACTAAAACCCGTTTTTTCCACAGCCAAAAATGATGATATGATCAGACCTGAAAATGTACCCAGTAAATCACCAACAATGGAATTTCATACCTGACAATTGTTTTATCAGCAGAAGGCTCACTTGTCTTCACATTCTGGAATACAATTCATTGATATCTCTATCTTTTTATGTAAAAGGACGCCCAACTCAAAGACATTAGTCTAAATCACATCTGGGGGCTGCAACAGGACAGAAAAACTCCCATCTCATCCCTTTTAAATGAGACCATGCAGATTCTGCTGTTGTGGAGTCACAAACAGGAACTGTTCTCAGTGAACACAAAGTAATGAATCAAAATTGCAGGCAGAAATCAAAGCAGCAGGTGAGCAAGAAGTCCATCCAGAGAAACCGGTACACACTAATGCTGGCTGAAACTCTTCAACACCTCCACCCCCACCAGAGAATAAGAAGAAGACATTTAGTGTTGCCTTGCATGATTTTTGGCTGGTGAAACCCTTTAAACTTTCAAAAAGTTGTAGTGAAAGTGCCAAAGTGTGAAGTCTGCTCGTGTAGATTTTAAACATATCCTTTGCTTGCCATAGACGGAGAAAAAGCATTTGACGTACCATCTGCGATGTCACTCCCAGCTCTCTAAAGAGACACTGGAGATTGAATTTTGGTTTCCTGCTCAGGGACCAACATGTGGGATGAGGAAGCAACACAATCTCACAGGCTGAGACTCTTGTCAATACATACTCCCTAACATCTAAGTACATCTCTGCAAGCCCTGCCATCCTTTCAGCAGACAGCGTATCCAACTAGAAGCTACAGTTTCTGGAGAACAATTCTTGTGGCTATTGCAAGCAACTGAAAGCATGGGTACAGGTGTTTTTGCAATAATCAAATGCATGTTTTGAATTCCATCTCATACCCAATTGCAAATAGTGGCAAGAGCGTAAATTGTGGAAAATCCTTTGGGTAACTGCAGCGTTCCACGATAAGCTATTTCCACTATATTTCAAGACTCTTAAGTGCATCTATCTACAGACAGACCATTGCTGACCTTGTCAAATTGATGCTGAAAGATTATAGGCTTTAGTACTGGGGCTTCTGACAAGAACGAATCCTGCCAAATGAGGCAGACTCATGATAACGGATTTATGGTCTTTGAAATGTATCAAGTTGCTGTAGAACCTACAGAAGAAACCCTTTCAAGTTTTGCTGCATTGCTCTGCGTTAATATGTGCATGTGGACTTGATTGGAATTGCACTGTGCGTTGCAAAGTGATGGCAGCCCATGTCAAATACGACATGCCCGCAGAAATGTGGCAATTAATGGAAAGAATGATTGCATATCAAACTAATCAATTTAAAGAATGAAATAAGGAACTGTATATAGGATAGAGTTGTACGGAAGAATATTTTTGATTGTGTCCTTAAAAAGAGAATTTCAGGGTTTTGCCAACACAGTAATTTAATCTGAGTTTCATTGAATGGCCCATCTAGTGGTCATTAGAGGAACTGCAGCTAAGAACAGTTCAGGACTGCACTCAGAATTTGTCTGATTGCTGATTTTTTGGGACCCCTTGAAAGCCCTGGAGGACCCCTGGGAAGGCCTGTAATCAGCAACAACAAGCAAAACACAAACAGTAACTCAGACGTTGTTATTTTGCGCTCAAAACGCCTCAAATAAACCTGCGCTTCAGACTGACAGCGTGGACTATGAGGGTAGGCTCCTGCAGCACAACATGGAACAGACACATGCTAGAAGGGCTCGCCGGCGGCAGCACAGATGCACAACGCAGGACAGATCAGCCACGCTCTGCACCGTGGATGCAGCGATGCTACGAATCCTGCCATGAATGCAGAGCAGCAGCAGAACGTGGGCACAGTGAAGGTGTTGATTATAATAGCAACACACCGTAGTGGCGAGCCACCATCAAAAACCAAGTCCATAGAGAGGTCAGAGACACGATGGGATGAATGTAAACACTGTCAAACGATTGTATGGATGCTACTTCACAGAACCACATTATGAGAAGATTTAGATTTGTTCTCTCTGTCTCTCTCTCCCTGACTGCCTCTGTCTCTCTCTCTGTGTGTGTGTGTGTTTCTAGTATATCTAATACTACACTATATTGGTGACTTTAATATTAAAGGTTATTAAAAGGGATACTAAGGGTTTTCTAAGAATGATGTAGGAGCGTATTAAGTTCCATGGACGCACACATTCCTGCAGGAGTATTATGGTAACGTCCTAAAGATGTGTTACAGGGGGACACTGACCCATCTCCCTATAGGTTCACAGGAGTAAGAAAGTAAAAGGGATGTCGAGAGAGAGAAGTTAACTTTTTTTTTTATTCCATTTTTGGTTTGTTTGTTATGAATCAAATATATTGATATTGTGCACTCCATCCGGAGCAGAGTGAAACTCGCCGGGCAGGAAGCAGTGATAGTCAATACTCAGACAGAGCACTCTAAAGCCAGACTCCTGCTGGAGCCCACACTCGGTGCACCCCGCCCGCACAGCGGACCGCGCGAAACACAGACCCGTTCTCTAACAGAAGGACGGACCAAATGAAACATGTCCGTCAAGTTGATGGGGAGATGTTCTCATTTGTTCTCAATTAATACCGATCGAACAGTCCCTTAAGGGACAATCATTGTGTATTAATCATTCACGTACATGGAGGGGTCCGTGGTAATACGTTTATAGTGACTACTGTCCTATGTGATGTTTTTACCTCCTGTGCCTGTAACATCTTTAATAACTGTTTTGCTGTTGCTGAAATTGTATTCTTGAATTTGTCACCCACCCCCCATCCCAAGGTTTGCCTTACCTTGCAAAACGTCTTCACACACAGGTCTTCCTCACTTTGCCCCAACTATTTGCAGCTTTGTTTGATAAAAGCAGTTTTTAAATCGTTTTTTTTTTTGGGTTTTAATTTATTTTTTTTTTTAAATAAACACAAATGGAAATGCAAAGCGGCGCTGCGGTCTTTCCCAGATGATTACATCAAGAGAACAATGTGTACATCGAGGCTACACACGTGGCTCGCTCCTCTCCACCTCTAAGCGTGCGCGCACGGGTCCGACGGGTCCGCTGCCGCGCGGCCAACGCATGAAGGGGCGGGACACCGGCGATCGGTTCAGCAAATATCGTGATCGGTTTTAGGCTTACCTTTTGCCAGAGCAACTTCTGGCAGCCGGTGCTGATGCAAGTGGCGGCGGAGGCGCGTGGTGGTTGAGAGAGAGAGAGAGGGAGAGAGAGAGAGAGAGAGAAGGAGGAGTGATGGACTGGGAGGTGTAAGATGAAGGATGTCAGTACTGGATGGATGGATGGATGTAGGTTTTTGTGTGTGTGTGTGTGTGTGTGTGTGTGTGTGTGGTCTAATAGGATCTCTTGTTGTTTTTGTTGATGTACTCACAGATGGAACAAATCGGGACATATAGGCTACTGGAGTTGTCTCTTGAATGTAGGCCATTAAACAGCTTTTCGGGAAACGCTTGCACCAGGTCCATGCCATTCATTTTTTTTTTGGTTTCTCAATGGGTCTCTGTACCTGGGAAGATGTGTTGTGGGGGCTGCAGTCTCAGGTGCTTTAATGTTAGTTGGTGGCAGGAGTCATTCGTCTTCAGACAAAGGTCACAAGATCTGACAGGTCCATGTCTAAATGAGTCTCAGGCCTAAATGTGGAAAACACATTAGAACACAACAGCAGGGGCATCGCTAGAGATTCTGGGTCCCCTTGAAACAGCTAGCCTGGGGCCCCAAAACAAATGGCTTTAATCTCCAGCTTGTGTCAGGGCCCTAATCTTCTCCTGGTCCGGAATCATTCAGAACACAACCACTATCCCCTCCACATGCTTCTTAGCAATTTAAGAGATGAAATAAAAACAAAATCTAAACTGACGTTTGCTGTGTGACGCCATTGGGGTTTGGTTTGATCTGGTCGTTGCCCAAATATTCTCTTCCAAGCTATTCAGGTGTCTTCTATCACATCTTCTTTTCAAGTGTCTAGCAAAATGTTGACGTGCAAATATCTACTGTAACCCTGTGGTGGTGCAATACTTAGGGCCTCATTCTGTAACTCTTTTAAACTATTTAATTTATTTTTTTTATTCTATTTAATTATAAAGCAAAAACACGCAATGAGGAAAAAAAGTTAGTTAATCTTGATCTTATTCAATCATATCTCTGTTATTATGGGACTGAACCTTACAGGGCACGCAGTTATTGCAACATAATTAATACTAACTTCTCCACAAACTTCGAAGCCTTTTTTGCGAAATTAAAGGTCTTATATGGGGCAATATTTAAATGGTTCACTGCCCCCAGGAAAAAACAATTACAGTACGTCTAGTGGACCAAACATTAGGAAGACCCTTTCAAGCCCCAAACCAGCCTGTCACTATTCGTTTGTGCCACTTCTGTTATGAAGGGGAGGTGATGAAGACGAGGGGTTGGGTTACATTTAAAAAAAGAAAGTTCTCTTGCCAATCCAGATATGGATTAAGCGCAGTGTGGTCAAACTCAAAGACAGGTAGGAGTGCATAATATTTTAAGTGTGTGCCTGCAGGGGGTTGATGATTGCTGAGTGATTGCTGGGGCAGATGCTGAGATTTTGGCTTTCAGAGAAAGCCAACAAACTTTCTGGATCACTAACTTCAGCAGGGCTTCAGGATATTTGATGTAAAACGGTGTCGGATATTTACACAAATGCTCCAGCCTTCACACAGCTTGTTCTGTTTGTTATGAGCTACCCAGTCTGTCATTCATTAAGTGAGCCCGTTCAATAAGTGCTAATGAAAATCAGTGCTTCTGCACTGTGAGGTAATCAGTGGCTGAGTGCAAAAATCAGCACTATGGCAGTGTGCAGAAATCTATGTCCATCAATGTCGGTGTAATGCTTTGAAGTCGCTCTCTAAGTGTTATCAAAGTGAACTAACAGCTATATAATCAACACAAATTCATGGTCCGTTAAAAATGTAAGGTTTTATCCCCACATCAAAACAGAGAGAAAAATACTGCTGTGAATTATAACAGGAAATTATAGTGGCGGTACTATCAGCATTAATAAATAACACATATCTTCTGCCCTTGCTATATGCAGTGAGCTAAACACACTTCCAACAAAGGTTGAAGTCAGCAGATGGCCTTTGAGTTTACTGGAGGAAGTTGTAAAATGGTGTCAACAGTATTGGGCCGTTCGAACATCGTGATTACAAATCTGAAAAAGATTTAGACCCAAGGGTGTTGTTAAGACGAATTGAAACAGCAACAAGGAAACTGGATCGACAAAAAAAGGTCTAGACTACCTGTCAAATGAGTTGCATTGTGCCAATGATAGAAAGAATGTACAATGTGGGAAATCCGTTCAAACGTACACGTAACGCTCATGAGAGTAAAAGTTAAAAAAAATAAATAAATAAATAAAAAGAGTAAAATACCTCCATGACACTTAGCCCAACAGTAAATTAACAGTTACTTTACAGCTACTATAATGGTTAGTTTAGTTAGCAGTAAACTGATAAACTGATCGTAGCTGAGAAAAAAAAAAAAAGAAGATTATACATATAATGTTCCAACAGGGGCATTTGGGGAGTTAAGATTTTGGTCAATATTGGACAAAAAAAAAAACTAATCTGACAAAATGCTGGATGTAAAAATGTCAGTTAAACTGCCATGGAACTCTGCCAGTAGGGGTTGCTATAGAAACAGCATCTTCAACTGGAACCAAGTGCGGGTGGCAGAGTAGCAATGGGACATTTTATCACCCAACATATTTATTAACCATATGTGCATTGTGCAGGAAAAAAAACAAGATTCTATATCAGGGGAATACTGGATTGGACTCTCAGTCCAAGTCTCAGCAGATACAACCATTAAAGAATATAACATCATGAATATGTAACTGTTTAATGTCTTTCTTTGCCAGGTGCGATGCTGTCGTGACGCTCTCTCTCTGTCTCTGTTGCATTCCAGCAAAGACGACAGAGGCAGAAGAAGCAAGAAAGCGAGGTGACTAGGAAAGAAGAAAGGAAGGAAAGGAGACTAGACAGCTTTTACAGGTTTAATAAGGAACAGTGAGGGAGCTAAATCAAGACGGATGGTCAATATGGATCAGAAGGCCGGTAGGGGAAGGGGAGAGTTAAGACGTGTGTGTGTGTGTGTGTGTGTGGTGGGGGTATACACAGGAGGGGAGCCCGAGTAATAAAGACAGATGGAGAGGAAATCAATGCTCAGGCCAAGAAAGACAAACATTTAGAAATAAAGTGCAGTCCCCTCTGTAGCGACAGTAAAAGCCAGTCGGCCAGAACTTCCACTGACATTCACAGTCCAGTCACACAGCGGGCAGCAGCAGATTACACAAGACTGGGGAGACTGCCACAACACGGCAAGCACTGAAAAGCATCTCACTTAGGGAAATGTAAACAAATATTAGCAGTAAAATGTGCTCAAGTATCCAAAAGTATCAAGTATGCCTATTGTGAAGAAGAGTACATTTGATTCCTGTATACCAGGGACCACCACACTGAACATGACATGTGTCACACATGACTTGAGGAGGCCAAAGGCATTTGTAGGTTACTCTTTGGCTAGTTTTTCTATTCTAGCATCAAACCTACGTTGCAAAATTCAAACTTGTTACTGAAACTTGACCATTAGCAAAACCCAACTTTTCACAAAGGGGGATCATTATGAGTATAATTAAAAATAATAGTGAAATACACATTGCACCTCAAACCTCGGGTTGTGGCCTGAGACGCATGTTGAGAAGGTGAAAATGCATATCATGCTGAAGTTACACTGAACGTATCCCGAAATTTGCAGTCATCCGCCACAGTCACATGGGTGAGGTAGAAAAGCAGCTCAAGCGACCTCAACACCTACGCTCACAAAAAAACAAACAAAAAACCACGACACGTTCGTCTCACTCATAGCTCATGGATGAGTTTCATCCATGCGCTTGTGTCAGTTTATGGATAGTTGCAGGCTTGCTGGCCAACTTGCAACGCAAGTGCACGAGGTTTTCATCTGGCAAACAGCTTCAGGTGCATTACCACCACCCTCTGGGCTAGAGTACAGCTAAACCTGATAGACCGATGCACATTTGGGATGCCAATGGAGACATATATGTGGCTAAATGTAAACTCTCATCCGGACTTAATACAGATATGAGACACTTGAAGTGACAACTGTAAACGTAGCCATAGTTGTCCTGTGTCTCCCTGTCAACTTCATATTATTTGAACAGTCTACATGCGATGAGCTCATTTCCATGTGCCAAGGAGGCACCTTTTTTTAAGTTTTGGTGCTCCTACTCACCTGATTCCTAGCGACGAATCACCCCATGTGACCGGCTCCCTGCCTGCCCAGTTGACCCTTAGGCTATTGGCTCATCAGGGTGCATACCATTTTACCAGCAGCTCTTTTTCCGTTAGGCCTGAGTTGCCCTGGCGTTCAAGCCACTCTAAATAACTTGCCTAAATTGGGACAGACCAGCTGCCCAAGCAGGGAACTGCCTCCTCTGATCAGAAGAGTCTGTTCCTGCTGCTGAAATGAACAGTGCAGCTGTGAGCGCAGTGGTGCAGACAGCATTACATCATTCTCGCTCCCAAGCAACATCGAGTTTGGTGGGGAACTTGCAAACTTTGTAATTAGTGCTATCTGAAATCAGAAAGGGATTATAAGGTTGTCCAAAACAAAATTGGACCAGAGAATTTTAGCAGCGGCTCTGTTTGCTCTTAGACCCCCCCCCCCCCTGAATGCCCGTGGTGCATCAACACAGGTGTGCTCTGTTATTTGGGCTGATTGGACTATTTGTCAGGAACATCTATGTGTGGGGGGAAAAAACATGCCTGATTGACAACTCTAACGCGCTTGGGAGACTCCCTGCACCTCTTACATCAGGCAGGACAAAGGATTCTTGTGACCTCAGCCTATCTGCAGCAGAGACCCGCCCAAGTTCCAACTGAAAAAAGGTCTGATCAGCTTAAGTGAACACACCTGCAACACCTTTCGTAATGTACCCTGTGGCATTAAATTGTAAACACATATTTTTTTTATTTTTATTCACATGTCCTCACAAATGCATTGTGTGTTAGGCATTAAAACGTTTTGTACTACCTTTGAAAACATTTGCCAAATTTGTGAATGTTTCAAAGTTTGGTGGATGGGGCTGTACCACAACAAGAACATCAACCCCTCTTTGAAACAGTGAGCTGTTCAGAAAGAGAGAGAGACTGGTGCTTGATTTAGTTTTCCTTCTGGGAAAACGTGCAAAGAAAAAGTTCAGCAAAGAAACTCACGTTTGTATGAACTCAATCCTTCAATCCTCTGTCGTTAGCGGACGCATACGATGTCTTACCATCTTCCGTCAGTCAATAAAAGTTTGCCTCCCCAGCTAATAGCAGGGGTAACAAAGACCAGATAACAGGCCGGAGTGTGTCATATTATACATGTCCAGCACCTACAGTAACAATCACTACATAAATGATAGAAATCTTTAATAAAAGTGATAATAATTCAATGTCACTTAATATTCCACAAACCTCCAACCTCAACATGTTGTTATTTAGCAAGCAAATGGGTTATGCAAAGGCTGACTCATGCTTTAATAATGCACCATAATGTATTTCATTTTTAGGCTTGCGGGTGTTACATAAGTGTTGGTATTAACACATGCAAATATGTTTTTGAAACTAATCAATCTGTGACTAATTTTGTAACCACTTTTTTGTAGCCTCTGCTACGTTTGAAACACATTCCGGTACCTCAGAAGGTAAATCAAACGACTAATACCACAATTTCAAATAAATGACAATTAATTGCTATCAAACTAATATAAGTCCTCAATTTCTGTTCTCATGTGCACCAAAGGAGCAATCTGACTAATTAGTGGGTAAAAATAAATCGTTTGAACATCTCAAATGACGAGCAGCACTGTGACCCTGGTGTACTTGTCTGAGGGCTTAAGCCATGTAGTTAATGCAAATTACCCAAATGAATCAATGTAATCATAATTAATTACAGGGAAATTAATTTAAAAGGTCCAGAGTACCTTATATCCCCCACAATGCATTTTGTAAAACATGCAGTGTAATTATGTATCTCAAACAGGACCATTACACCTTCTGATAAATGTGACTGCTCCTTTGTATAAATTCAGATAAAACAAAGTTTGTATTTTCTGAACGAAAAATCATACTTGATAAAAACTGTTTTATAGACAAGATTTTATTGTCTTTTTCTCCCCCCAAATTAATTTAGTCACAGACATTTTCAATTTGCACTATAAGCTGCCATGTCAACCTATTTTACTCAGAGAACAGAAGTTAGCTATGTAGTTATGTAAAAACTTGCTGTCTAACCACTGCATTAATTCCCATAAGTGTGTTAAATGAGCAAATACGATTTAAAAAAGAAAATAGGAGGCTGGAACCAGGCAAGCTTTATTGGTTTTAAACTTAGCAAAACATTGCTGGCAGTTAAAAACCACACTCCTGCAAACAGCACATTTGCAGGAATGATGAAAACAAACTATTTAAACTCACATGGTCGGTTTTTGACGGGTATTGAGTCAGTCAAAGGTCTTAGGACTCAAAACCTGTACGGCCATGTAAACTTCGCTACCTTTATAATGTAAACACGTCTTGGGTAGACTGCATACAGCGTGTTCAGGATGAATATTTACACCGTAATCACAGTTTGAGGAAATGTCTGCATTGAACAAAGGAAGTAAACACTTCAAAAGGTGGTTCACTGCACCAGCGCGCCGCGTCTCTGCTGTGATGTCCTCAGAAAACACTGCTGGTTCTGATTTATTTGTATCAGAAAAAACCCCTCAGAAGTCGGCTACATAAATATCTCTCTGCGCGCGTCTGTTTGTGTGGTTGTGGGTGCTCACTACACAGCACGAATGCTCAGCTTTGGCAATTAAAATAAACATCTCAAAACATCAGCAAAAGCTCTCACACTCAGCTACTAAATGGTTTCCTATTTAATTTCCACATAGCAAATACTCATAAAAGATGCTAACACCGCAGTTAACTTGCTACACTGTTTTTCTTTTAACAGTACCACAGGTTGTAAGCGTAACATTTTCCTCCCGAAGGTCTAAAAATGGCTACAAACAATGTCCTATGCTGGGCACAATTGTTAATATGCTACAAAAAAAAAAGAAAAAAAGCAATTCAAGCCACTGTGCAATGTGAGAACTTCAAATGGGAGTCAAACTGAAAATCTCCTGTTGTCAAAGTAATTTTGTCTGTTTGTAGATATAAAAAATGTCAATCAACCAATACAAAAGTCTGTGGACCCCCCTGATTGTTTTGTCAACTATGATTTTCGAGAGTTCGAGAATTTTGAACCTCAACTTTTGAGTCGACATGGATAGGAGGTGATAAGAGGTGCTCAGAATCACTACAGTTCCATGGAGCCAAAACCTAATCTGCTCACGAGGGCCACGTGGTACGATCAAAAAAACTCCAGAACGAGCGAGTAAGTAGACCTCGAGTTGAGACAGCGTTTAGTTGAAAAGCCAGCGTGTAGGATTTAGTGGCATCTAGCGGTGACATTGCAGTTTGCAGAGATTTGAATACCACTCGCATCGCCCTCCCTTTCCAAACGCGTAGGAGGAAGTACGGTGGCCACGAAACCCGCCAACGGCCCTATCCAGAGCCATTGTTTGGTTTGTCACTTCTGGGCTACTGTAGAAACATGCCGGTGCAACATGGCGACCTCCGTGGAAGGGGACCAGCTTCTGCTCGCGAAAAAAACACTCCCGAAGGTGGAAAAACACAACGATTCTTCTTTTCATACGATCATACGCCGATGAAAACATACTCATGGATAGTTGTTAGCAAGCTAGCAAAAGAATGCGGTCGTACAAACTCCGGTCTCAAAGTCAAACAATGTACAGAATACCCCCCTGAACAACGCCCTCCCTGTAACGCTGTAACATGACTTCTGCCATGGCATGAAAGAAACATAAAGAGCCACGATAAACAGTTCATTTTGAGCTGCTGCTAAAAAAAATTCTACTTTTTTCTTGGGGAGTCTGGAGAATAATTTTACCCGGGGCCCGGTGGTAGATTAATATGGCCATGGTCAACACTTTTAATAGTTTTCAGTGGCTCGGACTGAATAGCCCCATCCTCGCTGAACACATCGGATGAACCGTTAGGTGTTTCCAACCACATTCTATTAGACATTTCTTGAAATACTCTTTCCTCTTATCACAAGTACAAAGGATCTTTCACCTCTGAGATAAATACTATGAGGATACAGACCCAAAAGAAGTGTGTGAAAAGTTGTATAATCTTTCTCCAGTTGACGGTAGGTGAGCTAATTGGATTAAATAATTGATCAAAACCGGAGGTAAATTGGAACGCAAAGCCATCTGTCGCAGTGCTCTCCGGTTTTCAGTTTGCTTCCCATGTTAAGTTCCTGTTCATCAAAGTGCCACGTCTGTACCTCCACGTATCCTTTGTGTAAACCTTCGAATGTGTAAAACCAGGAAGAGTTAGATTCCATTTCAGATCTGTCAATTCAGGAAGCACATCGTTATTCAAATCAACAAAAATAAACTCGACTTTTTTGAATTGGGAGTTGTCAGGAATAATGTCGACATGATGGAAGTTGGCATGAACATACTTTCCAGTGATATTCTACCATTGTCACATATTTTGTAATAACAGTTCTGAGCAGTTTTTAGTTTCATGAACTGATTGGATTAAAATAGAATGCAATCAGGACCTGGCTTTAAGAGTTCCGGTTTCTCCTATCTGCGTGTATCGTTACATACACCATTTGATTGAATTCTCACTTCCATGGCAACAGCGTCCAAACTCGAAGGCCTCCATTTTGATTGCACCGTTGGGGGGGGGGGGGGGGATCACCAGTCCCTGTTCGGCCAGTGCCAATTTTACAGAAGCCTCCGGAAGCTCCCACAGGAGTTTTCCCAACTGCGCTCGGGCACTTTGTAAAGTCTCTCAGTAACGTCTTGGGTTTCCTTCCACAAAATGTTGAACATTCATCCCCGAAGCTTCCCTCTCTAAATACAAACAGCTTAGAAAATTCCATAGCTAAAACACCTAAAAACATACTGTAATATTTACACCCCATGATAGAGGTACATGATTACGTTTTTGTAACATTTGTTTCAGCAAGAACGTAGGAGAGGGGAAGAAGAATTTCTATAGAGCTGAAGTATAAATCTCTATGCATATACAGTTAATCTCTGATTGTGTATATAATAGTTGTGTTTGTAGGTCATGGTACATAGGCAAAAGATGTAAGCGATACTGATTATTAATACGTTTCTTTTCAAATAGAGTTTTCGATGAACAGGGTTGGGAAGTAAAAAAAAAAAAAAAAATGGTGTTTTTGTTTTTGATTTACAAAATAAAGGTGGCAACGGGACAAAAGTGTAGTTAATAATTCATGGGGCAGTGGCGGCCTAAAGGTTCGAGTACTGAGCTTTTGACTGGGAGGTCGTCGGCTCAATCCCCGGCCTGGCAGAATAAATCTGGGTGGGGAGAGTTAAAAGACAGCGCCTGCCCCTCCCTCATTATCACCACCTAGGGGAGCCATTGAGTGATTTCCTTGACTAAATAAAAGGTTAAAAAAAAAACCCTCTTAAATTAATGAACAAATTTGAAAAGGGTGGGGAAAATAAAAAAATTTAATCTTGATATATTTTCAGCTTAGCTGCAATTCATGATTTTATGTTGTTATCGCTGGAGCAGGACAATACACTGCTGTCATTCTGAAATAGGTTTTGGTGTCCTGTTACTTTTATTTGCGATACAGTTAATGTCTACAAACTTGCACAGTGAACTGAACCCATATCATTCTGCAGCGACATGACATTGGGTCGCAAACAACAGCCTCAAATTAGTTGAACCGGCCCATCGCTGATAGTCTTAACAACAATGCCCTCACAAAGATAGTATTTGCTGTCGGTTTGTTTGATTGTCGATTGTGCTACCCGTGCCGTACGTTGTATATCGAACATTTGAACTCTCCCTCATAAATAAATGCAACAGTAACAGTCTACTTTTGATTTATAACTCAGATTTTTTAGGGGTCGATCCCATGGGTTTCAACATTATTTAGAAAGTAATCAGGATGTAATGAAGTAACCTTCCCAACCATATCCATTGAATTAAAAAAACGTGATAGATTGAAGTTTTTTGCGAAGACAAGCAGGTATCCTCAGTCTTTGTTTGATGAAAAGATAATACATTTACAGCTAGAGATATTGTTGAACCTTTTTGATCTTTTGGTGAATGGACAGCGTTTTGGAAATGATTCAGCTTCCTGTTTCCTGTGCTGCTTCACACTGTTGCCTGTGCATCACGGCCCTGATGATAAATGTACCCGTCAGAAACCCCACAAACGTCTTGTTGCTACTAATCATCGTATCCCTCACTCCTCCCCTCCCATGTTCCCTCCCAAGCGTGTTGAAAGTTTTGTTAAGTGTCTCTCTCCTCGTCTCGGGCTCGGCATCAGCAGTGAGTCATCCCTCCGCCCACCTGCCTCTCCTCCCCTATTTTCTTTCCTCCTCTCTCCTCTTTTTGATCTCCTTAAACCTCCCTCCTTCATCCACACTGCTGCATCCCTCCTCCCACACACTTTGAGCGTACAAGATTTGTGTGTGTGTGTGTGTGTGTTTTGTGGCGTGTAAGAGCTGTAACAGAGCCAATCTAATCCCCCCAGTTGTGTTTTCCCTCCCCTTCCCTGCTTAAGTAGCCTAGCATGGCGAGGCGCTCATTCGCATGTGCATGTGATACCGAGGAGGAGGCACGGCTGAGGGTGGCGCCGCCATGGGCAGGGACTGGGGCGGGGGCCCGCTCGGGTGAGGGTGCGGCTGAGGGTAGGCGTGGGCATGGGATGCTCTGGGTAGGGTGGAGGTGGCGGCCAGGTGTAGGGGGTGTGGGTAAGAGGAGGAGGTGGAGGAGGAGGAGGCCGGCTGGAGCTGGTAGCTAGCCGCTGATGAAGGCCCAGAGGAAGAGGGCGTCGGCTGGGAGCTGCTGCACCCCTTGGGTGGCTGCTGCGGAGGGGGAGTCTGGTTGAGCTGGATGGAGATGTCGGAGGAGACTTCAGACGCACTGCGGCCCCGCTGTGGCGGAGGCCAGGAGTCTGGATGGAGGAACTGGCCGCTGTAGTCGCTGCAGTCGGACATGCGGGGCCGGTACAGGGCGGGGTGAGGCCTGTACAGCTCCTCCTCAGCATAACGCTTCATGAAGAGGTAAACGGACATCACTCCTGCACCCTGGGACAGAAACACATCGATATGTACAAGACGCAATGGTTACTGCAATTTCATATATGTCTTTATCAAGAACACGTTCTGTAGATTCCTCCACTAGAGTAGTTTGGTTTTTGGTCCAATTTCTTTTTGTCTGCTAGATAACAGGATTAAATAGTTAATTTTGTTTCTTAAAGAGTGACTGCACCCCGCCTAATAATCTGGCTTGCCCTGCACACTAGCACTGATAACATCTCTTTCCACACCCTGTGCAGCTGTGATGAGACATGGTCTGGTGACATCACCAGACCACATCACTGCTGTGACTTTCAACCCATAGAGGCCACTGCAGCTATGCTTTTCCTCCTTCCAAAATCTAGCGTGTAGTTACTCTTTAAAGACTACTTCAATACCAGCTGAAAATCAATGTTTCTCCGCCCTCTCAAAGTCTCACGTTTGTTGCACCTCTGATGTGTGATGTGTAAATGTGTTTGCCATTTACGTTAAATAAATGAATAAACATTTCTAAACAAATAAGTTTAAAGAGGATTGTGAAACCCTGGAGAAGGTCTGGCTTCTTGTTGGTGCTTTCTAGTTTTTATTACTGTTTTTATGTTGCTTTAATGCACTGAATGGGTGCGTGTTTGGCTTTATCGCTCTTGTATTTTATTACATCAGATTTTACAAAACATTTATTGTTCTGTTATGCCCTTATTTTGTTTTATCTTATGCTCTTACGTATATTATTATATTAACAGTGTATTGGATATGGATATTCAAGACAAATTCCCCACTGGGAGCCATGAAGTTATAGTCTTAAATAAAACATCAACAATGAAACGCTTTTATAAAAACATCAGAATCAGCACCATCCTACCTCCCTAAGCTGCAAGACTCCGCCGCCGGGGGGGGGGACATAAATCCATAATAATTTTGCTAAGGGCCTGGTGCCCCTTGGTGAAATGTTTTCAAAAATGTATTCATGTCTTCCCTCGGGCATCCGCTGAGCATCCACAGCTCATTCACCATTCAGCCGCAACGTCATCGCTACAACCGCCTTCAAGCTTCAGAAAGCCGATGAATGTGTTTGTGTGTGTGAAGGAAAAAGGGGTGTTTGTGACAAATACCATGTTTTGCAGCTCCAGTGCGGATTAGAAGAAGATAAGTGACAAAAGCAGAAGGCAAAGAGGGCAGGAGACCAGAGACGACAGGAGGGAAGAAATGAAACAAAAAGAAGAGAATGGGAGAGGAGGGCAGAAACAAAAGAAAAGGAGGGGAGATAGGATGGAAGAACGGTGGAGATAAGAGAAGAAGAAAGATAATAAGAGGATTATGGAAAAATGGAAGCAGAGAAGACAAAAGTAGGGGACAAGAGAGGAGGAAGAAATAGGATAAAAGAAAAGAGCAGGCAGAGAAGGGGAGAGAAGGGGAGAAATGCTAGAAGATGAAGTGGGAGAGGAGAGGAGAAAAGACTAGAGAAGAAGTCGGACAAAGAGGAGATAAGATGAAAGGACAGAAAGGCAAGAGGAGAGGGGAGGAGAGCAGAGGAGATAAGAGAAGATGAAAAGAGAGGGGAAGGGACAGCAGAGGATTAAAGAACTGAAGATAAAAGAAAATAAAGAAGAGACAAGATAAAAGCAGAGGACACAGAGAGAGAGGGGACTGGAGAAGAGAGGAGCGAGAAGAGGAGGAAAGAGATGAAAAGAGAGGAGGGAAGGATCGAGAAAAGGGGAGTAGCAGCGCACCCCCCCCCCCCCCCCCCACCCCCGCACATACCAAACCAAACAAAACCGAGCTCCCACCACGACGTGCCCCGCCCCTCCTC
>CM022477.1:3810519-3851485 GCA_011952105.1 Coreoperca whiteheadi
GGGGGGGGGGGGAGAGAAGCAGAGGTTGGATTAAAAACAAGATCCTGCAGAGATTAGCAGGAGAAAAAAAGGTTTACGAATGAAGATGTGAATTCCCTTCAGAAAGGAGAGACTGGTGCCAAAATCCCGTTACAATTTTAAAAATGTAATTGAAAGGATTTCTTTGGAATAGCCAACTTCGTTACTGTAAGTCTGAAATGCACCAAACATAAAAATCGATGTGTCACAGTGTCATCAAACTTGATTCTTGAGTTATTTCCACTGTGCTAAAACTGTTGAAGGCAAAGACGCGACTCATTTGATATGCGCAATACCTGAATATTAAATGTTAGTGAGAAGATTATGCGTCCCGTTCACCGCACAGACTGTACATCGGGGTGGACGACGGGCCTCCGCTTGCTCCCACTGTACAACAATAAAACGTGAACATACGTCAGCGCGATAAGAACTACGGAGAGGGGGCGATCGGAGATGTTCTGGCGTCACTTCCGGGGCGCTGTCACGTCGTTCATCCGTGTGCAATGGAACCAGCCACTCAAACTAACGTGTAAGACACTTTTCTTTAAAACATTTTTTTTTAAATAGGCATCAAGACTGTTATATTGTGTTTGTGGTAGGTGCGTTATTTTTTTCACAACGTTGCTGAGTTCGAGATGATTTATCTTCATCACTGATCAAAACACCAGGAAATCACGCTTCACAGTTTGCTAAGATCATTGTCCGGTCCAAAGTTGGCAATTTTAGCCTGTTAAATTTGTAATTACTCTGTATGCAAATATCAGTGTTAAGTGCATTTTTACTACAAAAACTATTTAGATATTCTTACACCAAGTGTTTTCCTAGAAAAATGTCCTATGTTGCCAAATATCCAGGTTTGTATTAATATCCACTGCATGCTTATAACCAGGAGGTCTGCCGGAGCTCACCCAGGGATATGTTGAGCGGGGTAGTGCATGATTTATTCAGCAACCTCTCCCACAGTTTTATGACTTGCACGTCTACCTGAGGACATTTGTCTAGCATTAGAAACGGACCAAACCCTAACCCCAACCCCCCGGTGTCCCCGACAACAGTGTGTGCTATACTTCAAAGTGGGAGGGGGGGGCACTTTGAGCTGTTTTAATGATTTAAGATGTTGACACTGTGAACTGGCTTCAGAGACAAAATACCTCCGCGGGGAACTTCAGCGAGCTCTCGACATTCATTTACTGTTTGACCAAAAAAAAAATATATATAGACACATATATATATGTTCAGTGTACACAAGGTTCTTTAAAAACAAATATGGTTCTTGACAGGAGCTTTGGCCAGCATTGGGACTTTAGGTAACCTTTTGGTAGTGAAAAGAAGCTTTTCTAGAGCATTTCAATATGGTTTATTCAGAAGCAGAACTATTTTCTCAGTCTATTCCTTAAGTTTGTCCAAACAATTCAAAATTACCAAATGATTTGGAGATTTTCACTAGATAGCAACGCAGGTTCTATATTGCTTATTCTGGGGTGGACTGTGAAAGGTTTAGTGAAAAAAATAGATTATATGGAAAATCGTTTTTTTCCCCACCAATATTGGGATGTTAAGTAAATATAATAGAGTATTTGTTGGGAGGTGAAGACGGTAACCTGATGACACCTGAGCCCTATTAAGTCGCACCTACTCCATGTGAAGTTCACTGCTGTCTTGTCCTGTCAGGAGGTAGAGGAGAGACTGGGAGTAAAACAGAAATAGAGCCTGTTTATTTGGTATTTTTAGTTTTTCTAAAGCTCTTCACAGGTGGTTTTAGACGTCGAGGGCCTCAAATCGTGTAGACCGTACATGCCGTACGAATACAATAACCTGTGCATGAGCTTGTGTTAGGGATAAACAGATTTTTGTAATAACTACGCGGCATCTTTTTGGCTTCAAGGAATTAAAAATGTTCCTGATCATCATCTCCTCTAAGAGCAATTAAAAAATAAATAAAAATCAGTGTTAATCTATTTTTTTTTTCCCCATTGAAAGGTAATGACAATAGTAAAATATTAACATTGAGTGATATTTTATCTGGGCGTGCATGCACGTGGGGATGTGACTTACTGAGTATATTGGCTGTATTTTCTGTCGTGATCTCGATCTCTGGCTCGGTGAAATACTCTGCCGCCACACATCTGCCCTTCTCTGGCCCTGAGAGGGAAGAGGGAAAAGATTGAGAAACAAAGAATGAGTGAGAGGTGAGTGGGAGGTATTTTGGGTCTTCTTTTGGGGTCTCACACAAACACACACAATATGGAAGTATGTGTATATAGAAAGAAAACCAGAATAAACAGACAAACCCAAAACAAAGACAAAAAGGGGCAAAGAAAGGGCAGACGGAGCGACGGCAGGGACAAACAAAAGGACAAATGAAAAGAGAGGTTAGAGAGGACAGTGAGACCCCAAAAGAGATGACGAAAAAGAGAGGGAATGGAAGTGAATTAGAGGTAGCCACAGTCAGGAGGTTCAGGAGAAAACAAGGTCTGAGCTGAGAGAGAGAGAGAGAGAGAGAGAGAGGCTGAATGCAGACTCGACGATTAACCTCAAACTATTGGCACAGAGAGAGAGAGGACACACACACACACCCCCACCCATGCGAAACAGACATTACACGGAAAATATGTCAACAAAATGATGCATACATATACAGACAAACAGGATTACTTTCCCCTCTCTCCCTCTCACCCCCCCCCCCCCACACACACACACACACGGTCGTTCCAAATGCCACCGGCGTTTTCCTCCTCTGACCTTTAGTACCAGGGCGTCAGACAGTAGGGAAACACAAACATGGCCGCCTCCCAAGAGCAACGCCATCACGACCTGAGGCACAGAGACAGCTACTGCAATAAGGACAGTGTTTTCCGCGGTGGCCACCCTGCTTGTGTGTGTTTATGAACACGTATCTTTTGTTGTTGGGTTTTTTTTTGTCGGGGCGCCATGATCTTTAAAGGCAAAAATTCACCCGCAGGCGACGCACTTCGTCACACTGACGCTCTCAGCGTCTGCGCACTCTTTTATTGAGAATGTAAGAAGTTAAATTGAACCAGAATCTTGACATGAACAGCGCTTTAATATGACCCTCTGAGTCTTCCTGCACCAAGCGGTCTGATTCGTTCCTGTAAGTCAGCGATGCAGTCTGCCCTCGCACCGGAATCAGATGTCTGTGCCTGGTACACAACAGCGAGTAGCACGCCGACGCTAACTGGCACCTTCTTGCAAAACGGGGTGTTGCTGCCCTTCTTTATTGCAAAGACCCCTGGATGAGGTTTGTGGACGTAATTACATAATGTGGGAAAACCGTGATAAAGTAAATGGACAGTGACACCTGTTGTCCAGTAATTGAAATTAAACACTGGGCAAATACAAAACAATGAAATTCAGAAAGTAACTGAATAAATACAATAACCAAACAAGGACACACTGGCAAATACTCAGTGACTACTTTGAATAAGGCATTTTCGTTCTAACAAAAAGAGAGGTTTGTTATCTCTTTCGGCATGCTGACGTAGTGCCTAATAGGGCTCTCGCTTGCTAACTGGACAGTAAGTTAATTCAAGCGAACATGTTCGTACTACTGACCCCTGTCCCATGACTGCTTGCAACCATGCTGCATCTCTTTGTGGAGCACTCTTTTACCGGCGGTCTGTCGCGGGGTTGTGTGCATGTGAAACTGGATGATCTAAGACAAATATAATACGATCGCTGCCTTTCCCTTGGACTCTCCACCGCGCCGTTCCCCCCAAAGTCACCACTGCGAAGACGGTTTGTTGCGCTCCATTCAGTCATGCTCATGTGGCTCCACCTGCCCATACGGCGCTCTACATTTTGCCCGCGTGCACTGAAACGGGTGTCAGTCTTGTCTCCTGGCATTGGTGGTAAACAGTCACACTTTAAGGCGATTGCGGATTGAAACAACAACAAACCGTGTGAAAGAGGACAAGTGGGGGTACAGTGCGGGGAAGGGGGACTCAGACAAACAAAGTCATTGTGAAAATGGCCTTAGCCTATACTGTTTCAGAGGCTTTCCTACCCTGCAAAAAAGGGATTTTCTGGTTAATATTTTCTGGTTTTTACGAATTTTTGACGAATAAATCAACATATAAAATTACAATCAATGATTCAAATTGCCATGCTTAACAGCTCAACATAATCAGCAGACAGTGACATGACATTGATACCAACCTGCCACGAAGCAGACCCTCCAGAGGCCGGAGTGCAGCGCCATCTTGACCTCGGTGGTCTGGTTCTGCTGCAGGACGATTCCCTCCTCCATCAGCAGCCAGTAGTCCGTTGACACGGCGACGCCCACCAACAGCAAGCCGCAGGCCCCGAAAACCGACGAGAGCAGCGTCAGGGCCCTCGTACTGAACGAACTCATCTGAAAAAGGACAACAGTCGTACTGATCAGATTGGGGGCTTCTGGCCTGCAGGAGGAGAGAGCATTCGGAGCGCTGTTGGATTTAACATAAGGAATGGATCGAATGGGAGAACAGAACAGAGGAATATTCTGTTCATTTTAAAGGTGGAGGCATTCAAAAACAAAGAGAAAAAAATATGTCAGTAATGAGAAAGAAGAGGTGACGAGAGGACAAAGATTGATTTCATTTATTGACTTTTACATTTTAAACTATGCGCAAGCAGACGTGGGAGGTACGAAAATGAGGGCGAGGTGCCTCCGATTTAAATCTTTCCTGACTTTCATTGACGTCAGCTGTTAAATATGTATGTGATATTGGACAGGAGAGGAGATGAAAGGAGAGAGGAAAGGAGAGGAGAACGGCCCTGGATGAACTCAGCCATTTTCATGCCAGAAATATCAAACTCACGCCAGCGTCAACAAAATAATCCAGCTCTCATCGTCATTTAAAGTATTAGGTCACTGAGCAGCTCCTCATACCAACCCTGCTGTTTCAAGATGTTTTTTCTTAACATATCAAGGAACTTTGGTCGAAAGCTTTTGCAAAAAGCTTGAGGTGCCAGTAAACTTCAAGGACTAGATGACAGATTTTGCTCAAACAATGAGAAGTGAATGATGCTCTGAATTTAAGACGTTCTGGGAAATCAAGGAAATATGTTAAGAAGGAAAAGAAGCCTTGAGCCTGCACAAGCCCGAGATTCAACAGGAGGTTCGCGAGGTGTAGAATTCTGCCAATAGAACCATAACGTAGGCAGAGAAAGAGGCCATGAACTAACAATGGTATGTCCTGAGTCAAGAAGTGCAGAAGGGAAGACCTTCTTCACGCCATCATAAATATCATCAGGGAGCTCAGCGAGAAAATATTCAGTCCATCTTAAGGGTGGAAAATAATATTCAGTTTCTTCACACCATAATTGAGGATTTGAATCCTCCCGGAGTACAATCTGACAAAATGGGAAACATTGAGTTGGACGCCGACAGCAAATGACATTATATGTAAACGGACTGTACTTGTATAGCGCCTTTCTAGTCGTCCAACTACTCAAAGCGCTTCCACACTACATATCACATTTACCCATTCATACACTGATGGCAGGAGCTAACTGTCCGTCAGTACAAATTAAACTCATCATTCACACACCGAAGGCGCAGCTTCAGGAGCATTTTGGGGTTCAGTATCTTGCTCAAGGATGCTTCGACGCATGGCCGGGGGAGGCCGGGATCGAGCCGCCGACCTTCCGATTGGTGGACGACCCGCTCTGCCACCGAGCCACAGCCGCCCCATACGGAGGGGCAAAGAAGAATTACTTTAAACCTACACTGAATAGGAGGTCCTGCTGGCTCTACAGTAACAGGATATGTAATTTCCTTTTGGGAGACACAAGCAGATAAGATAGACATGTGTGCATGCCTGCACGGTTAAGTCTGGGTGCAGGCGTTAATCAATAGTCAGGCTAAGACTAAACAACAACAACAAGACTGTGCCTGGATGAGAAAACTAAATGAAAAATGTACTGTTTTGGCAAATGGCCAGCAGTCATCTTTCAATTTGGTAAAAAGGGCAAAATGATGAATTAACGCTGGTAAGTACATACAATTTTTTAAACCAAGCTTTTGGTTTTGTACTTTCTAAATAATGACTCAGGCCATGATCACAGACCTGGTGCGTCTGGTGATCATCTAATGAGCCCCTGCTCATTAGTAGCCCCTGGATCCAGCATTTAGACCAGTTTGGCGGGCTTCCACAGGCAACACGCAGTGCAGTTGGACACTCACTAGGTGGCAGAAATGCTGCCTCTTCCATGCATCACTTCAGCTGTTGACACACTGAGAAACATCCTCTCTCTCTCTCAACCCAACACACACACACACACACACGTATCCAGTCAAAATGGAGGTCACATTCACCATGCTGTGGGCTCTGTAAGTGAAGCAGGCATGAAACATCATGAACTGCTCAAGTGCTAGCCATAAACTGTAAACACAGACCCAAAAAGCTGCTCTACGCTGGTCAAACACAAGCATCGGTCCCCCCCTGAATCCAGAACCTCCTCTCTCAGACCATCCATTTTGTACATTATTGTCCGACATATCGGTTCAACTAAACTATTTTCATATGAGCATAAATTACTTTATAGTCTCAGTCAGACCTGCCCGTCTCTGCTGTCATCCTGTCTATAATTATATTAACAGCCAGGCCACATGCAGTTCACATCACCTGCAGCCACAGCGCAAAATAATAACTAAAGCTGAAGTTCGACCATGTTAATGCAGTTCAGTAAAACATGCCGTGGGCTTAATGTGCATTTATAAAATACTAATTTGTATGCAGTGCTGTGAGAAAACAAGATTTACGGAACAACTGACACATATACAGTTTGTTTATTTATACACACACACACACTTTTGGTTTCAATATGTTATCAATATCTTTTGTTATGCCTAAGATGAGCTGTGATTCTCTTTTAAGGTTTTAGGGGACATTTTGTGACTTTACGGTCTTCACATCTGTAGACACTTTTAAACAAAAGCTTAAGACACATCTTTTTAACATTGCTTTCTTCTTCATGTGTTTTACATTCCCACTTTAAACATTTTTTTTTTTAACCTCTTTTATTAGAGTAATCCTTGGTTTTCCGTAAATGCCGAGATCCTTAGTTTTTATGGAAAGCACTCGTTTTGCATGACTTGCGCTATAGCAACGCGGTTTACTTTTGTTATTGTTACAGTGAACAGAAATGTTGCAAATACTAATTGCAGAAGTGTTTTCCTCTTGCCATGATATGCCAGGCAGCACACACTGCTTTTATTGTCTAACATCATGGAACTTGCAAATTTGGACCTTTTTTGTCCAGAATTTGGTAAGACTCTAAAGAGCTTAGAAAGTGTTCTCCAGACGGAGCATACAGGTCAACTTGTTATGGAAGCCCATTTCTGCCAGTGACATAAAAAAAAAAAAAAAGATCCTGTAAGTCATTAAAACGAGAAACTTTCTTAAAATAATGACTTGGTATCTCAAAATAATGTGAAACCTTCTCAAAATAATTACTTACCTCAAAATAATGAGTCAATATCATTATTTTGAGATTCTAACTCAGTATTTTGAGGTACTGTCATTTTTCCGTTCATTATTTTAAGACATTAAACCAGTGTTTTGAGAGTTTGTCATTATTTTGAGATATTAAGTCATTGTTTTGAAAAGTTTCTCATTATAATGACTTCCAGGATGTTTTTTTTTCCCTCATCACATTGGCGGAAATGGGCTTCCATAACTTGTTGACTTGAACTGGACTCAGTGCGAGAAGAGTCAGTCAGAGACACTCCAGCAGTGTTTCAGGTCATAACTTACACGATGGAAAGAAGCAAACCTGTCTACATTAACCAATATTACTAAATATGTAAAGCATAGATATACAGCCTGCAGACAGACGGCTGTTAGCTGTTTTTTATTTTTATGTATTTAAATGCCCTTTTTAAATTATATTTATGGTTAAATTAATCCTCATGTTTTTCTACCAATGAATGACATTCATAACAGGATGGTAAATGGACTGTACTTGCATAGCGCCTTTCTAGTCTTTCTGACTACTCAAAGCGCTTTTACACTACATCACATTCACACACTGATGGCAGGAGCTAACTGCCCATCAGTACAAATTAAACTAAACTAACCAGTCACACACTGAAGGCGCAGCTTCGGGAGAAGTTCAGGGTTCAGTATCTTGCTCAAGGATACTTCGACACATGGCCGGGGGAAGCCGGGATCGAACCGCCGACCTTCCGATTGGTGGACGACCGGTCTGCCGCCGAGCCACAGCCGCCCTTGAAGGAGGTTCAGTGACTTAAATGTTGTTTGAGGCTAAGAAAGAGAGGAGCAAAGCCGATAAGAGAACAGCCAAGAACAAAATGAACTCGGCAGACAAGATCAGAACCGAACAGATAAGAAGCAAAAAGCAAGTCGCTGTCAGGCAGGAAGAGAGAGAGTGAGGAGTGACCTCATCACTCGAGCGAAACGCTGCAGAGCACATTCGGCGGCGTCAAAGAGGATTCGCTCACTCAGACATGAGTCACACAATACAAATATTTGATATGGTAAAACACCCCTCGCCTTGGGTGAACCCAGCCAACCGAAATCCCCTGCAGAGATGATGGCAGACACGTCAGGTATGTGGTGGTGTATGTGCAAAGAGGAGGTCGGATCCCTCACTTAAACTCTCTGAAGGTCCTTAAAATAGTGCTTATATAGAGAGATAGACACAATATAGCTTTCTGGTATGACCTCCACCAAGGACTATGTAAAAGTTTCAAATACTTGGGCTTGTGCATAAGTTCTAAGCATTTTCAACTCATAAGAAGGGTGTCTGTGTGTGTTTGTGGTGGGAGCCAGAGAGTGCAGTGAATTTTACTCGATACAATCCCCAAAGTATCTCAAATCTGCCGCAGAACATACAGTCAGAGTTTGTATAAGTCGGCCTGCTTCTGTAGAAAGAAGAGGGCGAGCGAGCGCGCCGTGACTTTGTCCTGCCGACGTCACTGAAAGAAGTCAGCGCCTCTGAAAGTCACATCCTCCGAATAAGACAAGGATGATTTGTGCTTGGCTTGTGTAAATAAGCACCGGTCTTAGTGCTGGAAATGTCAGGCTCACCATGAGAGGCAGTCAGATGCTCTGTGCTGCTGAGTCAAAACACACAAATCCATCCTCCACTTAGGACAGAAGAGACGGAGCCGAGTACCTGCAGGACTCCGATAACTGTCTCACCCTGTCGGCTTTCAGATTGCTTAATCCGAGCTGTTTCTCCTGACTAAAACACACACAGCAGAATGACTTTCAGACTTATGGCAGGGCAGTACCGATTCAGGTGGATGTTTTTGTCCGATTGGTTCCATTTTGAGGCCCAGCTCGTCATTTACCTACTGTGCATTTCAGAGAAGCACTGAACACTGTGCCGCCCTACAAAGGCAGGGAGCAGTAATTACAGAAGCAGTGACGCTGAGGAAAGAAGGGCTCAAGGTTTTCAGGCTGCAAACTGTGGAACACACAGACATGGTATAGTGTCTTCTTTTTAAGCCAACTGTTTCTCCATAAACGAGTCAATTACTGCCGGGTTTAGTGGATTCACAAAGAGAATTACCTGCTGGCGGACATTTCCGTTCAAGGATCTTTGGGGGTAAATTCTAAAATAGATTGTACATTCATGAATCCTCATGTTTTTTTTAAACACTACTTGACTATTTTGAAAATTTTCGCATGAATCTTAGTGGTCACTGTCAGTTTGTCGCGGAGGCTTTCAACCGATTGTTAATCACTGCAGAACATTAGGTAGTTGCCTGGCCTGCTCATTGATTTCTCGATCCAGTTTTATCTTTAGTTTGACCTCAGCCTCAATCTTTTCTACATGTGGGGAATCATGTTAACTGTAAAATATCTTGGGCTCCGGATGGACCAACAGATTATCTGCATCTACAAACCCCAAATATATTCTCTCCGGTCCAGTAAGTCATGTTTTAGCCATTCTTGAACTGTGGCTTAAAAACTACAGAGATACTGAAGTCTGAAAAAAAAAAAAGTGGGTTGGAGGGAAAAGAAATGTTGTAATGGGTCACTGCACCAAGTTTTATAGAGCGCTATTGTACTCTCTCACACACACACACACAAAAACACAGAGACAAATCTGAACCAGGCCTGTGTTTGCTGAGATAGCTGACAACAAATAGGCTGGGATGAGGTTCTCTTTGTAGTTTAAGCCTTGAGAATATAACCACAATTCCCAGGTCGCACCAGCCGCTAACTAACTGTGCGTGTGTGCTGGGAGAATCGAGGAGCAGAGGCGATGTAATGAATTACAGATGAATGGAGCACTGGCGCTTAGGAACAAACAATCAGAGGTAATGATGTGGGGAAGAAGGAGTGAGGGGCAGAGAAGGTGATTGTTGTGAGGAAGGTTTTAGGAGGAGAGAGAAGGAGGGAAGAGGGTGGAGAAAGGGGGAATAGAGTCAAATGTAAAAAGTAGGGTGAAAGGAGATGAACGGATGATGGAGGGAGGAAGGAGGGCGCAAGAGAAGGAAGAGGAGGAGCAAGGAGCGGGACGAAAGGAAGGTGAACGAAAAGATAAACGGAGAAGTATAGGAAAAGGGGACAGAGGCATGAAGGAAGTAGGGTTATGAAGAAGAAGAAGAATGAGGAAGGAAAAAGGATATAGGGAGAGAAGTGGAGAAGAGACTGGGGGCTGAAAGCGGGTAGGATGAAGGGGCACCAGAAGGATGAGCGCAAAGGTAAGAAAAATTAAAGAAGTGAGGATAGAATGGGAGGATGAAGAGTTAGTGGGAGAAAGAAAGTTTTGGAAAGAGCATAATTAAGGACTGATTAAAGGAAATTTTAGGCATTACTTTATTTCAGTGTGGACCTTAGCCATGTTTCCATTCCAATATATAAACAAAGTGTGATTCCATTAAAAATCGAGACACATATTTTGCATTGTACTGTATATTACTATTTCGTACTGTATATAAGAGCAACTGTAAGTTATTTTTTTTTTTTAATCTTAAATGCTATATGCCTAGGTTTTAAAAATCTGTGTGTGTCACTAAAAAAACATTCTCAGGAGAGTCCAGCAAAAAGCTGGGGAGCTGTCCACCACTGTGGTGCTGAAATCCTCATTAAACCCAATTCTCCTCTCCCCTGACACAATACATAGACTCTGTCACTCACTCATTTTCTCTCTCTCTATTTTGGCCAGACATGCCCTCCTCTTTTGGGCGTTTTTTACATTAGTATGTCTGTGTTTAAACCTGGCAGGGGCCCAGTGGTGATCACTATTTTAGATCTTGGAAATGTAGTGTGTCAGGTCTCAAAATAGCCCTCTTGACGTTTCCGCGCCCCGGTTTCTGTACGATGTTGCGGCTGTCCCTGTTTGTCCAAACAGACAAAAGACCGCTTTGCCTTCACCCGACAAGGACCTCTCGTAGCGGAGTGTTGACTCCGAGAAGAAACACAGGAAGTAGCATGATGTTACAGCACCACAAAACCTTTAAGGAAGGAGCTTGGGGTGGATAGTCAGGTTAACAAAGCTGCTGATTGTAACACGAGAGAGTGCCACACCACATATTTTGAGAAGTAAACATCTGTTATTTACGCACTCATTTCTATAATATGCTCTTCTCCTGAAGGCGAGTTTCCCTTCAGGAGGCAAGGGGAGCTGGACCTCACTTCCGCAGGGCAAATGCTCACTGCAACTGATTTCATTTGATTTCTCTTTATTCTTGCTGCTGCTTATCACTTTGTATCTCAACATCTGAATATGTGTCCGTTTTCTCTGCTAACTGACCAAATGAACGGTATGCCGAATGACCTTACACGATCACGGACCTGAAGCGTTGTTAGCCAAGCAGCTGGGGCCTTTCAGCACAGTTTCCAAAAGTAAAAATGAACATTGCCGATGGTTCGATTTAATCCATAGCTCAATCAGTTCATAGCTTCTTCAATACAAAGCAACGGGCTCAACACAATAGTCCTCAGCACATTTTCAATGTTTTATATGGATTCATTATTAATTCTGTTTAATTTTAGTGGAGGCTTAGAAGCATCCTCAATGAAGTCCGACTTAATGAATGAGTGTGCATTGCTAATTAAGACATTAAAGCAGGGTTGTCAGTGTAGGAGTGATAATAAGTTCCTTAATCAGGAGCTTGGTACTTATGAATTAATTTCCAGAAATAGACCATTTACTCAATAAAGAGCCCATTGTGCAGTACAGTCTGAGAGACGGTTTTTATGTTCTATCAACAAGCTTCTTTATTGGTGATTATTGTGATGTTTGGGTTGCTAATTGCACGTCTCACTTAATGAATAAAGATCCAATTGTAGCCCTGTCTGAGGGACACAAAAAGGTGGACTGAACTAAATTGGTAATCAGATAAATATGGGGCGATTATAAGGCTTAAAATAGGATATGAAGAATTTGGACACATGAAACACAAAAGGTGGTGAATGAGTCATTATAAGAGAAAGATCACTGTCTAACTTTTACTTCTCAATCTGTTAAAACCAAAACTTTTAAAGGGCCCTGAAAACCTATTTTCTCGATCAGCTTTTTACTGTGAGTGATGTGATCGTACTTGAATGTCGCTTATTTAGTCATGAACATTTAATGTTATGGAGAAATACTTGAGATCTGAGGCCACGTTTTCATGCGCTATAACTTTCATTTAAGTTCTGCAAAAAAAGGTTGGTCAAATTTGGTTGAACAAAATGATCCTTACAGTAGCTATAAAAAAGGTTTGTCAATCACCACTTTCACAAAACAACATTAGGGCAAATAAGAGCAAGAGCATTTTTTTTGGGGTGGGGGGGGAAATGAGCAGTATGAGGATTTTTTTATAGTCTCTGTCTGACTTGAATTACCTTTGATTGGCTCTTCAGACTAAATTTCTTAAAATGTGAGTGTTTTACGTGAGAACTAAACAAACTAAAATGGATTTCATATTCGACACCAGAATTACATACAGTAGCTGGCAATGCAGGGAAAACTTTAAAGCAAACAGTTACAAAATAGATATGAACATTGAAATTCAATAAAATAAAATATTTCATTGATATTACATATTTGTTGGTGGGTGGTGTTTGGGTGGTCTTGGCTGCGGCCCTCCACCAAAGAGGCCAAGTTTTCCTGAAACAGAAAACCCTGACACCAATATGAATCAATATTTAAATACATAGCCTATGACTTCTAAGGAAGGATGTAAATCTTGGCTCCAAAAATTTAGTGCCAATGAAAAAAAACAAACAAACAAGGAAATCAGATAAAACAGAGATGATAGATGCTGCAGCAGGGTCAATGTGGGGCAGGGCAAAGCAACTGCTGAGCATCACAAAACTACACGTCCCATGGTGCCGGGCAGGGCTCCACAGATGGCGTTCCCAGGTTAGCTTGCTAGCGCTGGGGCGGGGGGGATCTGTTGAGAAGGCAATATGTCCCTGTGTGAACAGTGAATGGCTTCTGCCAACTGGCAGGAAAAGAGATGGATATTTAAAGATTGGAAGAATGGAAGACGTGCGGAAGAGGGGATGATGACAGGAAAGACAGTAGGAATAAATAACGGAGGAAAGAGGGAAACAAAAGATGAAGGAATGGGGAGGGTGGAAGGTCACATATATTAGGGATGCAAGAACTCCAGATTAATTTGTACAAGGGCATAAGGAAGGAAGGAAGATGTAGGACGGTGAATGCTATGAGACATAACACCTGTTCAAAGGGCTCATGGAAAGTAAGAATAGAGTGAAATGACTTAATGCTGAAAGCAGTTTGTTTGGTAAGAAAAGAGGAAAGAAAGGAAGAAACTGAGGAGAAAAAGGACAAGCAAAGAAAGAGGAGTGAAAGAGAGGGTACGCGCTATTTCAGAAAAGACATTTGCTTCTAAAATGCCCAAAACAACTTATCTTTTAAAAATAGCATCAAAATTCTCAAGGCGAGACGTCCCCAGGAATGATGCTGAACCACGTTCATGTCTCTGGGAGCAGCAAGAAGATTCTCATTTCTCAAAGCGGTACTTAAGACGATGAAAGCTTTGGGAAACAAACTCTCGTCCCATAGTCTGTAGAACGACTGCTGGACTGATAAAGATAATTAGCTTATGCGGCGGGTAAGAAAACACACACACACAGGAGAAAATGAAGGAGGCCTGCAAGAGACTGTTAATCTGCTGAGGAGAGGTAGATAAAATAGAGGGAGTGATAAGCAGAGATACCGTGGGAGAATAATTGAGGGAAGGAGAAGAAAAGGAAAGGGAGCTTACAGGGAAAGGCCTTGGCCCAAAAACAGAGGAAAGTCCTTGTACCACACACACACAGAGTACGTCACACCCACACGCCAAGGCTGGCAGGCAGGCAGTGTTACGTGTGACACATCCTACATGCCTGTACATGTGCAGAGCAGTATTCACAAAAGCCTTAAAAAAACCAAAAAGACTCCACCACCCAGTCGCGCACACACACACACACACACACACACACACACACACACACACACACACACACACACACACACGTCTTCATTCACCTTCACTCAGTTTAAATGTTGTATAATTTGAGTTTGAGGTCACATTCGGCTTCGGCCAGAGGGGGAAATCAACCTTAACTGTGCATGATACAAACGCTCAAAATATATATCACTGCTGTTGGGTGGAAAGCTAGCATCCCCAAAATTCCTGCTTGTCAGGAAAAACAGCCTTGTTTTCCACTTGACTGCACTGCTTTTTTTTGTTTAGATTTTGATTCTCGGCTTGAACCTGAAAGGACCTGACCCAAAAGCTGAATCTGGGCCAGGTTGCATAAAAGGTAGATTTTGACTATTGCCTACTTCTAACAAATGGTCAACCACTCCGTAATCCGATGGTCTTAAAGATCCCATGTGGAACATTTAGGAGTTATTGGCAGAAATGTAAATTATGTTTTCATTAGTGTATAATGACCTGAAAATAAGAATCATTTTGTTTTCAATACCATATAATTGTTGCGGTTTGTCAAGCAGGTAGTAGGAGAAACACAAGGTGTTGGACCCAAAATGCAGACACCGAGGCAGAGCAGGTACAGTTCAATGATTTAATAGAGCAAAAAGGCTTACATGGACGTCCGGCAGGCAGGGAGAAAAACCAGGGAATAACGGTCCATAATCACAGGCAACAAATTCGTAAGGAGCAGGCCAACAATCCCAAGTCCAAAAAACACATAGAAGTCCAATAACGAGAAGAGCAGGTGAGATCCAGGTGAACAAACACAGTACAATGATATACAAACACAGGAAACAACGGCAGGGACGCTTGACACAAGGTACAACAACAAAGTGACACAAAGGAAGGACACTGACTTAAATACACCCAGGTAGGGGAGACAACAAGACACAGGTGAAACCCACTGACACAGGTGAAAACAAGCAAAGCAATCAAAGACAGGAAGCAAAAGTAAAAGGCACATGAGAGTAGGAGAATATTTCAAAATATAACAGGAAATAACTAAACACAAACCCAAAACCATGACAAGAATAAGCTGTTTTTATCCCCTTCCACTGAGGTCGCTATGTTGCTATGTTTCTACAGTAGCCCAGAACAAACAAACCAAACACTGGCTCCGGATAGGGCCATTTGCATTTTTTGCGAGTTTCGCGGCCACCGTAGTTTCTCCTACGCGCTTTGAAGGGGAGGGTGATGTGAACTGTACTCAAATGGTTGCAAACTGCAAAAGGGGTGGCTGTGGCTTAGAGGTAGAGCCGGTCGTCCGCTAATCGGAAAGGTCGATGTTCAATCCAGGCTTCCCCAAGCCCACATGGCGAAGTGTCCTTGGGCAAGATACTGAACTTTACACTCACCGCTGTGTGAGCCTGTGGGAGTTAGTCTCTTTGGACTGATAAGCAGTTGGCACCTGCCATCAGTATATGAATGTGTGTGAATGTGATATGGAGTGTGAAGTGCTGTGAGTGGTCGGAAGACCACAAGTCCACGAGTCCATTTCCATCGTACCACTAGATGCCACTAAATGCTACACGCTGAACTTTTAAGTAGGATTACAGGAGTCAGTGTGCGTCAAACTTGTCAGACTGAGGTTTTGAATAGCATTCAAAACCTCCTCCTGTTGCACATTTCCAACATCTGAATTTGGGAGCTATGTCCGACAACTGCTGAAACCGACAATCCCATGCCCACTTCATGCAGTGATTGGCGAGGTGTGCGGAGGAGAGAAAACATGCAGGACTTTATCTTTTCTATCGAGCTCTCTTTTGTCACTCCGCACACACCGCTTTTTGTATGTACAAACGAGTGCAGCACTAGGAATGCCTTTGAGGTGAGACTGTATGAAAGTGTGTTCCCTTATCCCCATTTGTAGGATTAATTGTGTTGAGACAACAAAGACACAAAACACACAGCTCTTGGAGAGAGCTCGGAAAGGCAGTGGGATGCAGCCAAAAGCAGGCTATGACAGCGCTTTTTGCCATGCCTTCAAGTGGGGCCATTCAGAACCAAACACTTGTCTGAGTCAGAAAATGTGTATGCCCAACCATCCACCCCAACCTCATACTTAAGAGGCAATGCAGAATTAAAACTATATCAAGCTACTTCCACCATTGCTTCTCAAAACAAACGTTATTAACACATCCGCAAGAGGTCATTTGTCAGGAAAAATGTAAAACTACCACAGGTTGCTTTAAGAACTATTTTAAGAACTAATCTCCTTGGACAAACTCAATCAATCGGCCATTTCTGCATTGCTGTATGGCTCCAAGGACTTCCTGTAGTCTCTATAAATCCCTTCTCATTTCTTTGTCCTTAATACTTTTATCTAAACGCAAATTATGAGCCACGTTTTCCTTCTTTTATTTGGTTGTCATTGATTCAATGGAATCACAGCTCTTTATTCGGAAACATTAAAGCACGTGAAATACGTGATTGTCACTACATATTCTCATATGATCTATTAGGTTTTGTACATGTGCCGCAATATTCTTAATTTGGCTCTATTCTTTTCTCTCTGCTTTGAAAGTAACATTTGACAAAGGTATATTTGGAATTGGAATAATAGCATTAAAGCTTGTTGTTGATACCTGACTGCTCTCAGTGATTAACACACAGAAATATGGAATCTACATGTAACTGATTTTTCAGTAGAAAGTCACGGTTATGGCGAACGTTTGGATTTAATTAATGTTCGGGCTTAAACAAGTCAGAGCCAGACTCGATGAGGTGTGTTGAGGACCCCTCTTTGACCTTGACAAAATTAAAAACAGAACCAATACTGGTCCAAATGTGGTTATAGGCCCAATTTTTCTTAAATTGTTGGACAAGGTTTCATCAGCCTTAGAGTCGATAATTTGTCACAACCAAATCATACTGTTGCTGAAGTTGCAGTAAAGCATGAAATCTGGAGTCACAAGGTATTAGCATGACAGCAGAGACGTAATGTTATCTCTCCAGTGGACAAATGTATCTCAAGGACTTTACAGTACCTTGAGTAACCCCGGTGGGAAATGAAGCACTGACCCTGTCATTGTTGGTGACTCACACCATCAATCAGCCGTTTAAACAACTGAAGCTAGTGTGTGATTCATTTCCCTTCACCTCAGAGGGCTGCACGCCGACTGACGATGATGATACTTCACGTCTTATACAACCAGTGTACAGATCTGTGAACATCTCCGCAGTGAACTACATGGTTGGCCAGTGACCTGACCTTCTAACCAACACTATAGGGCGTTTGAACTTGCATCATATTTTCAAGAGGAACTACTTCAAGGCATATTCTACTACATTGTATGCATTGGTCTTTAGAGTAAACCCGGTTTCCCTCAACCAACCATGTCTAACTCTACCTCAATTTATGGTTTACTATATTTCCTAAAATGACCTTGTGTTGGCATTGTGCATTTACTGTAGCTGAGCTTTATACTTGTGTGTGGAACGGAAAGCCACAGTTCTGACAATGAAGAGCAGGACGTAAAGAGTTTTCCTTATAGTAAAGGGCAAGTCGCCATGATGCAAAGCATTTACAAGAGATAACCTCTCAACAACGTGAGCAGGACTGTAACATGCTCATCAATGGTTGGTTGCTATTACCATTACTATCCTGTTCTACAGCTTATTCCAAGCAAACTGATGTTACCGCTTCCAGAAACACAAAATGCATGCCAGGAAGTCAAATATTCATCCATATTCATCCATCTTCATCCAAGGCCACTCAAGCAAGGTCTTCCTCCACGCTCCAAACCTGGGGTTACCTTTCTCAATGGATTCATCGTGCTTCATTTGTTTTACGCAAGTCCCGAAAGAGCTCTAGGAATGTTTTAATGCAGTCAGCTAAAAGGTCAAAGAAAAATAATTCAAGTAATTGTGCAGCAGAGGATTATCTCCCCAAAAAGTGACTGTTTATGCTGCCTTCATGTCATATTGAAAGTTACCATATCTATCATTCTTGGACTTGTCAACATCAGAGTGGTAATTACGACTGAAAAATCTGACAATAATATAACATTTCTGATATATCCAAATATGTCTACAAAGCAAACAAACAAGGATTTCTCCACCGATCAAGGCAACTGCACCATATTTAATGCTAATGTGGTAAAAGCACACTATTTCACACTCCCTCACATCACAGAACCACATCTCAACACTAGGTAACAATATTTAGTCAGTTTCTAAAACACCGGTAATCTCCATCTTCAATGTCGATAGCAAGTTGTAACTATGGGGAAGCGTTTCTGTCACTGCCTTCCCTTCCACATTACATGAATGCAGCACTGGAACAGCTAATGCAAAAGCTTTCACATACTAGCTAAGGCTTAAGTTTACGACACTGTAATATACATCTGTGAGAGACATTAACACATGTCATTATAAGGTCTACTTTTTAAACGCATATACGGTGTGAAATTGTGGTACAATGTACAGCCTATATTACACATGCTGCACTGTTTTTCCAGGAGGAGCATCCCTGCAGTCTTTAGCAGTGTAGTACACACTGGTTCACTTTAATTATCAGAATGCAGACCGGAAGTAGCTGGAAATTACAAAGAAAAAGAGTTCCCTTCCTCTCTCACTCTACACTTCATCCTTTTTGCTTCCTCGCTCACATATTATATATATATATATAAGTAGAGAGAGAGAGAGAGAGAGAGAGAGAGAGAGATGGACCCAATAAGAAGTGCTGCAGTCTGCTGGAACAGTATCACAGGATGGGTTCCCCCAAGAAGGAGCCAAGAGTTTTTAGAGCTCACCCTCACACATGTTTGCCTCACTCCTGGTCTCTCCTCCTCTTTCCCCTTTCTCTCTCTGAAACACACACAAGTACCGTGGTGGCAAAATCCCCCAGCCCAATCTCTCCTCCACGCGCTGCTGTGAGCGAGGCGGCTTTCCTGCGCTGTCCTCCGGACTCTACATTGGCTGTACCGCGTTACAGCGCGCGCTCCTTCCAAATGCGCCACACTAATCGCCGTACAGCGCATTCCTCCGCTAACAGGCCAGCAAGCAGCCGTGCAGACGCGCTCAGCAGCGGCTGTCAACAAAACCGCGCACATCTCCTCTCTCCCCTCAAACCGAGGCGGGCAGAGAGACTTGAGGCTCCTCTCTAATGCACCATCCCTGGACGAGGGAGGCGGGAAAAAAATAAATAAATCGCATGTCAACACACAGTCGCGTGCGTGAGCACCGTTCCTCATCCCTGCAGCCCGAAACAGAAGTCTTGAGGTGCGCAGCCGAAGAAGCGGAAGCTCGCCTCAACAAGCCCAAAGAGCGCGAGTGGCTTCAAGACAGATGCGAGAGTGGGGGGGAGGTCAGAGTGAGGTGGGGTGAAACGATGAGGGATACATGGGTGGAATAAAGGGTCTTGGTGAGGCGCAGTTAAAAATGAGGCGGCGGAAGCTCTACTCACCCTGCAGAGCGGAGAGCTGGTCGGACGGTGCAGCCGACGAGAGATCTGTGCGCCCTGGGAAGCCTGGCCACCAAATTTGCCGTTTCCTCTCTCCCTCTCCCTCTCCCTCTCGTTCTGTGTCTCCTGCTCTAGCCGCACACGCGCTCTATTTTTTTCGCGTTTCCCCGTACCCCCCCCCCCCCTCTCTCTCTCTCTCTCTCTCTCCTCCTCTTTCACTCCTCCTCCTCCTCCTCCTTCGTTACTTCTCTCGGCTCTTTCAGCACTGCGGAGAATCGGTTCAATGGGCTTCACTGTAGTTTTGGTATAACAAGGAGGTGGGACCGGTCTTTGCACGTGTATGTGGCGGCGGCGGCGGGGGGGGGGTTACAGTGATATAGGAGAAGACACTCACACACACACACTCACACACACATGACAGCGTGGCAAAAGAGCGTGCTGGCTGGAATTGAGGACACATCATGCAAGCCGACAGCGTGACTGATTCAGACATACAGCAACAATTAGCATCGTGTAGCTCATTAATGCACAAAACAGCCAAACATGGGTCTGGAGTGTGTGAGTGTGCATTGGTTCCCCCCCGCCCTAACAACTGGGGGAAATGATTGACAGCAGTGAATACATCTACAATGGGGAGCCACAGGAATCAAACGAACCTAAATGTGTCGATTTGACAGTTTGGGTTCTGTGTGGAGCCACTAAAATCAAAACTGACATAGGCTAGTGTTGGAAAATGTTTAGTTGTAATAAGTGTGTGGATAATGGGACATGAACTACTAATTGTCACTTAGTAAGTGATGTAACATATGATGATGTAATAATAATAGTGACCAGTAATGTACTGTATTAGTCAATATGAGTAATGTAATCACTTACATCATTAATTATTTGAAAAGTTTAAATCTATTATGAAGGAATAATTGTTATTTGGTAATTTTATAGACCTTAATTTAAAGGTCCAGTGTGAAACATTTAGGAGGAGCTTTTGGCAGAAATTTAAAAAAACAAAATTTATAAGTATGTTTCCATTAGTGTATAATCACCTGGAAATAAGAATCGTTGCGTTGTCATTACCTTAGAATAAGCTGTTCATATCTACAGAGGGAGTGGGTCCCCTTCCACGATCATGTCTAGATGGTAACCCTGGATTCGTGGAACCTCTAGCGAGATTTAGGTTTAGGCAACAAAACTACTTGCTTAGGTTTAGGAAGAAACTAGGACGGAAGAAACCCTGGATGTAGTTCCACAATGAAGAAACTACATCCAGGGTTACCATCTAGACACGACCCATGTGCGACAATTGCTTTGTATCAACATGTAGCCACTGAAATTGTCAATTTGTTATGTAGAAACATGCCAAAATGTAAGATTAGAAAACTGGGGACTGTTATTGGTGAGTGTCATAATTACAGCATCAGTTTAAAACATGTATGAAAGGATAGTTGATGATTATGGGATTATCTGGAATTTAAGGGACTTCTAATGGGCAGCCGGACAAAGCAGACAACCAAGCTCACTACTGGCCCACAGCTTATTTTCAATGAGGATTAATCTGGTCCAGTTACTGTAGGTGCGAGTTAAACCCAGTCGACCCGCTGCATAACCAGACAGAATGGATGTATGAAATACGAAGAGAGCCGTTTAATTTGAAGGCGCCATAGTATTCGTTTTTTTTCAAATGTATTTTCACTCAGGATAAGATTTAAGACTGCAGAAGACTGAGCCCTCGCAGTCTTTGACCGTGACACGGCCAACAGGACGCCCAGTCTCGAGTTTCAAGTCAGGGTTGGCTTTTTCAGTATTTAACCAAGGCCCCCGTCTTTCTTTATCCTTACCCAAGTCCTTTGAGGTGCCTAAACATAACCATTAAAATGTCCACTACACTTTAGTTGCCAGGGGAAAAATGGCGTAAGTTTAAACCTTACCACTGACATAACTCAGTGTTTTAGCAAAACAGCTCGTGTTTTAACTTTTTAAAGACATTAAGCTACAATCTGAAACACACATACGAAAGAGAGGGAGAGAGAGAGAGCAGGATGTCACATATTACTTGCATGTGCAAGAAAAAAAAGTGTGCATGTGTCTCCCTGTGTTTTTGCATCTGATATTGTGTAAGTGTGTGTGTGTGTGTGTGTGTGTGTGTGCTTGTCTGTTATGCCTCCATACCCTCTTTCATGGTTCAGTGGCCCCATCAGCCCCTGGCGACCCACAGACTGATACAGTAGGTTGTGTTGCCCTGTGACTCACTCTGTGTGTGTGTGTGTGTGTGTGTGTGTGTGTGTGTGTGTGTGTGTGTGTGTGTTTGTGTGCGAGTGTGAGTGTTTCTGTGTGTAAATGCATGGATACATGTGTGGGTAACAAGGGAATTCATCCCACCTGCCAACACTAACTCTCTCTCTCACACACACACACACACACACACACACACACACACACACACAAACACAAGATGGCCTACTCTTTGTGCCCAGACAAAGATATTTGCGGGTTTGTTTGCTGTTGCCAATTTTAGCAACATTCTGGGCTAAAACTGTGATTATAGAACAGAATCATAATTTTACTCTACTGAAGCACCATCATACCAATTCAATCATAGGACGTTAAAGACATATTCAGTTCCAGTTTAAAGTTATAAGTTATACACTCTTTTGAAATTGATAGCACCCGAAGAGTAGGGACCATGTGGACTCGCTTTTCTACATTATATTCAAACCTTTACCTAACCGTAACCAAATTAATATAATCCTACCAAACGAAACAATGTTAATAAAATGGATACAAGCGATTGACGCTGGGTGGGATTTTTGGTTTCTTCACAGTCAAGGGTTTTCGACCCTACGCACTTCAAGTGCAAAAACATTGTCCTGATTGCAACCTTGGCTGCAATGAAAGAAACGTGCGACATGTGCATCCACCACCCCAACCTCTACACCCTTATTTTCTGCCTGCTATAAGGACACACCCTACGTCCTTGATTGGTAATGAACATGGACAATGGCCATAAGGATGATCGACGCAAAACAGACCATCGGTCAACAAAATGGAACAAGAAGATGAACTGTGATCCACATCTGCTGCAGTGCTACTACATTGAAGAACATTTCTTGCGGGGCTAATGCAGCATGGATGCAGATGCAGGACTCCTGTAACGAGACCCAATTGAAACACAGCAGCCAGTGATGCAGTGGCAAATACCATGAGGAAAGATCTATATCATCTTAAAAACTGTGTCTGTATATCATCATCCTTTCAAGTGCAACAAGACCCGGGTGCGCTGACAGGTGCCATGTGGTCTCTATAGGGCACAAAGTCAATGGTAACTACATCCCTCAGTACATGGCGACACTTCACAGCCACTGGCCTACATTCTCACACATGTTTCAATAGGCTGTGCCTTCAGGAAAAAAAATGAGGTCGTCCCCACTTCAGGTGGGCTCTCATCCCTCAAAGTTAAAGGATGAGCAATCTGCTTCCATAAGTCCTGTACCCAGGGGAAAACGCTAAACTTCTTATCCAGGGCTGAGAAAGTGAGTGAGCTGCAGGGAAGATTGCTTCATCTTCTGCACAGCTCAGGCAATATGGAAAATGTCTATAATTATTGCATACGTGTTTTACTTTCTTTGACCAATGATTTGTTGGCATCTTTGGACTGGTAATTATGACTGCTGTCACAACTCTCTTTTGGAACAAACAATCATTACATTCTCTTGGATGGCCAACAAATACAAAAGTCCGTTAAGACTGGTAATTTTTCTACTGTGGAGTAACACAAGGTTCCATTTTAGGTCCTATTTAATTATCGTTAATCACTACGCTCTCTTCTTAGTAAAAGTAACATCCGTTATCTGTTACACTGATGATACTCCACTGTACCTGCCACTGAAACTGGGTGATGACTGATGTTTTAAGGCCTCTGTTGAGTACATTGATTAAATGGCAAATGGAAAAACAAAATGTTCTCTGGCTGAATGAGTGTAAGACTGAGGTCCTCGCTTTTTAGCCCCAAAAATTACCATTAGCTGTTAAATATACATTCTTGTGAAAGTGTTCTCACATAAGCATCGCATTTGAAACAAAATAATAAATAAATAATAATAAATAAATAAAACTGTAAATAATAACTTCTTCTCTGAACTATCAAATATTAAAATCATTTCTCCTATTCAGGGAGCTTTACATCCTTTTATTTCTACGCAAATCATAATTTGACTGATTAATTACTTCTGTTTGATCACTTGTGTCATGTTTCTTTTATCTGTCCTTGTATATTAAAAAATGTCTTATCTAAATGTCTGTTTTTAACTTCTCTATACACATACGTTTTTAAATACTTTAAAAATAAAATGTACTTGACCTGAAAAATGCAACAATGTCGGTCAGGAAATATTGAAAATAAACTTTGATTTCAAAAACATTCACACAGTTTGTGGAAAATATAGATTAATGTCCTTTCATTACAACCTGCTTTGAATAGGAGCAGAAGATAAACAATTTAAAAAAATGGAAAACTCATTGGATTACATTGATCTAAACCTTTGCTTCTATGGTGGAAAGCTCCAACATAGAATATAAAATGAAACTTGGCTTCCTAGTGAAAACACTTCTAACGAGGCCCAGAAAAGCAGAGGGTTAAGGAACCTCCTGCCATTTATGGAGTAATGTGTGACTCATAATCACAAACATAGTAATAGCGAGGGAGCACATGGCCTATTTAACTGGTTATTCCCGAGTCAGGCCAACTGGTCCTGAGTCAAATTGCCTTCTACTGCTGCACAGATCAAGGAAAAAATAACTACTGATGCACCCATCAGACTTTGCTGCAGTCTTACTGTTTCACAACTGCTCCAAATCCAAATGTAAGATTTGACACTTTTAGCCATTGGGAGGTACATAAACATAGTTCCCAGCTGTGCGCAAGCAATTGTGCAAGCTGGGACCCAGAAATGGAAGTGAGATGCAACTGTTGGAAAGTTGGGCACTTACATATGACTAAATCGCAGACAGTGGAACCCTATAAAGTGACTGGCGAAGAATTTTCTTGACACAGTTCACAGTGAATATTTGTTATGTCAACTTTGTCTTAAAAAGGAAAGAATTGCTCAGTCCAGAGACAGGTAACCCGCCTCCAACAGCTAAGCCCTCACTCCTAGAAACTAAAAGGACTCTAAAAACAGAACACAGTTTAAGTTTGTGCACCAGTACAAGATTAGGGATAACTAAAAAGGAGTATGAAGGAGGATACCTCGTATCATGTACAGTATATGTGCTTGAATGTTCAGATTTAACACATAACAGTACATGGGTAGAGGTTAAATCTTTTTCACATTAAATCTTGTCTCTCGCAGGTTAAAGACCATTAGTTGTGATCACACCAATGTGGCGACATTTTGGGGCAAACTCAATTTATTCTTTGCAGAGATTACTGTCTTCTCTCGCAGGTGAAAAGTAAGTCTGTGCAAATATTTTTTGTGCAACATTGATGAACTTTGACCCTCAAAATTTGCGCTATTGACAAATATCAAACCCTCCTGACAGTGCTGACCAGGGGACAGAGAGCTGGAAAGTCCAAAATAGCCAACAGAAAGCTATCGTAGCTTATAAGACATTGATATTATTTTGACTGGACCTTTTTCTGGTGTGGCCCGGCCTTAACACTGTGGTGATGGATTAAACACTACTCTGGAGGGTGTTTTTCCCAGTGTATTTCTAAGTAGGCTATGTGGATAAAGAACGGTGAAATCTGAATTTATTGTACAATGAATTAAGAAAGTCGTCCAATTAAAAAATGTGCTTAACATCCAAAGAAGAGGTACATCACAATGTAAAATACTACATGTTCCATTGTTTGCTGTGTTGGATTGAAAACATTGCTGATATAGCACTGACTGTCAATGATTGCTTGAAAATGAGAGTACTTATTGCCCCTTTAGGCTTTTTTTCTGTTTCAACGCTGGAGTAAAGGCCCCTTGTCGTGTAACATACTTACTTTTTATTTTCCTCAGACTTTCTATTGTACAGTTAAAGGTAAATCGATACTAATATCCCTTCAGAGAGGCATAATTCTATTTAAAGACAGAGCGATAATCAATAATTCTACAAAGGGTAGAGTTCAGAGAAGGGCACTGTAATGGTTCAGAGGGAATCTTAAAATGGCCATTCACAATAAATAAGTTCATTGATCCAATCCTAATAAAAACTAACCTGTCAGCATCTGACAAACTGATTTCTGGCAAGAAAGTGACCTACACTGGGATAAAACAAATATTTGCCTAAATGTTAACCTGTGTATGGTAGTATATTATAAAATTGTTATTTAGAATTTATCAAAAATATTGTATTAATGACTATGCATAGGTTTTGTGTTTATTTACCATTGGCTATAAGCAGGTCATGAAAGCAGATACAGAAATGGAGGCAACTCATGACATGCTCATACCCCTAACCCAGAGAAATAGTTATTATGAGTTTCCAACTTCTAAACTGCATTCATGTCAACATCCAAATTATAATTATGACTGGCACTTAATAATACAGAAGTGCCTGAAAACCAAACAAATATGGACGCCTCACATCAGTCGAAGTCCATTGGTAAGTGTAAACCCATATTTAATGGATGCTGTTTTGTATTGTCAATGCACAGTATTTGATCTCAAAGATACTATAAAAGGATTACTATCACCTTTTGGGAATCACAATCAGCCTGATGTTCAGATGAAGAACATGAAGCTGGCAGCCTTGGCTGGCAGACAGGGATCCTCCTTGCAGCAGCAGCAGCAGCTCGATCAGCACTGAACACAAGCTTCTGCTTAGCACAGCTCGTAAAAACCTCCCAGTGGACACGGAAACCTACTACTTCTGCCTGAGGCATCCTTTTAGAGCTCCACCGTGGAGTAACTGAAGTAAAACTCCCTCGGCACCAAGGTGATAAAGGGATAAGTGGGCACTGATCCACAAATGGAACCGTGTCCAGGATTTACCAGCCCTGTCACACACCACTGTCATTAAGAATTGTGTTGTTTGTACACGTGAAACACCAATGACAGAGGGGCAAGAAGAGAATGTGACGGTGAAATCATGAAAACAGGCGGTTCTGTACAGTTATTGCACATATTTCACAAGACAAAATACCCTGCAAACACAAATGTATAAACATCAAAACTCGGCAGGAAGGAAAAAGGTCAAATAAAAGCTGCACAGCAAGTACAGCAATCAGAGTCCATATAGATCCTCCTCCTTTATCCTTCTGTGTTTCTCTTATTCCCTTGGGATCCCTCTCGCCCCCCGCTTTGCTCGGCCCTCACTGTATTTTTAGCTCCCTGTCAGGGAAATCCAATACATGAGCAGTGCTATTAATAGCCAGCTGTACATTGATTTACATTTGTGAGCAATAAAATGAGGAATTTCTACATCAGTGGACTGTAGGTGGTGTGGTAATAAGGGATAGTTGTTAGATAGCAGTTAGCTCCTTCGCCTGCAGCTCATTGTGGCACGGTATGTTCACTTGAGGGGTTTTATTTCAAAATGCTATATTTCTCTTTTGGTAATATAAAATGTGAGCTAATTTACTGTTGCGGTGGGATTCAAGCTTTTTCAAATTTGCCATCTGAGAAGCATTGTAAAATTCCAGTTAACTGTCTCTAATCACATATTTTAAACACAGGAACAAAGGTGATTACAGTACACTCAATAAAGTATCATTTTGTTTTTACTGAACTGGTTGGAGAGTTTCAAGGTTGGACTGCTTATCTTTGAGTTATATCTCTATGCCAGCCACATTTCCCATCAGTGGATATTTCATGGAAACACAGTCAACCTTTATGCTGAACAGTTATTTCCTTGTTTTATTTTGTTGTCTATTGTTTGTCTTATCTTGTTTTCGGGCTGTTGATGTAATATTTTGTTGGTTTTATGTGAACACTTTGAGCGGAGCATGGAATCATCGCAAAAGCACAAACCAAATAGGCACATACTCCCCTTGGAATTATTAAGATTTATAGACATTAACCACACGTGAATGTGGCATTGGTGACACCTCTGGGATATTTGTACAGCAGTTTGGGGCCTCAGTAAATACTGTGTATGCAAATGTCACACTAAGTTGGAATAGTGTTGTGTGGCTTGGACCGGGCCACTTTGTTTGTTTAGCATTTAAAGAGCCAGGGCTGGACAGCTAGCGCACTGGGAGGAGATATTCGGTGACTTTGACAAAAAGACGTGTGTTGGATTAGAATCGCATACCCCACCTTTAAGCGCACTGCATGTTCATGCATGCGCACATGTAAGCCTATGACTCATAGGCTAGCAACAGGCTCGACAACGACAAAATGATTGATTGACACACATACCGACAAATCAGTGTTGAATTCAAACATGTGGTGTTGTGTTTTTATATTGGGTTAGGTAATAATGAGTGGGACAGAACATGATAAGCGTCTCTGTATATGCTGAAAACAAGTAGAATATTATAATAATTATTTTAATTGTGGCGAAAACCAAGACAATTTGGTAGTGAATGTTGAAAAACGGGACATTTAGTGTTTTACAGATATTTGTCGTGACGTGGGACACCCAGCATGAAACTGGGACAATCCCGGATAAACCGGGACGTCTGGTCACTGTATGCATGCTTGCACTTTCATGTTTGTGTGTTCACGTGGCATTAACATGCACCCTGGGTGATCTGACTGTATTCAAGTGGAACAAAATGCATTAGATCCTTATGTTAAACCACCCAGCCTTGAACAGTTTTACTTCGGTTAGATGTCCTACATTTCCCAGAATGCTTTTAGAAACGGCAAAAGGGTTTGAAGTAGCATTCAGCTATGGGTTTATTTGGTGATGCAGAAAGCAATGCTGGGAGGTTTTCAATAGCCAAGCAACCAATAGCCAAACACGTCACGCAAAACCCTCCCTGTCACAAAATTGCATTGAATTCTGGTCTATTGAGTCCGTTGTTCTGTTGGCATAGAAAGTAATCTTGCTAAGCACCAAACAGCAGACGGACAAAGTTAGCAACGAGCTGGTAAAGAAAGTGTAACATCTAGCAGCTAATAAATCTAGATAATTTTCCCAGGAGTTGGTGGAGACCAAAACAGAGCTAAAAATGAGAGTAAACTTATTTTATGTTATTTATTTATCAGGTGAACACAACTCCACGTGACTGTTCGTGGCTCTCTGTGCCTGCTGACTCTGTAAACTATTCCTTGTTAACACGTCAGATGTCAAAAAACATCTATTGATTCAGGTTCAGAACTCTTATAGCTCTTGCGTCTGATGCTGCACACACAATAAGTGTAAGAAGAATGATGTATCGTAGAGCAGTAGTAAACCTGGTTGGAAACCCCACCTGTTCTTCTGTGAAAGCTTGTTTTGAATACTTTCAGAGTCATTATCTGGTTGCTGTGACAACGGTGATTTCAGAGAAATTCCACCAGGAAAATAACATGGGGTGGAGGAGGTGGAGGATGGAGGGAAGTAGGCAGCGCCGGCAGAGATTATAAAATCAGAGTGAGACGTCTGACAGTGAGCGAAAGAGGTGTGGATGTGATTAGGGAGAGGGAGGGGAAAATGACGGAAAACAAAGAGGGAAGTTGAGAATTAAGAGAGAGTGGGAGGAGGCATAGGAAAGAGCGAATGGTAAAGAACAAAGATGGAGAAAGACAGCAAGAAAACAAACGGGAACGCAGGAAGGACGGAGGAAGGAAACGGAATAAAGAAAAGATGAATAAATGAAGAACGTAGGGGTGATGTGGGGACAAGAGGAGGCTGACGGGGAGCAGTAGGAGCAGAGAGAAGAGCAGCGGGGAAGGAGACAAAAAAATGTTCAACAAAACACTGAGATGAAAACACGAGTCGAATACTAACAGACGAATTATGTTTATTAGACATGACTGAGCCTGACTGACAGACAGAGACAGACTGGAAGAAAGATGTAGAAAGGAACTGAGTGATAGAAAAAAGGGGGGGGGGCAGCATGCTTTTCTAGTGCAAAACATTACAAACAGGCTAATACTGTTACTGTGGCTGGGGAGGATGCTGTTCTCCCAGAGGAATCACAGCTAAAAGTTTTGTTCGCGGGAAAATAACCCCAACATGTTTATTTGGGGGGCACAGATTATTGATTTGAAGGTACAAATGACTGATTCATGATACGAAACGCTGATTTCTAGAGCAGATTTCTAACATGCCACTTGACTGTTCCAGTTCAAGGACTATTCTTCAGTAAGGACAAAGTGAAAACCATTGAGTGATGAAGCAACGCTGTCTTTACAACAGGAGATAAAGGGTCAACGGGAGTTAAGAAAAGCTTTTTCTTTCTGACAATAACACCCATTTTCGCATTGATTGGCTGGGAGTGTGGTGATATGAAAGTAGGCAGGATTTCCCTTAACTGCTGTTTTTCATTCTTCACAGAGCTACTTCTGTTAAGTTTCTCGTGTACTACCGACTCGAACACCATGAATGCCTTTGAGGAGAAACGGTCCGTGCACCTTGCCCCCCCTGTTTGACAGCAGCCCTTTGCCCCACCTTTCAGTGTGGCCATTTGCTCAGGTATACACATCTTTGCCTTTAAATATGTGTCATACAACCCAGTTCCAAAGCCTTAACACTAACACACTGGTGTGATACTTGATATTAAAGAATCACAACTAATGAGATACTGATGTTGATAAAAAGGCTTCACCTCATCCTGCTTTTTAGAACACAAGAGCATATGTTCTTGCATTGTACTTTAAGGAACTGGCAAATAAAGTGAACTGGGCAAAGCCAGAGGATAGAGAGAGAGAGGATCAAAGAAGGGAGGGATGACAGAGGCAGATTGACTAAAGAGAATAAAGAGTGATTTTGCTGCTTCGACAGTCTCGAGCAGGAAGGTCAGCATCTTGAAAGGACAGTCAGGAAAAATAAAAGGCAAGAAACGGGGGGGTTGGAGAGAAGATCGGTGAGAAGAAGAATAGAGGTACAGGAGAGAGTTGTAGTTCAACATATGCTGATTATACCATGTTTACATGCACAGGAAACAATAGAATGTAATCTGACTAGGAATACAAGTAGAGCATTATCCCTGTAAATACCGGCTTTGGTTATAATGGTTATGCTTTCTGGTGGATCAGTCACAGAGTATGTGATTGTATGTGGAATGATACATTTTTATTATTGCCGTTTTATCTTTTAATCAACACAAGGCAGAGCTGCTAGGTAAAATGACGGTCATGTCGGGGTTTTGGGTTTGTTTAAGTTATTTCCTGTTTTATTTTGAAACAGTCTCCCTCATGTGTCTTGCAGGTTTGCTTCCTATCTTGATTTGCTTTTCGCACCGGTTTCTGATTGTCCTGATTGGTTTCACCTGTGTCTCATTGTCTCTGTGTTTCCTTTGTTCGGTGCCCTTGTAACATGTGTCAAGCGTTCCAGCCTGTGCTAGTGTTTCTTGGACTTTTGGATTTGGCTGGCTACCCATCAGATTTGTTTTCCCTTTTGGACTGCTTTCCTGATTTAGACCACTGCGTGCCAGAAATCTGTTTAAGCCTTTTGTGTTGTCAATATAATCACTCAACTGCTCCTGCTTTGCCTGTTATTCCTCCTGCTTGACACTAACTACAATTTCACTTTTGTCATTTCCAAATGACATTCGTCAGACAAACATTTTTGACTCACTTGTTTATTTGCGCTTTGTAGTTTTACCTCCATAGTTGATGCAAGTGCCTTATGTGTTGTTTTTCCTTTAACGTTTGGTAACAAACGTCTGTGCTCTAGTGGTAGAGAGGGGTCGTTCACTAACCGGAAGGTCGATGATTTGATCCCGGCTTCTCCCAGACGACATGTCGAAGTGTCCTTGGGCAAGATACTGAACCCCAAATAGCTCCCGAAAGTGTCAAGCAGGATAACCAGTAACCCGGGGAACAGGACAAAATGGAAAGACTCAGAGGCAGATCTGGTACAGTTAAATTTTAATGGCACCAGTAAAGAACAAAAGACTTACAGGGATGATGACGACAGGCTAAGGTCAAGACTAGAGAAGCAGTCCCAAGAAAGGCAAATAAATCTGAGAGGACGCAGGTCAAATCCAAAAATCCACAAAACAGGCAAGGATCAGGAAAAAAAAAAAGCTAAAAGGACAAATAGGGAAAAGGCCAGATCGCTTGACTCACGGACGAAAACTGACACAGAACAAAGGAAGGACACAGACTTAAATGCACTCAGGGGAGAGGAGACAATGAGACACAGGTACAACTAATCAGGGCGAGGCAGATAATCAAAAATGGTGAGAAAAGCAAACAGACAGGAAGAAAAACTACACAAGCCACATGAGGGAGAACTCTTACCAAAATAAAACAGGGGGTGCCTTCGGGGTGTGAGTTAATGAGTTTATTTCTTTGAACTCATGAGAGGTTTTCACCTGCAATCAGTGTATGAATATGTGGGCAAATGTGGTATGTAGTGTGAAGAGTTTTGAGTGGTCAGAAAACTAGAAAGGCGCTAATTAGTACAGGCCATTTACCTTTACAATACCCACAGTAAATTCATAACTTAGTCATCATGAATGTACATACTGTCTTTTTATTGTGTTCGTCTATTCTGTACACACGACATCTATTGCATGTCTGTCCGTCCTGGGAGAGGGATCCCTCCTCTGTTGCTCTTTCGAGGGTATAAGGGCAGGGGGTTTCTATGCTGTACAGATTGTAAATCCCCAAATTTGTGATTTGTAATATTGCGCTTTATAAAGAAAAATGTACTTGACTTGCCGAGGGCACAGCAGTGTATCGGTATGTGCATTCACCCCAAACCGTTTGGTACAGGAATTTCCAAATAATTACTCTAGAATTAGCCTAATAAGTGCACAGATTCCACCCACAGAGCTTTGACAACTGGACATAGCTAAACTATGCTCGGATTAGCCTCTAATGTGAGGCCCATGAGACGAATGCAAATGAGAAACCAGAGAGCTTTCCATGTGGTTTAAATCAATTGCTCGAAAGAGTTATGGTCTTCCAGTCACTTTAAGTTGACAGAACTTCCATGTTCTGCTCAAGAAGTAAGACAGTAAAAAGAAATAAAAAGAAAAAATTCCAAATCACATTTACATTTTAAGGAAATAAAGCATGAATATAAAGAGAGGGGCCAAATGGTGTATTTTAGACACCAGAAATTACCAGGCAATCATCCCATGGCCTGAATAAATGCAAGTATTTACAGACATGGAAGGAAGGAACTGTTGCAATGACCTACAATGTGCAAAAACAGTGGTAAAACTTTGTTAAGGCTGTACTTTTTTTTAATGTAACAAATTAATTAGTAATTGGATGGACAGCACTTTTCTGGTCTACCCACGACTCAAAGCGCGTTACAACACTTGTCACATTCACCCATTCACACACACATTCATACACTGATGGCAGAGGCGGCGGTGCAAGGTACCAACTGCTCATCAGGAACAATACAGCGCTTCCTATCCAAAGCGCTCACAGTGATACTAAGCTCACCCGTACACACACCCTCACACACCGACGGCACAGCTATCGATCACTAGACGACCCGCTCTGCCACCTGAGTCACAGCCGCCCCATTGCTGATAACTTTATTAAAATTACAAAATCGTTCAAAATCTAATAGCGAGTGCTGCAGAAGAATATTTATGTATGAAGATTGTATTGGGTCACGAAAGCTAGAGAAAGCTAGTGGCTGGCCCTGAAGTGACGTCAGGACTTTGGCTCTAATTTGTCAACCTCTACCGGTGTCCAGTAGAAATGAAAGAAAATCAATATGACTCGACTTTTCTTTTACAGTCATTTCATGCACATTGGTGAAGTATTTAGGCATTATTTATGCCCCTTCATTGAATGCCAAATAAAAGAATATATTTACACTGTAAGTAACCTGTGAATTGTTGCACTGTGTGTGAGGCCTGGCTGTCCTTGAAAAGTGTGTGTCAGCGTGTGCATTATTATTGCAGCTGCGTGAGCTGTCAATACTGTATTGTACGTTTCTGCACCAATTATGATTCTGGCTGTAGAGCAAAGGAGAGGACGGGAGAAGAGGGAGGACGAAGGGGAGGCGAACGAGAGGGAAGGGGGGTGGCGAAGGACAGAGAGAACAATAAGAACAGACGGCACAATGGCTGCCAAGAGAGAGGGAAAATGAATGTAGCGATGAGGTGGAGGCTAAACCCTCCAAAAATGAGTCTTTAGTCATTTTTCATGTTTCTATATATGTCTAAAAAGTCTTTATGATGTGAAAATCTTAGTTTCACTCACAGAAACCGAGCAAAAATCCACTATTTTTAAAGTGATGATTGCAATAAATGTGGCGATATATAAAGACGTCTTAGCTGTCGGTATGTTCCTGCACCAACTTCACAGGACACGTCCCTGTCTATTCACTGAGCAGAACACTTTCCGTACACTTTAAATGAAGGAAATCAGCCGGCGAGACCAGCTTAGTCACACAAACATCATACACATGATGTCAACACAATTTAGCATTGACATTAAAAGCAGCGAAGAAAAAAAATGCAAGGAGACAAGAAGGCAAAGAGAGGGAGAAAGATGGATAGGGAGATGGAGGGAGAGAACGATAGAGAGGGAGAGCGGATTTAAGTAGAGAGGGAAATTAGTCGTCTGCAGAGGGTGCGGAGGATTTCAAAGAGGCATTATGTCTTGGCTCAGGCTTTTCTCTTTCTCTTAATCCTTCCAACTTCCATGTACTGTATCGCAGCAGGGAGAGTCTCTGCAGAAACAACAGTGAGAATCCTCTTAATTTATTCCCACGATGACGTCAGTGCCTCTTATCACATAACTTTGGAGCCTCGCTGATAAAGCGGCAAGAACAACAATTAATAGGAGGAGTGTCTATTAACAGGAGCAAAACGGTGAGATGTTGCAAGTGAAGTTGGTCAAAAGTGCCCAATCAAAGCATGTCGCATGTAGCATGTAAGATATCCTAATGTTGGCGCGTTAATATGCAAACTGATCTGACCTTAGGCTATACGTGTTTGTGTGAGGAAATGTTGCCAGAGACAGCAGCGCCGGCCTCAGGCTGCCTCTGTCCAAGAGCTTGCGAACACTCGGAGTGAAATATGGCAGCGATCAGACTGGAGGCAGAAACGAGGCGCGCTGACGTGGTCGTAGTTACATAAGAAGTGACACTGCCCCCCTTGTTCCCAAGTGTTTTCAATGACTCTGGAGTATTTGCAGCGACAGTCATAGTGCCAATCGTTGCCTGGTGATCCAAGGGAACAGTTTTCAAAAATCAATGCTCAGTGACCGACACATCAGTCTGTAGTCTGTACATATTCTCTGAAAACCGTAACATATCCTACAATAAATAAATTATTATAAATGGGTAAATGATAAAATTGCCACCATACCTTTTGACTGATGTTTAAGATCTTTTTTTTTGTTTTTGGTGACGGAATGAGGCTAAAATTGTGCAAACTTATTAGTTGTGTTGGTTTTTGCTTAGGGTTTCATTACTTCGATGATGTACTATAATGTCCTACCAGCTCAGCTTTGGAAACTCACCTGAACACTGTCTCAAATCAGCAACAGTGAACTGGAAAGAAATGTTGCGTGTTTGGTGACACTATTGAGTACCAAAAGAAAATCATGCTATATGGTACATCTTTTACATTAAAAACATGATTGAGTCTGCATGATACATGACATTTATATCCACCCAAACAAATGTAAATGGCATTTCCTGGGAGATCATGCTCCTCGTGGCAACATCAGCATGCTATACTGTCTGAATGAGAGACATCAGGCTCTCCATTGGAGGGGAAGGTGAGCCTGTGTGTTGCTAATAATCACTGCACAGCCGTTGAATACATGGTTGCTCACCTTAAATCCAAATTTATATGAATCTAGCGACATCAACAATATTAAATTGATAAGAAATTATAAAAAAAGGATCCAAATATAAACTGGGAAAGACAACCAAGACCAGCAGGGCCGAGACGACAGATAACCTTTGAGCGAGTAACTTTGTCACCTAACGCTATGTTCTGGCCAACAAAGTAATAGTAAACATTATAGGCTGGGGTGATGTTGGACTAATGTTTTAATACTGAGAGTCAGTCAAGAGATGCTGTGTGAACGTTAAGCTTCGTCAGAAGCCAACTAAATAAGGAGAGTAGTAGCTCGGATGCCAGAAACTTATTTCATGTTGCTGCTTTTTCTGGAACGTTATACTGCGCTGCTTGCTCAACTAGTATTAGCTTTGCTAAGCCTGACACCCGTGTATGAGGTATGTGTGTGAGTGTGTGTGTTGCTGCTGTATGGAAATGTACTTGATAGACATGCCCTGGCGGTAAGGACACATGTACGTGAGGAAAAAGAACTGGTCCAATGTAGGGCTCAAACGATTCCTCGACTACTCGAGTAACTCAACTACAAAGAAATCATCGATGCGAATTATTTGCAGCTAAGCTTCGTTTACTATAGCGTTATTAATTACACACAGCGCACTGTGTTTCACACGGGGGATTATTACTGTCGACGAGGGTCTTCGGTCGGATTACAAAAAGGAGGAATAGAGGAAGAGAGGGAAAATAGCGAAGACAAAGAAGGCGGCAAAGCTTACGTTATGCCTGAGCTACAGTTAGGTTGAAACCTGTCCTTCTGAAAGTATTCAATTCTACATATTTGTTTTTGCATTTGAGAACATGTTCTCTTTAAAACCCAGACTGTAACATGGCACTCAAATGCACTAAATGGGCTCAGTTTGGACATTATTGCATGTTATTTTATTCAATTTGAGCAACAAAAGTGTAGATTTTTCTAAAAATGAAACTAATAAGTTGTTCATTATGAGAGACCTGTCTTATTTTCTCTTTTGCATATTCCCTATGGCTCTTTAAAGCAAAACTATTTCTTATCCGATTACTCGATGGAATAATTGGTAGAATACTCGATTACTAAAATAAGCGATAGCTGCAGCCCTGGTAGTGGCCCTCGGGGTGGGCATGGGCGTCAGAAGCTCGCGCGCAATGCATCCTGGCACATGTAGGCACTCCCGGCGTGGCTCCGCGAGCGGGAAAACTCTTCCTGGTCGATCGATATAGCACGCACTTGACATCCGAGTAAGAGGTGCCCGGATTTTCCCTTTAGTAATGGGCATGCTAAATGCCGAGCTAACGCCTAGCCACCACTAACGCAGCATCTTTTGCCGCTGAAAATGACTTCAATTGATGAATGTGATTACTCAAAATAGCCCCCCGCTGATAAAAAAAAGGGCTAAAAGGAAGCTAATGTTAAACTGATGACTCAGTTGTAAAGAAAGGGCAACTCCGTCTGAAGGTGATCATATGTATTAAAGCATCAAGACGTTTTCTAAAGACTTCAAGGTGAAATCGGCCAGCGAACGTGTATTCCTCGTGCCGCAACGGAAGCAAGCAAAAGTAAACAGATGTCCATGTTTGTGTTTAGGTCAGTGGAGGTGTTTTGATTTCCATGAAAAGCGAAGTCTGATAAACAGCAGCTTCATCTTCCCCGCTGCTTCCTGCGAGAGAATCGCCGGGAGCCACGTTCAGCCGGCAGACGCTGCCAAGGCCCGAAGGGACCGGGGAGCTCTGGACTGACTCGTTCCCTCCACGCGGACTATATTTACCTCTCACTCACACACACACACACACACACACACACTCAGTATAAACATATACACAGAAACACAGATCAACATCATCTATTCATTTGCTCATTCAGACACACAAGTAAAACTAATAGACTGATAGTCACACTCGTACTAAACCATATTATGCCTTACTATTACCTCGAATTACATAATGAGAGAATGATGTCGTTCATTCCTAATGTGACAGAGTGACAGAGTTTTAAATTTTAACTTTTTAAATGACACGTTTTCCAAGTTTACCTCCCAAAGAAAATTAAGAAATGTGACCTATGAATTCTCACATATGGCTGCTTCACTGCGTGTGTGTGTGTGTGTGTGTGTGTGTGTGTGAGAGAGAGAGTGTGTGTGTATGTTCGGGTCTGTGATGCCTCTGACCCATTTAGGGCCTCCTGCTCAGCCAGATGAGAGACTGAATGTCTGAGCGAGTGTTTTTTAGCCTTCGGCCGCTCAGCTCACGCACATCTGTGACGGACTGCAGGACTGGAGGTTGGACCTCGAGAGAGAGAGAGTGTGTGTGTGTGTGTGTGTGTGTGTGTGTGTGTGTGTGTCTGTGTGTTATGCCCTTGCAGTCAGAAACAAGCACTAACATTCACGACTCACAAGAACACAGGTATTAGGAGAATAAAGTTGTAGTGGCAGTGTGTTACCACCAGCTGGCAGCAGACTATTTTCCTATTGCTGTGCTCATTATGTACAGTGTACAGTATTCTGTCTCATAGCAAGACAAAGCACATCTGTCATCTAGTAGAAGCCCGTCATTAATCACTGGTGTAATTACAGAAAAGGCAAGCAAAAAGGCAGTTTCAGCAAAGAGATCAATAAAGTTCAAAATCTTATTATAGGTTAATAATTATTCACCAAACATTGAGGTTTTTACCCATATGTTGGCATATATACATGTATATATGACCCGATACTCATTGGAAACATTAAAGAAGGCAGACCAACAACGTTTTTTATTCGATTTTTAGATTTCGAAAACGGGATGTCCTTCCATGACCAACGCGCCTCCTCTTGTGAAGATCACGTCGCGCGATCGATTGCTGTTTCCAGGGGTCAAGGGTGAACGGCGAAGCTCATCTTTTGAGGCACCATGAACGAGAAGTCGCAGAGTGCTCAGGGGAAAAAAATAAATAAATAATGGAAATTTGAACACTTACAATTCCAGAACAGCTGGGCAAAGTCCAATCGGCTGATGAAGAGGACGGAAACCGTCAGGACAGCCAAAGGGCCCCGTGGTGGGAGTCGATTTTCTCAACCTCATCTTTTCATTTGCTTTTTCAGTGATGGCATTCACAGAATTACCTTTAGTGAAAGAGATGCGCTGCGTGCTGCAAAGTCCTCACAGGCACAGGATTAGTAGAGACCCTGAGTGTTGTTAGTCCTGCATCATCTCTATCATGTTTTAAAGAATTTATTGGCCCTTTAAACTTCCCCTTCAGCTGTGGCATCTCTTGGTCTCTCTGTTTTCAGAGTTTTGACGAAAACAATGGTTGAATTAGTTAACCAGTGAACTAAAGAAATTCCTCATCGATCTGTCCACCTCCGCGAACTTTTAAAATGTAAAATACACAGCTGACAGACAGCGAAATGGATAATTCGCAGGTTCAGACCGTGCCCCCCTGGTGGTCCGAGCCCATGGCCCTTTACCTTCTGCCAGGCGTCACTGCGAGCTCCCACCATCTGCTGCTCCAGGTGGAGGTGGTCATGTATGATGCAGTGGGTACTAAGGTTGGCTGTCTTATCACCCTGATGACCTTTACACCCGTTTAACACTCCCTCACACACACACGCACGCGCACACGCACACAAGCAAAGGCACACTAAAACGGCAATCCCAGAGATGAGACAGGGAAGGGTTCGTTTTCACCCGCCCGGCCGAGGACGGTTAACCAGACTGCTGTGAAACTCAGAGCTCATTAACGCCGTCCGTTAATTAACATGTTTTAATTGCCGCAGTGATGTACGGCAGTGGCACGCGCCTAAAAGGCAGGCCCTCCCTTTGAGATGATTAATTTTCAGGGGAACGTTCATTTATTAGCTAAAGCTGCTACACGCTGCGTCTTTCAACGGCGACCGGATGATGAGTCGTCTCTGTCACACGTCAGTGCTGCTGCTATAGCTGATGACGCTTCAGATTTGGCATCTTTTTGTATTGGGAGTGGGGGGTTGTGTTTATTTCCATCCACCACATTCGTAGCTTAAAGTCTCAGCTCTATTCTCCTTCAGCTTTGTATAATAAAAACATTACAGCCGGTGGTATTGATTAAAAAATGTTTAGAGGTGGCACCTTTTGCGTGAAGAATTCCAAGGGAACTTGGGCTTCCAAAAGTCAATTTTCTTGCATGAAAGTTTATCAAAATACAAACAGAACTATAAAGCCTCAGTTCATCTCGACCCATTGTGACTATATGTGTGATTATTATACTGTGACATTATTTCTGACAGTTGGATTGCATTTATTATTAAGGACAAACAAATCTTTCAAAGTGTGTTTAACATCTTCATCTCCAGTGTTCTCTTTCTTGTTTTCCGCCTTCTTTTTCTTCGTCACCCAAGAAAAATGGCAGCATAGTTGGAAATGGGAAATGAGAGCTCCCCCGTGTCGAAGCCGCATGCATCCAACCTGTCTGAGCGTCCGACACCCTGCGTTTCCTTCATTGTAGCGACGTCGCTCTGTTCTCAAATCGCAACAAATAACCTGGTGAGCACAGTGTTGTCAGAGCTGATGAAAAAAAAAAAAAAAAAAAGAGTTACGCTTTGAATCGCAGCGACGTCCAGCACATTATTGCTGTCTGAATGCTAACTCGAGACTGTCCTCACGAGAAAAACAACAGCATCAATACCCTAAAAACGTGTAATATGTTTATGTCCAAGTAACAAAGTCCTCGTGGGACCGGACTGAATTATGACTCGTCAGTTGTCAGCAAAGGAGCGCGAAGTGTCATGTTGTTATTGTCAGCAGATGGGAGAGAGCTGTTTGCCTCCTTTGCTACTGACAGTCAACGTTGCCTCCTTTTTCCTACTGACAGTCAACGTTGGTTTCTTTTAACCAGGACAATGGTCATTGCCTAACCCTAACCAAGTAGTTATTTTAACCCAAGTGAAGGGCTTTTCCTGACATTAACCAAGTCCTTTTTGTGCCTGCTACCTAAACAAGCCTTATCCATAGTGGAGTCAGATCACAAAATGCTTATGTTGTGTCATGGTGGAGGGCAAATACAAAGTTATTTTGACGTTGAGCTTCTTATGAGAGAGTCTGCCAAAACACACACACACACACGCACACACACACACTGACACACTCACACAGAAGCCACACATTATTCGTTATAATATATATATATATATATATATATATTACATACACACATAGTTATAGAATCCTCATACAGAGGATTGACATACTTAGAACCATTTATTCTCTTTTTTGGCTACTTCTCTGTCTCATTCAGCCACAAACACAGTCACAGAATCACATTTTCATCCCCCCCCCC
>CM022477.1:3853151-3898659 GCA_011952105.1 Coreoperca whiteheadi
TTTTTAAAAATCTAAAGTTGGTTAAAAGAAAAGTCTTTTTTCCTTCCGCCCCCAAACCCACCCCAAAATCACCTTTTTCTCCCCCCCCCCCCCCCCATCGTCCTCATTGCAGCCCTTCTTCTCTTCTCTCTCTAAAGGAGTCGAGCTCAGAGGGGGTGCTGGATCTCCTGCTGCCTGTCATCAGCCAAGCCTTCACCTACACACACACACACACACACACACACACACACAAACGTCTGCATCCATGCATATGGCAACCATGGACATGTGCGCGCGCACACACACACACACACACACACACTGAGTCTTTCTCTTGCCCTCCTGCAGATGCCAATATTAGGCAGCCAGCTCAGACTTTATTACCACACCATGAGATCAGATTAAAGGACGTTTATTGGCCCTCTCTCTTCAAGGTCCTTAAAGTCCTGGTCTCAGTTTGACTTTGCGGTCTGAGGCGCTGCATATTTCAAACGTCGGTTATGAATGAAAACGACAGTAGCGGCTCATAATAAAGGCCTTGTACTGGCAGACACGCTTCACTCATCTTGGCCTGGAAAGGCTCAGCGGGCATCTTTCTGGGACAGACCTCGTTTCCAGTTTAACACGCGATAGGGCGCTCTGTGTCCTCAAATGGCGACACCAGCAAGAGCCCTTCTGTGCGATTGGACCAATGCAGTACTCGCTGGGCTGTCGTCGGTCTTTGCTTTAGATTTTCAAGCAAAAATCGTACATTTTCTACCAAAACCAGTTTCTGAGCAGAGCTGTTTGTCTGTACCATTACATCAAAGCGCTTTCAGACATCTGAAACATGCCGAGCTTTGTTCTCAACAATGCGTTTGCGTGTATTTTGCTGCAGTCTCTGCTTTTATGTTTCCAGAACACTTTTCCATATTGAAATGTTCCTGAGTAAATTTGAAGCGGGTTCAGAAGTTCGGGATGTTATCATGTCAATGCCGCGACTCACAGGCTCTGCGAGGAAACCACGTGTGGTCTGTTTTTCTTTAAACTGCACAGTTCGGCTCCTGCTGTTCCACCTACGGTCTTTTTTTTTTTGTGTGTGGTGGAAATAAACATTAGAAGCATATTTAACAGAGAACCCTGTCTATGTGGGAGGGGAGTTGACCTAAACCTGTCTGTCTTGTTTATTACAACTCTTGCGATAACATTGCTAAAAGTAGGCCCAATGGGGCAACAAACACAAGCAGTCAGACGATCACAGAGGTTACACAAACCTCCAGGTTTAATCCAATTTATTTGGAAGAGAAAACAGAGCTGAATGGTAAAATTGCAACCCACACCGTCTTACAGAAAATTTAACCCTCATTTTCCTTTAACCTCTCCGAGACTCTTCTCTGCCTGTCTCAAGCTATCAAAACCTCACAGATGCTGTATGTTGTGGCCACTTTGTGCCACACCGTACGCCTTTAAAACGGCGTCTTCTGTCTTAAATTAGTATGCCAAAATCTTAAATTTGAGATAAAGGAATATAAATGTAAGCACCGTAAAAAAGGCCGGTTTTCTATAGCAGGTGAAATACTGCAGGTCTGATACACACACACACACACACACACACAGAGAAATGAAACCTAACAGCCTCTGACAGCACAGTAGAGTTGTCATCTCGGATGTGGAGCTGCGCTGACCTGGATCGTGGCGCTTCCCATCTCAATCTCCCTTCATTGTAACTCACCTGAGTCCAGCTCAGTCCACTCCATTGGATTTCTGTCCGTTCCACTCTGCCGACCCTCGTGCAGTCCGGTCCACGCCGTCCAGCCCAGAGTTAAAAAAAGAGGCGCGACAGCTGGCCAGTAATTACACTGCTGGCCCCGGTAATGTGATTTATTAGGTCAGGCTGAAGCAGCGAGTAAGTCACTCAGGCAGGTAGTCAGAAAAGGCAGTGCAAGAAAGGATTCCTCTCCCTCCTCCTCTGACTGGGGAAATCGCCGCATCTGACCCCCCTCTAGTGGACGAAACACTGAAGTGCAAGTACTGGAACGCTATAGTCATGAAATATACTTCATCTGCTGCATTAGCTAAGATATTACTCTTTAGGTTAGGGGATGAAGCTTATTGATTACTGATCTGAGTGAGTGAGGAAGATGAGTCCGTGCAGCAGTAAATAGTGAAGGCCTCCTCAGGCAAAAAGACTATGTGTGTGTGCAGGAAAACAGAATCCAAAATCAGGAATCAAAACAGTAGAAAAATATCCAAGAAAGAACCAACAGTATATATATACACACACACACACACACACAAAGAGCATGCGTTCGTTTCTTACAGATGTCACCAGCCTTCCCTGAAAGTGATCTGGTTCATGTCTTGGTTTTGATACCAGATGCAGGTTTTTGTCTCTCTCTCAAGAATCTTACCCCAAAACTAAAAATCAATAAAAAAACCCTGAAAAGAAGAGCTACTTGAAAAACAAAAGGCAAACGATCAGGGGTTCTCCACTCCAGAGAATATAAGGATTGCTTACGAGTCATGTGACTTGATGAAAACAAAGTGGAAGCCATAAGACTCTCAGCTGCCAGATGTATACGCAAGGTTTCACTGCGGCCGTTATGCTGGTTGTTTTTGGGGAATGAACTGGAACACCGACTGTCAGCCAGACCTCATCACCCAGCATCGGTGTTGCTCCCGTGGGCGAATGGGAGCAAATCCCTGCAACACTCTCACGGAACGGCTGAGAGCAGAAGAGTGGAGGCGGTTGTAGCAGCAGATTAATGGTCACGGTAATACTTTCTGCCTCCCTATTTTTCCTTCTTGTTTTGTTGTTGTTGTTTCTCCCCTCCTGGCTCCTGCCTCGCCATCGTCACATGTTCCTTTAAGGTTCGCCTCACTGTAATTGGAGACGGATCGTTCGCGGTACATTTGCAGGACACCTCAGGCCACCGCACCGCATCAAGCTGCATGATATTTCAATCGACGTTAAATCAGCTCATAGCTTTCGCGGGAGCGGGAGGGGTCAAGGGTCAAACTGAGCTCAGTACAATGTAAGATTTTCAATCATACCTGTAAGATAGGTATGTGTGTGTGTGTGTGTGTGTGTTGATGATGGTAAGTGTGACGCATGACAGGCTATAATCCATGTGGGTGTGCATGTAGAAGTGTATCATGGAAGGATTTCAATTATTGGTATGTCTCTTTTTGTAGGTGGATGTCACATGTGAGGTTCACATAGGGGTCATGTGCTGGTGTGTGTGTGTGTGTGTGTGTGGTAAATGGCGAGTACACCACTAGACGCTCTTTTTCGCTTTGCATCTCTGCCTGCGGCTCTGTGCGGTCACCTGTGAACTCCAACCAGGCTGCCCTCCTCTGGTCAGTGGGGGGATTATTATCTGGTCTGCCCAGCTACAGGGGCAAACATGAAGGTCTCCATTGCACCATAGCTCACAATGACCATAATATTACATCTGCAGCAGCTTGATAGGATTACGCATCAGTACAAATGGCTAGAGTGGGTGCTGAGAGTTCTGGCTTTTACACTGAATCCTATGGTTTATTGTCCAAGTTGGAATTGAAAAAACTGCTGCCATGAAACTTCCTGATGTCTGTTTTTATTTGGATTGATTAGCCGATTTATAAAAGACAATCGGACAACACCATCCGTCATTTTGAACACCACGTACGTTGATACCATGACTTTGTTCTTTGTGTGTCAGTTGGTACGCAGTAAGAAGTTTCCCAAACCAAAGAACAAGAAGAAAAGTCCTTAAAAATAGAAAATATGCATGGCGCTGGGAGAGCCCAAAACCCGGCGCATCTTCGCATTTGTTTGTCGCACCGCATGTAATATATTTGGGAGACGTTTGGACTCAAAAGTGAGACTCCGAGACAGAGCCCGGCGGGGTTATTAAAGTAAGTCTACTCGGTCTAGATTTAAGGCCACACACACGCAACCAGAGAAGGCAAACAAATCCAGAGGGGGAAGCTAAACAAAACTGAAAACAGGCAAACAAGAACAGGGGGCTGGAGCCCTATGGCTATAACCTGCACCATAAATGAGCGGGCGGGGCGCAAGCGGGAGGCAGCTGGTTGTCTAATGAGTGGATGAAGAGCAGCTGTGCAGGTGGGCCTGGGCATCAGGCAAAGGTGACTGGAAGAGGTGGGTCCACACTGAGGGCTACTGCTGGACTGACAGGGAGTGGCAGGAGATGTTAGAGACCTTCGACCTTTTTTTCTAATGAGTTACCCATTTAAGTTGAACTAATAGTGAGGCAAATTGAAGTTACAATACTAATAATGCAACAATATAATACACATTCAACATGTAGCCTGGGAAAACAAATGAAAATGAGCCTTTTACGAACACTCGTGCTCATTTACTGTTTTTTTTTCCGTGTCGAACTAATAAAACAAAATGAAAAATAAAATAAAATAGTTACCATTTCATATTTGAAAATGAGCTTCCATTGGCCTCTTAACTCATCTTCTCTCTAGGAAATAACTTCATTCTGAGCCCCACAGGCGTTACGGTGGCGGCGTTTAAAATATTGATGGGGTGAAATGAGCGCACAGTTTGTGAAGTGTGTGAGGACAAAAACACTAATTTTCGAAGAAAAGTGCACTCAGCAAAGATGTGCTCTTCTGAACAGCGATTTCACTTCCAGTATGGGTTTCCGGCCTTCAGCACGTTTCTGCCCTTTTCTTGATAAATATGAATAAAAGCTTAATAGCTCATGTAATCATATTCATGTGTGAAGCAGGAATTAACAGACAATCTGTACTTCGATGCTGCCTAATTTGTCTTTGATAGTTAGTGCAAACATTACTTGTCCCAATATTGTTAATAGTCTGTTCTTTAGGCACACATGTAAAAATAACAAAACATTTTCCCTATACCATTTACTTATATTTTAGCACTGATTTACACATTATTATTCTTTTAACCGTTAGTAAGCTTCAGAACTTTACACCAAAGCCATTTACAAAAAAAAAACCCCGTTTTGGTTAGTGTGTCTGTGTGCAAATTGAAAATATGCAATGTCAAAAAAAGATTTACTTAGAGGGCACAGTAGCTCAATTCACAGCATTAATACAATCAGGAGCTTTTCAGTGATTCGGAGTTATATGTGTTCATTCAGTCAATCCACCAGCCAGTCCATCAATCAATACGGCTTGGTAATTTATTCAGGTGGTGAGAGTCGAGTCAGCCAAGACAAACATAAGCCATCTAGTTTCACCTTAAAGTATATTTGCCCACCGGTGCACAGACACAGACAGGTTTGCTAATTTTTTCAGCATTTTCACAGTTCGTGCCTCTGCAGAGTTGAGTCTATACTCGAATGCCAAGTGACGGGAAAGAAAGGGAGGCAAGGAAGGAGGAGAGGCGGAAAGTTGAGGGGAGAGGTGGAGTAAGTCACCCTCCAGAGCGCTTCCTCGTTTCATGATCTTTACAGGGTCCCAAATCAAAAGGAATTATCGCCTTCACGGGATCCAGGGGCTTTTTGAGGAAGGGAACTCAACGGGAACGCAGGGAACTGACTAAGTTGACAACCTCCGTGCCCAAATGAGCGATCTTTCTGTCTGACAAGTGTAACACCTGCGGTTGCTGTTATGAGAATGAAACTCGTGTGAGATATCTTGACATTTTTGAGGAATTAATAAACACTTTAGAACAAAACCTGCGCCATAAACTTGAGGAAGCGCTGACTTCCGGATGAATAGCCTTAGGCCTTAATTAAGAATAAAGTATTAAACTCACTCAAAAGAACTGCCTTACTGCAAAATGAGGTCTATGTTACCATATAAACCTTTTTCTGGGCTTTGATTTACAAGATTTGTTGCACTTTATGCTACCTGAGTGATCATGATGACCCCTACCGTTAGCATTTAGGTCAAAGCAACACTGTGGCAAAGGGCAGCCTCAAAGAGCAGCTGGCATGGCGATAGACTCTTAGTCTTGTTCTTATCTTGTTAGTTAACTCGCAAACAGTGGTTTGTAGGCTTTGCTTTAAGGGAAAAATTAACGGGAACATCGGGGATCAAAGGAATTAAGGATATCTGTATCTACACAGGCGCGGTGATCAACCTAACCCATCCAATTTCTGTTTCTCAGCCTATTAAGACCTCTCAGGGGCTCACTAGATAAATCTAGGGTCTTTTGAGGCATCCACTGCTTCATTGTCAGGATATGGAAGCCAATCAGTGTTTTAAATGGTCAGAAAACGGACTCCAGAATCCATGTTTCTGACAGATACTTTCCTCCATGCTAATACTTGGTTATCAATTATTTACCAATTATTGTCTCAAGAGCCTGCAGATTGTCATTTGAACCAAACTTATTTCCCTGAGAACTACTGTACCCCAAAGTGGGATCGAATCAGTGGAATCAGCTGTTGGAGAACATTAATGAAATAAAAACCTCCCTACGCCGGGTTCACAGAGTTACAGTGTTAATAGACTCGGGCAGAGGCTGCACTGACTAAAGCACTCTCCAGACATCATTAGTATTATCAGGAGAGGTCAGCCATTTGGTTTGGGGTCACGCACATTAAAAATGTCCAACCGTCACGCAGGCGATAAAGTCATTTACTGGATGGACGGAGTAGTCCAGGGACATGGGGTTTCAAATTATATGACTTGTGTAATCACGCTAGGTGCTAAAGTGCACAAAATACCAGACGTTCACCTTGCCGGAACTAAAATGACTGTGGGATGTTAAAAGGGAGTCAAACTACAGTAGGCCATACACGTCATAAACTGATTTCAAAGTCAATGCGGTTAACCTTAACACATGCGACCCTTAACTACATTTCCAATTATTCGCATGGAACTCGGGTTCAGTTTAGAACAAATATAATCCAGCAGACTGAACAAAAATAGTTTCAAGTCCGGTTCCTCATTTGACCCTGTCTGACTCAAAAGTGCACAATGCAGAGTGTCTCCCTCTTAGGGAAGAACTTAAGTATCCCCTTCTCTTTGAAAGACATACCTTCTGAATTCCTAGAGGGAAGAAACTGGATGAATAACTTCCATAAACGGTGCCACCACAGCATAGATATGTAGTTGTTTTTTTAGTTTTTTTACATCTTACCACATCACAGTACTTTCATGTTCTGCAACACTTTGTTTGAGTTCTATCGAGGTTTTTCCTACATATCCTTTCTCCTCGTGGACATGTTTGCAAATACAGTGCCACAATTTGTGTTTAAAGCCACTCTTCGCCCTCGTACTACACAGTCATTGGCAACATGTCTTACACGCCTTACAATCCTTTTCACATAACGATTCCTGGAACGCATTTAAACACACAGTGTGTGTTTGAGATGGCAGTTGTCATTTAACATATTTCCTTAGCTCTGGACATCTATGCCCCTCGAGGCACCCCCGGAAAACGCATCATTTACAGAACGACAGCACCTATTTGGCCGCGCAGCTCTCCGGTTCAGCGCTTGTTTTACGATCTCCTCGGCGGCGGCGTCCGCCGGCCGCCAACACGCGAGGTCAAATTAAAATCTGACTTTGGAACACATTGCTGACCGCGTGTTCAGTGCAATTCTCCTCGATATTAATGAATGGAGCAGTGCCACTTGTTCCATTTCAAAATTAAAGAATGGAGGGGGAAAAGCACCGAATCATTTTAAACAGAAGATGTTGCTTGGATGTCAACAACTGGTTCGCTTTCAAACCTTAAAAATGTTAATATTTGGAAAGAAAGGGGATCCACCCAACTATACTCCCCGTGAATCATTTAGTGGCAGGTGCAATAAACGGTAATGAAGTAAAAATAAATCAATTAAAAAGACATCAAATTGATCCAAAAGTAGTTATACCTCTCAGCCAGGGGAAAGATACCAGACAAAGATTTGGTTCTTATCTTTCCAATGATCTGAACTTAACTGTCATAAGTATTGGACTGTTCTGAAATCTGCTGTCTATTTTGGAAAATCAGACACCCCTATCTGAAGTCTTAAATGTTGCTTTCAGAAATGCCTGAGTTGGAGATGTTTGACGCCGTCCGTGGTGCTGTTTAAAGCTCCGCTCAGGTCCTGGTCGAGAGAGTTACCATAGAGACCAATAGAAAAAAAAAAAGAGATGAAAATCCAAGGTGGCTGAAAGAGAGCATTTAACCCATCTCTCTCTCTCTCTCAATCTTAACCTTTTCACTCTCCATTTCATTCCTTCTTTCATCTCATCCAATTTTCTTTGCGACATTCTTCTTCTCCACCAGACCTCCGGCACTCACTGACCCTTCAGTGTCCCATCTCCTCTCGTGCGAGACGCTCAGTGCATGTTCGAGGTCTCACCTGTTTTTTTTTTGTTGAAAACCGTCACTGTGCTTCTGTTTTAGAGTTTAGAAATCTGTGAGCTTTATGAAAAATATAATTTTGAGAGATGCCCCCCCCCCCCACACACACACAAAAAGCATCTTTAATATTTACCCAATGAGCACCACATATTAAATCAGCACTACCCAGAAAATGAATTTGGTCACATTCACTTCAATGTTGCCACGTTAACAATATTAGAGAAATTTAAAATGAATTATTTACCAATGTTTACCTCCCCCAGGTTTTTTTTGAAAATGTAGACCTGGCTAATAACCTAATTATATTAACTGTCCAACTATGATGAAGATCTTGAATTTTTGTGACAGATTTGAGACAAAATATGTTTTAAAATATGGTTTTTTTTAAAAAGACTTCCTGTCACTTTTGTGTAATCTGTTGCTTTATTTACTGTTTGCTGAAATATTTATTTGCCTAAAGCTGTGTGTGTGTGCCTGTATGTGTGTGTGTGTGTGTGTGTGTGGAAGTGTACTTTAGATTTCCATAAGTTTAATCCCCAGATAACTGCCAAGCACTCATTGTCTCTGGCGGTATACGTGTAGTTTCCTCCTTGGTCAAGCGGCCTGGATGCTAAAGCAGACTACAAGACATTTACCACAATTTGCCCGTCCCTGCCACAGTTCTTAGATCTGAGACAAACCCCCTCAAGTTGGCAAGGAATCCACACTCGTACACGTCGCGACAGGTCCTCTAGTTCAAGCGGTTCAAAGAAAGGTGTCAAGCTGGAACACCTTGGCTCCTGAGATCCACCTACGGGGCCAACACTCCCACAACCACATTTTTTTTCTATAGTGGTAGCTATTATTATTATTATTATTATTATGAAATCCTTTCACTTTCCCGAGGATCCCAGGAAAGTGTCCCAGTCCCATCTTTTAAATCACTCATCAAAACTTACCTTTAAGCCTTTTCTTAATGCTAGCACACTGTTTTATTTCAAACATGTCTCATCCATTTCAATTGTTATCATTTTGAAAAATTGGTTTTATCTTGTTTGGTATTTTATTTTTGGATTATTTTTAATTGTCCGATTCTTTTTTTTTGCCTCATTGCAGTCCTGGGTCCACGTAAAGCACCCTTTGCAACTTTTTGAAAAGTGCTGTGAAGTAAAGTTAGAATGATGACAAAACATATTATTAGAATTATTCTTGTTCCCAGTAACACTGTGAAAACAAACCAACTGCAGGGCAATGCAAGCACAAGCAAGAAGCAAACACATTAGATTTGTGGATGAAGGAATATGTTGTCTTAGTTATTGTTTTTAGTCTTTTTCAGTGTTCAGTTCAACATTGCACTTACAAGTCCAGCACTGAAAATGTAAAATTATCCAGTAGTTCACACATAAAAAAAGGGTAAATGGACTGCATTTATATAGCGCTTTTTTTTTTTCCCACCTTAGCGGACCAAAGTGCTTTACAGTTTGCCTCTCATTCAAAAAAAGCAAAGATTAGAGAAAAGTCAGACGAAATATAATTTTCTGTTCTATCATTTTCCATCCTGTTGATCACCTCACAACCCCTCGCATTTCTCTTGCGACCCGTGGGTCTTAAGGGGAACCACGGGTTTAGATACTATGGAGAAACAGGGGGTGGACTCTGTGGCAGAATCCCCAGATGATCATATTTTCTACACCAAGTTAATTACTGTCAAAACGGATGGGAATGAAAAGTAAAAAAAAAAAAAGAAAAGACCCACGGTGCAAAGTTTCCAGCTCTTTCGTTATTAAAAGCACACAAACAGTAGCCACTTTCAAAGGGGACATCTCATTAATAGCAAAATGTAAAGAAATGAAATACTGCAAGACGAAGCGGGGAAAAGATGAGAGGAAGGGCAAAGATCAGGACAAATAACATCAGCAGTGGGTCTTTAGAAAGGTGATGAGGAGAAAATACACGTCTTAATCCATCAGTCCATTCCATTTTCTTTTTGATGTCCTCTTTTCCTCTCTCTTTCAGCCCGTCTTCCCTCTCACTTTGCCTCAGCCTATCTGTCGATCAGCCATTTCTCACAATCAAAAAATATCTCCTCTCGCTTCCCGCTAACTCTCCGGGTCTATCTTGGTCTCTTTATTTCTGTCGTTCCCTTTCCACCCGTCGATCTATCTCACCGAGTCTCTCTCTCTGTCTCCACCGTGGCCTGATTTCAGCTCCACTTTGTCTACCAGCGAAAGAAACAAAGAGCAGCATGTTTTCTTTTGTGTTTTACTCTGCGCTATGGCACGGAACCATATCCAAAGAATACAGAAATATATCGTTGCCAGGAATGCGATCTCAAAACCGCATTCATACTCTCCCAGAAAAAAAACAAAACAAGTGGCACACAGTGTCATTGGCAGGTAGAGCCACAGTGGCAGGAGTCTCAGAGAGTATGTGACAAAACTGACAATCATGTTGTACAATGGTTGACTGAGATAAATATAGCCATTGTCACATCCAGCATACAGTATGTGTTGAGGAAAATTTGGGCAGGAACAAACGTTAGTTATACAACATGTTTCTATAAGCAGAACTACAGCACCACACGGATGACGGTTTGTTTTTGGGATTCAGGAGAACGCTGCTTCGTGGTCTCAACAAAAACCCGTTTTTTCTTGAGACCGCAGAATGACCAGCTAGCCACTTTTTTTTAAAATCATCCCTCTCGGTCAGCGTTGAGATCCAGATTCCAGTCGTAAATATAGGCAAGTTTAAAGGAATCTTAATGAGAACGACGGGTAGCGGCTCGTCCTCGATGGTCCTAAAGGAACCGACTCGGTGCAACTTGATCGGACCAGTCGTCAGGCCCGTAAGGTGCGTCACCACCTTAACATGCCATTTTATTGCATCAGATGCTGGAGTTCATGGTTCACCTTGTTTCAGTCAGACAACTCACGTTCCAAATGTTTATTGCAGCAGCAGAGCATAGTTAGAGTTTGACATCTAGGCTCAGACCTCACCACTCCCCGCAGATCGACGAGGTATTGGGGAGGGATGAGCAAACGTCTTAAACCCCGCCCGTCGGAAGCCTCCAGGTGGATAATGGGGTGGTGGTGGGGCTCAAAGAACAGGCAGCAACACTGATGCAGGGCGGCAGTGGCATTGGCAGGGCAGAGGGAGAGATTGGGATTGTCTTGCAGTTTAAAAAATGTGTGCTTGGTAGGTGACTGTGGAGCGGGAGGCATGTGTGTTTATCGCAGTGCAGCTCGAGTTGACGGCCTGAACTAGCTCGCAGGCGCCGCTTCCATTTCTCTCTTTCCTTTTGTCTTTTTCTCTGAGTTCACGGCAGAGTTACTTCGCCAGATGCATTCCCTGCCTCTGCCTAGTGAGATTCCCACAAACTCAATAAACAAGTTTATTTTTGCCTCCACAGAAGCTCTAGCTTCAAGGAATGCTTGCACAACGGAAAGTTGAAGACCGGCTTTAAGGTGAAACGGTCCCCCTTGTAACTCAGACAATTGAGGCATCTTAATAAGTCTGATCTTATGACAAACAATAACTTAACTATTGAATGTTTTCATTTGGCACTTCGTATGAGCACCTGTGGAACTGTAGAGGTTTCACAATCTGGCAAGGAGAAGAAATTAAATCTGGAGGATGCAGCAGAGTTACTCATGAGTTAGGATTTTTAATGAAACTGTAACAACTCAATCATAAAAACTGGCTTCACAGGTTTGAATTTATCACCTAATATCACTTTGAATGTATATAAGGTAAAAACCAAAGGAAGAACAACGGTTAATGGAGAAGAGAGGCAACAGGGATCCAGCATATCCCACAGGATACTATTTTTATTATTTACTGCTATTATATTATATTATATATTACTATATTAATGGATTCAGTCTCACTACCTTGCAGTGAATCGGACCTCCAACAACTTTATTTCCATTTCTTGCCTCAGCAGAAAGTTTTACTTCAGCTTATATGTCTCCAAAGTCTCTTTTGTCTCTTGTGTGCATCTAAAACACTGAACTCAGACTTTACTTTCCAGGTTTTCCGTTTAATGTGTCTGCTCTAATTCCAAACGTGGGCAAATGGCTTGTTAAAAAGGTGCAAGGCAGAATATAACATTTTAGTGTATTTTGGAGACAATGTTCTCTGCTTCGGACTCCAGCACTACCCGTTGACTTTTATTACGGGGGCATTATTTTTAGAATTTCTATTGGATGTGGGTCCAATAAAAGTTTACTTTACCTTAACCTAATGGCTTCCTTCAGTCTTTTCCTTCCCTCATCTGATCTTTTTTACTACTGCTCCGACGACTCCTGCTCTCCTAAGTTTTCTCGCTTCTGTTCTGGGTATGATTACAGCAAGGTCAAATCTTCCAAATGCCCAAACAGTTCCTGGGCAGGAAACATCCCCCCTTTCTCCTCAACTGTCAGGACAGCAAACAACATGTCGACACCGACATCAATTTCCCAGAAAGTAGGACGCAGTGGAGGGACAGAAAATGGATTTTTGGAACTTTTAGGCACACCCAATGGGTCTCATTTGTCAAGTTGATCTCGTTCGTATCCTCTGAGTATAAAATGTGGTCGCGGTACCACCTCGGTCTGCATTTGTCAACCTCGTGACAGCGAGAGGCTTGGAAGTTAGGTGCCAAAATGAGACACACGGCAACAATTCAAACGGACTTTAAGGCTGACACTGAAACGACATTATTATTGTACTTTTTAAAAGCAGCATGATAGTACCTTTTAAAGTACTGTAATTAAAGTAATCTCTAGGCAAGGTATCTGGCAAGGACGTTATATTCAAAGCCTTTATTCAGCTGGGAATATTGAAAACGCAGACTGGTTTTCTCCTCACAGGGTCTCAGTCAGTATCTATGTAGACAATACAACATATTTACTGACTATTTGATGATAAACTTCAACTTTCTTTGCCCAGAAGTTGTTTACGGAAATGAAAAAAAAAGGAATTTATCTTCAATTTGAAGACGAAACGATGTGGTACAATACTTTCCCCCATTTTTTGTGGATCTTCTCACAGGTGTACCAGGTGGCAGTGGTTTTTCTGGTGATTACGTTATGTCTCCCGCCGAAAAGAGCTCACAGCTGTCATATATACTCCAAAGAACACTTCACACCAAAACTCGTGTGCAATTTCATCAGCTCATTAGTTGTAAATGAAATGTACCCTTTCAAGACTTGATGTGATGCCAAACAAAAACATTGCAGCCTTTTTGTTTTTGAGGAAGAGGACCCAACTGAAATTAAGCTCAGGACAAGCACACCTGTTTCCACCCACGAACTACTTTGATTATTAGAATGCATTTAAATAATTAGCATGTCTGCTTTTAGCATACATGACAGGAAATTGTATCCATGCACCTGAAAAATAAAATTGTCGATACCATTTCCCTGATGCTTCCCAGGACCTGCAAACCTTTGACATGATTTCTTCCTCTTCAGGATAAATGTTGCGCACTGCAGTAGCCTTAAGGTGGAATTGGAAAGCATAAATCATTTGTGCAGTTCTGTTACTGAGCTAAAATTACACTAATTACAAGTACTTTTAAATACAATAAAATAACTTGGGAAAAACAACAAAATACATTGTGCTCTGTAAAATATATATATAGATATATATATATATCTATATATATACACAGTATATTGTAGGAAAACTGCATTACTACAATAGAATAAATTGAAGATGAGGTTTGAAGAGCAATGAGAAAGGGAAATATAATGCAAATCTATATTTTAGCATGACAGCCCTATCAAACCTTACCAAAAGAAAACAGTTTAAAGGTGAGAATATAAAGTGTAGCACTCACCATTTCTTAAACTACTTCAAGCTGTTTTGATATGAACAGTATGAACACCTTAGCATTGTGAAAATACTTGAAAGATAAAATTGACGAACAAATCTCCATTCGGAAATCTTTTTATACTTTCTGAACGACACAAAACGTGAGAAAACATCAGTGACATCTTGCTTGATGAATAAGATTTAATATCTTGGGCTACCGGTTTGCAGGGACGGAATCACACCACAAATAAAAACCAACACAAATGTTGTAAGATGTATTTCGGATGACCTTTTGGACGTTAACGCAGGCAGTGGAGGCAGTGAAGCCAACAAGGGATGCTGCAGTAAATCAACTGATATCACAAAACGCCAAAAGTTGTAGTCAAACACAAGTGAACATAAGATGAGGGGTAAAGCTTCTTTAAATTTCAGTTATTGGATGGATCTGTAAGTACAGACTTGTGAATATCAGTTATTAAAGTGTGGTTTAGTTAAGGTATAATCCAGATATGAGACACAGTGACTGGGTCTAAACTGATGGGGCAGTCAGTGTCGAGGAGATACATTGAGCTGTAATGTGAGCCAGTCATGTGTTCTGCCTTCAATAAGTTCTTAGCACATTTCTGGACAGAAAGACCCCAAGCAATCCTGATCAGATCACTTAGGGTCAATAATCACTTTTTCACTTTCACGTGAGAATTTAAGTAACGAGCTGCCACAAGAAGGTGCGATTTGAACCTCAAGCGATGAGGATGAAAAACAGACAGGATTCCCATTTTGAACAATTCAAATACATTTTTCATCTAAGACAGCGCCAACTGTCTTCCGCATCAAAGAAGAAATGGAAAAGGAGGATGACAGGGAAGGCCATTTCTGTTTAATCAGCCTGGGGACACACGGGTATATAAAAGTACAACTGTTGACGGCTTTCGCCGCATGTGCTGCTGCGAAGTCACAGTTTGTCATGCATGCTGGTCTGTAAGCTGTGCTGACAATAGTCCTATGACTGAAATGTTCAACCTTTAACACTTTTTCCATACTGTGCCCCTTGTTGCATATGAAATCAGGTGATCGCGTGTTATTGCGTCGGCATAGCCTTTTCTATTTTATTTGGTCAAAGGCGTGGGCCAGTCTCGATAATCACAACATGCGTCACTTTGACATATAGTCAATGCTGTTTATACGACTTCGACTTTTCAGTTTAACCTTGATGTTTAGATGTCTTGTAACCTGCAAATCACCAAATCAATGCTTACTGGGTAGCTTTCTATTTGACAGGAGGTACGATTTTGGGTTGAGTGAGTATCACCATAACTTCATGAAATAGGGTCATTGCCAAACTGTTTATTTATTTATTTTTTTACAATGGGGCAATCATGTGTCATAAAGTGCCACATATCTCCAACTAAAAACTCCAACCAATCAGGACACCAGGTGATTTCACTGATTAACGCACCGGCAACCAGACAGGACAAACTAATCAGGGAAATCAGCTGCTGGTGTGTGTGGTTGGAATGAAAACCTGCAGAAACTGTGTGCAGACACTGTGGTAGCTGTTTTCTACGCTTTTATGTAAATCCGACAGGCAAATAAACCTCTTCATTATGTGTGTGATGCAATGTGCTTTCAAATACCTGTCAGGGCTGTGGAAGTCTGCGAGCGTGTCCCGAGGCTTATGGAACTCAGCAGAGAGGTGTCCTCCGAGTCATCGCCGCTTATCCTCACGTTACCTGCGTTGCCCCTGGATACGGGAGGGAGCTCTTTTCTTCTCCTCCCATCATGCCCTGCCTTGTATTCCAGGCACGCAGCCGGGTGTGTGTGTGTGTGTGTGTGTGTGTGTGTGTGTGTGTGCGCCAATCAAGTGCGTGCACACGCAAAAACACAACTAGAGGAGAGTGACATACAGAGAGAGACACTCTCTGTAAATACGTACAAAGGGACGCTCACACACAAAAAGGGAACATGAATATAGTCACACGCAAACACACACTCACAGTATCTGGCACTATCTTTGCGGGGACCCGGCCTTGACATAATGCATTCCCTAGCCCCTTACCCTACCCATCACATCTAAATGCCTAACCCCAACCCTTACCCTAACCCTAACCTAATTCTAACCCTAAAACCAAGGCTTAACCCTCAAACAGCCCTTCACACTTGTGGGGTCCAACATTTTGGCCCCACAAAGCTGTCAGGACCCTACAAGTATAGTGGGCTCCTGGTTTTGGGACCCCATGGATGTAGTAAACCAAGCCCACACACACACACGCCAAGACTGTCAGGTTGTTGCATCAGAACGGATGACACCCCCCCCCCCCGCCACTGAAAACCACTGAAGTTAACTGCATTCAGATGAGGAAAGTGCGTGTGGGTGTACACAGTCGAAGCCGTAACTGTTGAAAGCCCAGAACATGAATTCTTAATAAGCACACAACATGTGTGTGAAGTGCTGGATTGTGCGCGTGTGTGTGACTAAGTTGAAAGCAAAGCGCAGCAACATGAGTGTGAGCACGTGCAATGAGCAGATCATAGACATCGTACTGTAGCTTTAGGTGGCAGGATGTGTGTCAGGGGGTTAAAATCAAACAGGATAGTTAGAGCTTATAATTTTCCTTGTTATATAGAACAAAATCCGTGTACATTGACTCATGTTTATTTTAGTTACTTAAAGTGAGTGAAAATTGAATAAAACTGGATAAGCCACAGCCAAACGGTTAAGTTGTAGATTACATCCGTGTATGTCCAGACTTAAATAATATATATAGTGAATACTTGGAAGGAATTGGATAAAAGGTGTAAAGTGTATTTACACTTGTGGCTTAATGGAATGTTGCTCAGCGCTACGTCACACGTTCCGCTGTGCTGATTGGCTGCACGTCTGTCCGTTTGCGTCCGGAATCCTTTTGGTGTGCGCCCACTGGAAATAGAAAACAGACGGAGAGGATCCAGAACCAACATGCATTTGCGAATGATTCTGACGATGCCAGGCTGGGATTGTTATTGAGCATAGCGACAGAAAATGTGGTGCTTTTTGGGCTTTTTCTCCTGGCGTTTTTAGACGCAGAGCCTCTCTATGAGCCCTTGGTGACACTCACTCGCTCACAGGATTACGTGTGCAGTGATTTAGATGATCATCACGATGATGTGTGAGGACGTGCAAAGGAAAAACGGCCCGTGAGATTATGAATGCATATGCGAACATTTAAGGAGGTGGCTACATTTCCAAACAGCTGTGGCAGTATAATGTAAGATAAGCCGTTTCCATCAAACTGATGATCAAAGTGTGTGCAGTAATTGTAATTGCACCTATTAGGAGAAGAGAGCAGTTTCTTAAGCCCTCTGAGGATGCAGGGTAAAGACAGATTTTTCAAAGGTGCTACAAGTTTTATCATCAATTAATCATTACAAAAATAATTACGGTGTTAGTATGATTAAAGAGAAGACATAAAACCATCATCACAACCACTGTCAGACTCTAGTTGCCTCTAAATTGCATTTACAGCGCAGGAATGTAATAGTTTAAGAGTAGATGGAGTTTGCTCAGATAGAGATGGTTCCGTTGTCATGTGTATGGAACTCCATCCCGTTGGTAACGATTGTTGGGAGGGTGGACCTCGAGCTAAGACCTCCTTTAACGATTTCCATGGTCAAGAATGAACTCTCATGCCCACATTTTGTCTGTGTTTTTTGACTTCAATCTGGTTGATATACAGGCTAGCACTGTGCAGATGAGCACAGGGGAGTGCAGATTGAACACAGAGCAAATAAACAAGAGTGCTATAGCTTCTGAATGAGCAGACTTTGAATCTTCTGCTCTAGTGCGAATGCCTCCACAATCTGTACTTCTTTCCATGCACTCACACCACCTCTGAAATCTGTTTGCCCTCAGTCTGAAAGCTTCTATATTTTATCAGCTTATTCTGCTACCAGCAGTGGCTGGTGCTCAGTTAGTCAGCGGGGTGTTCTGTTACTAAGAGAAACCCCTTCGGACACAGTTCCATAGCAGTTTAATCAAAATGTAATTGACATGTAACATTCAGCCATTTGTCAGATCTGTGACTGAGCAAATATTGACATGCATCACTTTTCTTCTCCCAGGATGCCGTTGGTGGAGCACGCATATGTAGGCTGAGGTACTTTTGACTACAGCTGTTTTGCGATTGTTGATTTGTCATTTATCAATCATGTTGTCATTTGTTGTCAATCGGTTTATTATTAACTAGTCTTTATTAGCTGTCTGAAGCCGGAATTATCTCTCCGGGCTGCACGCCATGTGGCTGTTTCTTTTAAAACTTGCATCATCATCACCAACTTTTATTTCAGACTCATAGTCCATTTAGGAGACACAGACGCAACACGCATCAAAAATTAACAACAAAATTAAAAACCTGTACAGATAGATAAAGAAAAAAGAAAAAATTATTATATAATAAAATAAAATAAAAAGAACTACAATCCAGCATTTCTATAAAAGACATTTATACCAGTAACTCCATAGTGATGATCGGTATCGTATGGCACTAAACCCCAGATTTACTAGCCGCACAACAATACTGTTGAGAGAGTCATTTAGGTGACAAATGAATTTGTAGATGAGCCAGAAAGGTGCTGACCCCTGCATTACAAAACAGGTCCCTTGCACTAGAGCACCTGGGTTTATTGCGCAGTGTCCTCATACAGTCATTATAAGCGACCTTGAGCTTCTGCATACTTGCCCTTTTGAAGTTAGTTGCATGTTGCACGTTTATGATTATTTTGTTTTGTCTCCCTTTTGAAGCCGCTTTCTGACAGGACGATCAACTTAACACTCAGGTCGGCACCACACTTTGTTGAGCTGTGGGAGGAGTTTCTGCAAGCTACGGTTACTCATGTCACCCTTCTCTGCGCAGGTTCGCAGATGACGTTTATCTGTATCCTTCGAGACGCGTAATTCCAGCTTGAGGCTGCTGACTTGCTAATACAAAAAGTCTATGAAACCGTTCCATTTACCATTGGGGCAACTGTTGATGTTCAGCCTTGACCTTGGAGCATTTTGTAAATTTTTTGCCCTCACCAATCAGTAGCAAGCAACATATTTTCTGCTGACACAATTTTCAGTTGAAACTGAAGTTGCTGTAGCAGTTGCTAGGAACACTTGAACAACAAGGATTTTCGCAAATGCTAGTAAACAAAAATGCCAATGTAAGAGTTGTCATTCCCCTTAAGTTGACTTGCAACAACAACTTTAGGGAGGAGGAGAAGTGCTGCTCCAAAACTGGCATCTTTTAAAATTGAGACTATTGAAAAATTGACTGCGCAAAAGAGGGAACATCACAGTCTATTTTTTCTCTCTATATTATACAATATAAGCCTTTACAAATGTAACCTGGAATATCATCCATATCAATGAAATAACCCTAATTAAATAAAGGGGCTAGTGTTGCACGTTCAGGTCAGATGTGCATGTGTGTGCATATCTATGTGTCCTCACAGAACTGAACTTGAACTCACCCCACACAGCAGTGAATCAATACAACCCAGAGCTTTCGGCTACAAATCAGACACATACACGCCTGCTAATGTATGTCGCCTTGAGATCTATTTCATACATCAAGTTAGCGTGTGCCTGTGTGTGAAGCAATTTCTGCGAGTACCAGTGTCTATCTGATTATCCTTCATTTTAACCGACCTTCCTGGCACTGACGGCTAACGGGGAAAAAAAAAAAAAAACGCCCTCTATTGCCGGTGAGCAAGGTCAACACAGGCATATCACGCATACATGTACGCACATGTGTATGTCTGTGTGAAGCATATTGCTGTCATGCAGGATCGCGTACAGCGTGGAAGTGAACTGTTTCCGCTGACTGGTGTACAGCACGCTTGATAACATTTTGCCAAAACCCCGTGCAGTACTCTACTGCTGGAACAGCCTCCGTTCTACTGATTTCCGACATTCCACAAGATTCTGAAACCTGGCTGGAGGCACTTGCTCCCATTCAGCCACAGGAGCATCACTGAGGTCAGCCACTGATGTTGGTTGAGAAGCCCCTGGCTTCCAAAATGTGTTCCAGTTCATCCCAAAGGTGTTGGATGGGGCTTGGGGTCGGGCCTCTGTGCAGCCCAGTCAAGTTCTTCCACACCAAACTGAGAAAACCATTTCCTTATGGAGCTGGCTTTGTGCATGGGAGAATTCTAATGTTTGTGGCAACAGTATGAGGGAGACCCATTTCCTGTTCAAAGTTGGAAGAACACTATTGCCTGAGATATTATCGTATGCTGTTGCATTAAGATTTCCCTTTGTTTGATTAAAGGGGGCTAGCAGAAATCATGAGATGAGCACCCGTCATATGTTGTGTGTTCATGTGTGTGGTAGATCTCGTGCTCCATGTACCAAGGCTGAATCCTTACCACAGCGGCCTGGGTACGAGTCCAGCCAGTGGCCCTTTGCTGCATGTCATCCCCTCACAATCTCTCCCCCTTAACTGTCTATCTTCGACTGCACTATCAGTTAAAGGAAAAAAGCCCCAATGCCCCCCAAAAATTGCCAACCTAAAGCAAATAGACAACAGGTTTGGGCTTCTGACGATTGTACATTATGGTGAGGCAATGTCGACCGAGGTATGTTACATAAAAAAACGTGTGTTCAGTTACAAAGCAATCAAGGTTTGTCAGCATCTTGTGACTTTAAATTATGTGTTTATACATTTTAACGTGTTACATTAACTTTATTAAATGTATTTGCAGTGTTGGGCAGTAGCGGCGGTACAAGTAGCGACGTTACTAGTTTAACTACATTTCTCAGTAGCGTGGTGGTAGCGTTGCTGTTTTCTGAATTTAAATAACTTTTCAGTAGCTTAGCTCTTTTATTGATCAAGTAGTGTGGTGGCATCCACACAAGCTAAAGTTATGTATTCCCAAGCTTTCGGGTAAACCTCAGCATTTCCGCTAAAATCAAGCGCAACAGAGCTTTCGGCGGTTTTGCGGTCTGAACTAAAACTGCTAAGGATCCGTAAGTGACACCACCGTCATACCCGAACGTGTATGGGCAACTGACAGAAGCACTTCCACGAAGGTGGCATCACGTACACCAATCTGTGCGCTGACGCCTACGACGTCTCTGGAATACAGCGGAATACAGACAGTTTGGACATTCAGGTGATTCCCGAATAAGCGAACACAACTATTGGACCGGGGTGGGTATGCATTTTGTCTTCTTCCCACTCCGTTTCGAGCAATTGATTGAATTATGTTGTTCATGTAAGACGAATTTACCTCGTAGCATAGATCGAATGCTTCTTATTTACTATGTTATGTGACTATTGCTTGAAATAATAAATAAATAAAATGCCTGCCAAGCTACCCATCACAATTAAGTGCAGTGGGCAAACACCAGCCAGCAACTTGTCAACAGCTAACCACAATTTTGTTTCACTTAAATAAAATTAAGCGTGCTTGGTCTTGGAGTAGTGTGAGCAGAGAGCACAGCTCCTTCACAGTTGTATTGATCACTGAGATAGCAACGACTTGGAATGAAGTTGGTCGCATGTTGCTGTAGCTTAGCTTGCTACATTTCTCTGGGGGGGGTAGGGGTAGGGGACAGCTGACTTCAGTGTAGTGAAGCTTTATTTAATGTGACGTAATTGGTAGCTTAGCTCAGGACAATTTCCAAGTAGCTTGCCCAACACAGTATTTGATTTCATTTTCCAAATGTGTTTTTATTTATCATTCCTAATTATCTAATCTAGGCAGGCCCTCTTACCTGATTTACATGAGCTAGTAATCTTAAAATGCTATGGAAAACGTATTTAACCCCCTTGGAAGTGTTGTATTGTTTTCAAACACTGAATCAAAGAGGATTTAATTGAGCCACCCCCTGACTTGTGCTTTTTCAATCTCCTTGCTTGTAGTGTTCATTTGTTATCACGACGTAGCTTTTGGCATAAAACCAAAGCTGGACCCTCCCGAATCAGGTGTATTTATTCTATAGTCAATGGAAATCTCTTGCCTACACACAGGTGATCCCCATTTAACTAATTATGTGACTTCTAAAACCACCTGGCTGCACCCATTGAAGCCGGTGAATACTTATGCACACAAGTATTTTATATTTGTAATAAACTTATAGCTCTTTGTAAAGATCTGTTTTTTATGGGTATTCCGCAGTGACAAAAATGTTGTCGTACAACAATAAAACATGAAGACCTCTTAAAGGTGTGAATACATTTTATAGGCACTGTATCTACGACGGTCTCCCTTATGGAGGAAAAAGAGATTTTAACTGGTTTAATTGATGAAGAAAAGGTTGATATATGTACCTTTTTTCAACTGGTGTGTGTTCTTTGTCACCAAACATCCGCTAAGGTCAGCAGCGAATGTTTTATCACCTGGTGTCATTTACTGTATGTGCTGTATAAATACCTGTCACGCCTCGTCCATTGAGCGGTTTAACGCCGACTCGAGCCGTCTCGTAAATGCGACACTGAGTGCTTCGAGGACAAAGCTCCATCCTGAAGAACTGTAACCCCGACATTTTACTACTTTTCTGACAGGAATGTGGTGAGTGTTGCAGTTTTTACGTAGAAACACATATGCGCACGGTGTACACCCCAGGAGAGACATTCATGAAAGAGCACACACACGACAGCAGAAATACAATGAGTTGGCTTGTCTGCTTCGTGGTAAAAGCTCATTTGGAGTAAACACGTTTGAACTCCTGAACCTGTCGTCTAATTATAGGACTGTAAAACGGCAGGCAGAGGGAGCATTAGAAGGTAATTTGTGCTGTGTAAGAGGGAGGAAGTGTGTGTGTGTGTGTGTGTGTGTGCGGCTGATTATGTGGTCGCAATATGTTTGAGTGAAGGAGAGCAAGTGAGAGAGGGGGAAGGAAGGAAAGAAAGAAAGAAAGAAAGAAAAAAATGTGAGTATGTGCCTGAGATTTTCCATATCTGCAGTGTTCCTAATACAGACAGAGCTCGTTGGTGGCCTTTTGTTGGCAGAAATGACAACCGGCTCTATCTTGCCCTGCAGACAGCACGGGAACTGAGCGCCGTCTCCTCTCTCTTTCATTCCTTCCTCCCACCTCTCTTTCTTCTCTCAGTCCTCATTCTATCAGTGACACTGTCTTTCACCGGCTCATCCTTTCTTCTCTCCACCCCCTCTCTCTGTCACTTGCTCTCTTCTTTACTTGATCTTACTTTCTCTTGTCTGCCTTTTGTCCTGCTCTTTTCTATTTATGCTTTAGTCTTATTTAGCAAGCCAGAGCCTTATCTTCCCTCTCTTTTCCCGTTTGATTTTCAGCCTGTTCATCAGCACTACATGGGTTAGGGACACAATAATAGATCAATTTGAACTGTTGTTTACTTATAATGATTGTTATGTTTTATTGGCTATATTGTAAAATAAATTCATCAGCTTCTAACGCTTACTGGGACTATAACAGAAAACTGTCTCATTAACTAAGGAAGCCATTGATTTACTATTTTGCCTAAAGTAGTTCCTGACATTTGGCCAAAATAACCATAGTCAACAAGTAATTCAGTGATGACCTGTTGTTTCTTGTGTATGGCTATACAATTCAAAACGGTTGGAAAGTGACAAGTAGTGAGGTGGTTCATGCACATCAAAGTTTTGACGTAACAGAATCATTCACTTCTTGTCAGTATTATGTATGACCAAGAGACTGGACTCAAACGCAGAACTCAGACAAGGAGGTAAAATGTAAATAATTGTGAAGTTGGAGGAACTACTTTTGGCACCCCTGGTTCAGTAAAAGTCCAATTCATTTTTCCCCATAGGCAACGTTCTGGGACTCACAGTTTGAGTACTTCTAAGGCTCAGATCAGCATTAAACTCTCCCGGTTGAATCATCAGTAAAAAGGATGAAAAATACGTTCTAACACAAATAAATGCCCTATTTTTGGGTTAGAAAATAGCTGATTCTTTGATAAAAAGTCAAAAGGTACAAGCCTGTGTACATAAAACTATGACTCCCAAGGTAAAGTTTGGTATGAAACAACTTGAAATTCTGGTCCTAAATATTACATGGTAGAGAAAATAGATAATACAATCACCATTATAAATCATTGAACTTTTTGATACATTTTGGATGAATTCAGCAACTATGGTACAATATTTTGTTTGCAACTGCAAAAACAAGTGTTGTTAATTCACTACAGCTCTGATTTGCGCCTCTGACTGGTTTCTTCTCCAATGCAATGGCGCCCTGGGCTCATGGGTATTATAGTATTTGTAGCCATCCGCCATGCTTAACTGTCAGAAACAAAGTTCAAATAATTACAACTGGTGGTCAGACCTTAAACCTAAAACGCCATTCCATAATCCAGGGGATTCCATTAAAACAAACAAAATTAAATGGGAATTCAGATCCTTCGCACTTCGCAACTCTTTTAGGGCTTGGGCACACCAGCGTTCACTGTGGTGAAAATTTGGAACAAAATCCATGTAATCACTGTGATCAGTGGATTTGCTTGCAGGGAGCCAAAGTTTATGCGGACATTTCTTTAACTTGCAAAGATGCAAAGTCGTTGACCAACTGCGAACCGTCTTGAAAGTGCTGACCTTTGAGGGAACGGAGAACCTAAAGGTCTAAAATCAAGGAACTTTGTTCTTCCCCAGCTTCTACCTCTCCACAAGCATGGCATGGTTTGCATTCAGTCGTGAGACATCGTTGATAGGCCAATACGTTTGCATGAATGAATTCTGTTGACAATGCATTGCCACTTTCTGGTGTGACCCAAGCACTTAAGTTACTTTTCTTTACATCTTGTTTTTTTAAAATCAAATTTGGATATTACATGAGTAGTCCTTAATTTGATTAAATATGGTGTAACTTCTTTCCACTGGCAACACATCTCCATGGTGCACAGGAACATACATCTAAATGGGAAATACAGTATGTAAAAATATAAACAAAACTTACTCTAGAGAGTTGCACCATTGATTGCTGTACATTTATTTCCCTAATACTAAGAAAATAGGATCTGCTTTCCTGACATCATGCACTATGTGTTATCTTGGTCCTTCAAGTGATCAAACGCTGAAACCGTTATCTCTGGCTTCCACTGGGCTAAATTGCAAAGCTGCCTAATTCAGCTTTGAACACGTCTGTCTTTTAAATGACGCGGGTTAAGAAAGTGAGCCATTATTCCTCAAATATGAAAGTTCCACTCTAACAAACTCTGTTAACAGTTCTTAACCTACTCACCCAAAATAAAGCAAAATAAAACTCAGGCATTTGTTTCAGTTCTTTATTAAAATCATCGTTTTATTTCTGTCCTGCTTGCAGTACAGCACAGTATTGTCATTGTCCCCATTGGTGGCAGATGTGGCTGAAGCAGAGTGGTGGCAGCATCTTACCACCCTTACCTGTGTGTGTGTGTGTGTGTTTGTGTACGTGTGTGTGAGGTGCTCTGACAATAAAGTGTAGCACAACTAGCCAACATTTCGTACAGTCAGTCAATACAGCAGTATTAATACAAGGCCTCTGTTCAGAGGTGGACAGGCAGAAACTGTGAATGTGTTTCCACTGCAGGCTAAAATTGGGCTCGCCAGGGCTCAGGGCCAGTAAATGCTTCATGTATTTTTAAATGCAGTGTTGAAAATTGATTTGCCTTCGACCATACTGACTTACAATAACCGTATCATAAGCATGTAAAGGTGTAAGTTGGCCTGGAGGGTGGATCTCCTCTCAGGCAGTGTTGTTTCCATGTTCTATCAGTGACGGGTGCAGGATAATTGTTGACAATTTAGGAATCCCTTCTTGCTGGCATAAAGTGGGGTTACTGACTTTTCTTTGTTCGAAGATGTGATTATCAAAAGAAAGCCCTGGTTTGGCCATTTTTGGCCTTAGTGGAAACCACACTAAGATTTAGCCCTGCCCCTGACATGGGTCATATTAGCTTTACCAGTTGTGTAAAATTAAGAAAGAAACAGTGTGTTTGTTGTGTATAATTATTTTTTTTCTCTTTTGTTTTACAGCACAGCAGCTTGGCAGATACAACACACTATGTACGTATATCAAAGTCCTTATATATACCGTATAAGTTGGTTGGCAGGGGTAGCTGTGCATGTTTTTGTATAGTAATACAGCTACTAAGAGATGCAAAAAAAAGCCTGTGCTGCTCGCTACATTGTGTTTCAAAGAGGTCACCTTACTCTACACTGCGATATAAACTCCAGGGTCTGATGTGAACCCGAAAACAGGGTCGAGAATGTGACCCCTACACAAGTGAGAGTTGTGGTAAAAGCTGCTGTATCCATAAAAGGTTTAATTAGTCAATAATCTGTAGCCCAAACCAAAAATAAAGGCCCCTCTGGGTAGACAAACACACGCCGCCACTGCTACAGTGACACGGTCATAAGACACTCGCGCACCCCTCCAAGTTGTCACTTTGTTGAAATATTAGCGTTAGCTACAGTCGATAGCTAATGGAGGCGGATGGTTGGTCTTAAGTGAGCAAAAACACAGTTACATACTGGTCTCTGTTTTCGCTGGGGGGTAAGGAGCTGGGCAGGAGGTTTGAGACAAGTAGAGACAGACAAACAGACAAAAAAGACATATTCATTAAGATAATACCGAAAATATTCATTAAGATAATACCGAAAATTTAGTAGACAAACTTATATAACATAGATCTTAGCGCCTTGAAATATACTATCATATATATTTAGATATGCTATTTTTTTTTTTTAGATGAAATAAATATATCCACAGATACTCTTCTTTTTTAAAAACAGACCAGCTTTACAATTGCAGACACGCACCAACACAATGGATAGACATGAGGAAAAAGAGGCGAGGGGAGAGAAGTAAAGACCGGTGGCTCATTTCTCTGATGAAGCACCCAAGCATTGTGTTCACACCGCTAGCAGCTGCTGTGCTGCACTAATGTACAATTACCTGTTTATGTTAGCTCACTGATGCTGTAGTGTTTTAGCAACAGGTTCGACACACAGCAAGACAAATGAGGCGAAATCGTTTAACTGCAGCCAACTTTTCAATGGCAAAATTTTTCTTAGGTGATAGACATTGTTCGTATTTGGGGCAACAGACTTGAGTTGCTTGCGGTGTGAATGCACAGAAACATGTCACACTTACTCGACACTTTTCCTGGTTTCACTGAGATTTTTTTAAACTGTTGATCGCTGATTGTAATAAGAAAAGCACTCAACTGCCTCTAACTTGACTAACTACAGTCAATCTTTTCTGAAGAAATTACATTTTTTATTTGAACACAAGAATTTCCCTGTTGCTAGAATATGAGGGAATATGTGTTTTTAACACATAATACTGATATCATTATTGAATGGACTTGGAATGAGAAACAATATCCCCAAATATCAAGATGCTAAACAACAATTTTCTCTAATGCAATGCTACCCATCGCCACACATAAATACATACATATCCGTGTGTGTATATATATATAGATATAGATAGATAGATACACATACCTGTATGTACCTGTATCTACATTTTTTTCTTAAAGAAAGGAGAACGAACTCTACACAACAAGTTATGTTAAAAACTTCAGCTGAAGTAAATTATGGCTCAGATGCAGTTCTAGGCAAACAACAAGAGCTGATCAGACTGTTATGGGAAAGATGGCTCAGGCATTATGACTGACTGAAAAACACAAATGGCGTTGTGCCAACGGATCTTGCCTCCTCACTAAAACTCCACTGATGTCCAGTGTCCTGATGCTAAATTCCAATGTTGATGGATATAACTAGCTACTCTAAATGCTTGACATCTGAGTGTAACGGCTGGTGTCAGCTTGGTCATGGATTAAAAAGCTCTTGGTTACACATTTACAAGGTGAGAAATAATTTTTTTTTAAAAACAAGATCGCACAGGAGGTGCTACGGTGTCTTCCATACACCATCACTCAGATTGAGCACTTCAAAACTGTCTGTTCTGGTAGCTAGCATCCAACATAGGCACAGTCACTTTGACATCAAAACGGCACTCGCACTAGATCTATTTTCACACCAATCAAAATCCTCTCCATCCTATCATACTATCTTGGTTGTCATGTTAATTAAAATACATACCTTCATACTCATACTTTGCGCAAAACATATGGCAGGAGCAATTGACCAATCCTAAGCACCGCCCCTTGGTTACTGTTGATATGTCGGACAACAATATGGCAACATATACTGATACATTTATTTAGTCTTTGGAGATGGAATAAAACATTTGTTGTTGTTTCTCAATTAATCGATTAACCGTTTTGACTATAAAATGTCAAAAAAACCTCAAACATGCTAACCACAATTAACAAATGCCCAAGGTGACATATTCAGAAGTCTTGTCTTGTCTGACCAACTGAACACAGCCCAACAAAATATTCAGTATACTGACATAAAATAAGAAGAAATACAGCAAATCATCACTAATCATTTTAAAAGCAGCAAATGTTTGGCATTTTTGCTTGAAAATGGACTCAAGTGATACATTTATTATCAAAATAGTTGCAGAGTAATTGTCTGTCCCGTGATTATTCAAATAATCAAACAGGTTTCAGCCCTAGCTGTGATTGGTGATGGAGGGGAAGGGGCAGAGCTGAGGATCAGTCAATTAGCATAAGGCTATAAATATTTATTTCCCTGTAACACTCTTTCACTTTGTTTGACAAACGTGTGTAGCGCCACCTAGCATATTGGCAACATACCTCCTGCTTGATGGAAAGCAAACCTGGGTTAATTAGTTTTAGATTTGCAAATGTTTGCTGTATTCTAGTCTTGGCACCAATTGAACCACTTGAAGGAGAAAACAAACTCTCAAACTCTTTAAGTGTAACCCATTGCAGATATAATCCTTAAGCAATGATGCATGTACACTTACCCTGCAAGGTTAGCATACTGTTGCTTACACCAGGCTACGTCAACAATGAACTGAAGTCAACTCTCTTCATATCTCTTCAATTAGCCACACACGACTACCATCAGAAATGCTACAATTTCCATCTCCAAATGTCTTAATTGTTGTTGCAGCACACTTGTTGGTGGCTGACATTACATTCAGTCAAATTCAGGGAGAGAAAAGACTCTGCCTCCATTGTCTTAGGTAGTTGAGAGAATGTTTCATGTGCAGCTTGAGTAGTATGGCACAGTGCTTACATTGTATTAGACTTAATACATGTTTTGATATATAGAACACCATTATTAACAACAACAACAACAACAACACAGAAGTAAAATAAAGGTTTCAAAGTATAAAATTGTAACATGAGCAGATGATGAGTAATGTATTGCTCAAGAAAGATAATAGATGAATTGACTGTATGCAAGTGTTTGTGTGCACTTGTGTGTGTAAATGTGTATTTGGATGTGCGCATATATTTGGGAGATGATGGAATACTCTGATGATACTGATACTGATGTCGAGCTCTACGTAAGTTTGGCACTCAGCTTTTCATTAAGCCAGTAGAATATCAGTCACAGTTGACTTACCCTGTTGTCAAGAATACAAACACAGAAAAGCACAGACACACATAATAATCACATCAAGGAGAGGAGCCAAGAGGGGAGGACAGGCGAGGAGATGACACATGAATAACATGGGAAAGGAGGTAAAGGAGAGGAAAAAGGGAAAGAGAAAATAAGGGGTAGAGGAGGTGAGGAGAGTAAAAAGAGGGGAAAGACAGGAGAGAAAAAAAGAAGAGAACAAGAGTGGGTGCCTGGGTAACACAGAGAAGACAAGGTTGTTATCACCCTCCTCTCCCTCTATACAAGAAAGTATTGATCATACACAACAAACGTGCCTCGGGAGGGCGTCACAGTTCTGCGGGGGTGTAAACAGTTTGTTAAGGAAAAAGGAAAGTAGGGGTAAGCGATTTGTTTAAGGGAAAAAAAATAAGAACATTGTTCTGTGTTAAAGGCTTCCGAGAGCAGCAGGCATACAGTACTACAAAGTTCCTGAGCCCTCAGTAAGCATTAAGAATCTTCTGAATACAAACTACTGCTCTGCTTCAACATCCAAAGCCCTTTACTGTCTATAGCAAAGGAGTCTCCGGTTGTACCACTTTTAATGTCTGATTTGCTTTTAGTGTATTGGTTAACCCAGTTCAGAAGTTGTTGTTGTGGTTGTAGTCTTTCACATACTGAGAGGAATGAAAGGAAACAACAGTAAGCACAAGATTGCTCCGGTTTTCCTTTGACCTACCCCATTGGGTTTGTTTGGCTTTCTGGTTTGTTTGTTTGTGCAGAACTTTAGGAAAGGGCTCAGTGCGTATATTGTACTGACTTGGCTGCGCAGCCATGTTTGCTGCTGGGCAGATTCAGATTCAGATCCAGATCACCTGCTTAGCGTCAGCCTTGCAGGGCTCTCTTATGACTTTTGATATCTTGTTGAACTTCAGACCTCGCTCTCCACGCTGGAGAAATGGGCTGAGCCCCTTCGCGAGCAAAGGCTCTTGGCTTTGAGGGGTAAGTGAGGAGACTGTGGAAACCTCTGGGGCTGAGGTACAGAGCGCAATCTCTGGTACTGTAGTTTAGCACTTGCCGAAGCCATGGAGGAGGGCTGGGGTGCCCCTGGGGTAGATGAGACCACAGAGGGAGAGGATACAGAAGAGGAAGAGGTAGGGGGAGGAACGTGGATAGGGTGAGATGAGGATGGAGGAGCTGGAAGGGCAGGGAGTGGGGGTGTCAAGTTAGGTATGAGTGTCGGCGGTGGGGATGGTTGCCGTCCTCGATCTCGATCCCTATCTGTTCTCTGTGTCCGCTGCTGGATGCTGAGGTTTGACTGGCTGCCAGATTTGGATGGATTTTGTGAGCGATCAGGTTTGGAGGAGGAGGATGAGTCATGTTTGGGCTTCAGAGGACCACCAAAATTCTGACAGTGGTGGTACAGCTCTTCCTGGCTTCGCGAGGTTATGCGGGCCCATTTGGAGGAATGGGAGTGCGGATGGTGTCGAGGGGAATGACAGGAGGAACAAGCTGCATGCCCCCTTCCCTTGTCCTTTGACTTGCGTTTACTCTTCTTCTCATCCTGTATGTGAAGTTTATCCACTGACCAGTATCGTCGAGGAGGTGGTGGCGTGAGAGGAGGCGGGGGCCAGTGTGATCCTGATCCCCACCCTCTCTCTCTTCCATCTACTCTTCCTCCACCACCACCTCCACTAGACCCCCATCCACTTTCTGCTGTCCCCCACCTCTCTCCTCGCTCCAGGAACAAGCCATCTCTACTGTTGATGCTGCCAATTTTATCCCTGGAGGGGTAGGTGCTGAAAAACCAACCTCCCCCTCCAATCCCGCCTACTGCCCTGCCTTCATGATCCTCCCAGTACCTCTCAAACTTCCCAAACTCTCCTGAAGAACCATCATCATCAGAATATATCCCGACCACTTTATCACGTTCGCGCTCCTCATCGGACATCGTCCTTGTTCCTCCACGCCTCTTTCCACGCTCTGCTTTCCTCCTCTCCAGCTCAGAATCTTCTTCCTCATGCTCTACTTCGGACTCCCACTCGTGGAAGGACAACCCCTCCTTGGAGTGCATCTCACCTCTTCCGTTCCGTCCCAGCAATGGCCTCCTCTCTCCTTCCATTCCTACAGCATCCCTGTCTGAACTTTTACTCTTCCTCCTTTTAGAGGAGACAGGCAGCAAGGGCAGAAAGGCAGATGGAATGATGTCAGAGGATGGGTTTCCCCCTCCCCAGAACTTAACAGATGAAGAAGGCTTACTGCTAGAGCTTTGATAGTGCTTGCTGTTCCTTCGCCTGTGGTTTCTTTCTTTCCCTCTAGTGTCTTCTCCATCATCCCTCTCTTTCTCTTCTCTTTCCTTCCTCTCATCTTCGCCAGGGATGTTCCATCCATAGCTTCTGATTGAGCTTTCACTCTTTTTCCGAAAAGACTCCCGTCTCAGGGGTGGGTATGATGGGTAGTCTGGTGTCCCTGATTTGAGTTCCTCTCTTTTTTCAGCATCTCCTCCCTCCTGCTCTGACCTCTTCCGCTCTCGCTTCCTCATCTTATCCTCTTTCTTCCTCTTCTTCTTTGTTTTGCGTCGCTTTCGCTCCCTTTCTCTCTCCCTCTCCTCCCTCTTCTTCTTCTTTCGGCCCTTCTTTCTCCTCTTTCTCTCATGTTCCCTCTCTTTGTGGTGCCTCTTCTCCTCTCTACCCACTCCTCCATCTCCCCGGCTTGTTGTTCCTCCCCTCCCTCGCTCTCTGTCACCCCATGATGCCCACCACTCTTGTAATTGGGCCAGCTGGCTGCCTGTTCTCTCTCTGCCATAATCTCTCTGAGGACGTGGCTTCCGGGGCGGGATTGGTGGAGGTGGAGGGCTGCACGGCAGTGAACGCGATGACATGCGACGCGACCGAATCTTCCTCCGTGACCCCAGAAGGAGGCTGGACTCCTCTGTAAGCAGATCTGAGTCATAATCATCATCCACCATAAAATCCCGGTCGCCTGCTCGATACCTGAAACTCAGCGAGGAGTTGTAGGAGCTGTCACTGGAGCAAGAGGAGGGGGAATTTGACCTAGAGAGTGAGACAGAGGATGAAGAAGAGGATGAGGATGATGTGGAGGAAGTGGAGGAGGACGAGGCACTGGAGCCGGAGGAGTAGAAACGGCATGGGGAGGAGGGAGTGGTAGGGGTGTGTGTTGGGGAGGAAAGAGGTACAGGCAAAGCAGGTGGTGGAGGAGGACGACGCCCTCTCCTTCCACCTCCATCACTTGCTCCATACCTCCCACCTCCTCGCCTCCCCAGAGGGAGTATATTCTCATACAGGGGCCCTCCTGAGCCTTTTCTCCTTGCTTGAGCTAGGCTTCCTCGTCGCCAGAAAGGAGGCCTTCGCGGGGAAGATGGAATTGGTGGAGGTGGCTTGGAGATTAAGTGCCCTGGGCCTTGTTGGGGGCCTTTAGGTGGCTGACGTGGCATCCCTGAGGCTTTGGGGCCACGAGGATTAGCTTTGGGAGTCTGCTGGGGCCCACCTACCTGTTGGTCCGAATTAGCTCCTAGCCCCTCTGGATCTATAGGACCATAGTAGCGCTTATATTCATCCAGCCCTGTGTCACCTCCTCCCCCTGCAACTCCTCCTTGCAGGTTCCAGTGCTGTCCAAGGTTCTGCTGATATTGCTGCTGGGCCTGGAGTTCACTGATCCCTCCTGCTATTCCCCCAACACCCACTCCTCCACCACTGCCTCCACTCATGACTTTCTCTGGCTTTGGCCTGTTCCAGCGATCGACCACAGCAAGTCTGCGGTCATGCCGAGGCAAGAAGGTGGAGCAGGGCATGGGTCCTTCCATTAAGGGGCTGTTTGAGGGTCCCAGAGCCATTGCTGAGTGTCCTGTAGTTGGTGGCGAACCAGGTAGCATGGTGGTATAGGTCTGCCCCTGTTGCTGTTGTTGGTGGTGCTTCTGCTGCTGTTGTTGCTGCACCATGGCAATGGCAGTTGTGTTATTTATTGTGGCTGTAACAAGGTGTTGTTGAGCTGCTGTAGGCATGGTGGTCATGGTGTGGTACTGGGGCAAAGAGCTTTTGCTCCCTCCTGGTGCTGTTTCATCCTCAAACTGGCAGCAACTGTACATCCCCTGGGTGGAGAGATAAAAGAGAGATTGTAATTAGACCAGCAGGCCACAAAGTATGATAAGGATTAACTGTGTGTGTATCCAGAGAGACGCAGAAAGAGAAAGACATTCCCAATTTTGAAAACAAAAACTATCAAGCAGTTTAGATCTGACACTTACACAAACCATATGAAAGCTTCAGAAAACTGCTAGAGTATGAAATACAGTAGAAAAGTGTCATTGTTCCAGTTTTTACCAGGTTTGTCAAAATATATCCAGATCGTTTGAAAGTAGCAGATCCATTCAAACGCTCACTGATTTAGTTACGGTTCCTGCAAAAAGACACTGATCACCACAGTTTGGAATAAAAACAAGGTCTTCTTGTGAAATTGACATGTTAGAAAATGCTTTTGGTAAAAGAATGGAGAGAAAGCTAATTATGCACTAGACTAAGTATGTAAAAAATAATATGGAAAGTAAATTACAGCATGTTTGAGCCGCAAATGGTATTTTTAAAATATGGATTTCCATCAATGTTTAAGATCAACTGATAATCTCACAGATTTTTTCTGACTCCACAATAAGCAACGACAAAACATTTGCATTGTTTGCTTTTCACCACAAATTACTATGCTGTCTAAACAAACATGGTTTTCCTAGTTAGTTTATTTTAAGGAAAGACCTTGTTGTTATAATACTACGTTATAATATTTTATAATTTTAATTTTTTTATTTTTCAATAAGCAACAATGCACTGTGCCCATGACAAAGTTGCTTTTTGGGACAATAAAGTTAACCTAACCTAGCTGTAAAAACACAGAGTAAGGATAATATTCATGGACAAAATAGTCATTTAATTAGCATATATTGATGAAATAAAACATATGAATGCTGTGCTAAAGAAAGTCTGTTAAACTGCTACTATAAATACCTCACAGAGGATCCACTTAAACCTGTTAAGGCTGCTGTATCAGGAAAGGCTTTAATTTTGTGAGGGCTACAACTTATGTATTTTTTTTTTCCTGTATTTTATTTTCCTTTATCTTTATCCAGTGCATTGCATAACCACTGACTGTGTAACTTTGTCAGCTCAACAAATTTCACAGAAGCATTTTGAAGAGAAGAAAATAATGTACATTTTTTTCTCTCAGCATGCTGGGAAATTGCTCTAGGTGTTTTCCCTCTCCTTCAGGTTCTCTGCATCACCACATCTTCTATAAAGGCAGACAACAGGGAGTATTGATCATTAAATATTGATGAGAGTTTTGGAGAAACTTTGGACTGAGTTTACCAAGCTTCTTGGAGTGTCAATTTTTCACACTATCAAACCAAACAAAGCTTTTAGCAAACAAAGCATCTCTCTGCTGGAGCTGGACTGGGTTTTCTCCAAAAGCACTGAAAAATAATTGTAGAGGGAGGTATGCACAAGGAGTATACAGCGTCTGGAGAGAAGTAAAAACAATGGGGGAGAGCAAAAGCAGAGAACCAATTTTGTCATTGTGCAAATTAAACAATTGGTGACAGATGCTGCATTTTGAGAGAATCACCTTTCCTCTCAGCTGCCATCTTGCTTGCTTTGCCAAAACCCAATCAGCTTCAGTTTCTCCTTGGTGTGTCTTTTCCCAGTGCACAAATTAAGGATAAAAAGTTTATTTTCTTTTAACTAAAGCAGGATTTTCTATCACAAAAGGTTAGACATATTAGTGCCAACAAAAAAAAAAAGGACCTGATTCCAGTTCCAGTATAGGGTGGACTGTACCATTCTTCAGTAGTGTTTGTCTAGAGATACACAATAACAAAAGCCTTATTTTCTTAAAGGTGGCATATGCGATTCTAACCCAATACACAGCTTTTTTTCAAATCTCTCCTCACGGTCCACTAGCTGTCCATTCTGTGTGTGCGCTGTCTTTGTACACAGCCCTGCTGTGGCTCGGGCCGGGCCACACAACACTATTCTAGCCATGACTTGTGTGGCAAACGTTAAATGACTTGCCCACGGACATTCAGCTTACTTTCTAGTTTGCCAAGATGTGCTGTTGTTGTGATGTTAGCTACAGCAACAGGAGAGCTGTGAGTATCGCTGTCTGGAGCTGCTGTGCTGGCTCCGGGAAACCGTCTCGTTCCTCTCTGGCTGTTAGTTTCGTGGCTGCAACTGTAGGGACACTGTGCTAACCCATTAAGTAGCTAAACTAACCCACAACCTAACTAATGTCAGTTACATTACTTGCTGTGACATTGTTTGCTCTATATCATGGTATTTGTCATCGCATACCCTACCTTTAAACCAAGTGACAAGTGATCTGTATGTATCTGTATCTTGAAATTTCAAGAACAAGAGAGGTCAATGTAAAACAATAACAAAATAAAACCTGATCTTAAAAATACAATACCTGAAACATGTTTATTTGCAATTCTTACAGCTTACTTACAGCTAGTTCTTTTCACTTCAAATGTAAGAAATTAAGACTTATAAGCCAAAAATGCCTTGAAAGAGAGGTGTTTGTAGTGAAAAGTTAGATATGGGCATCAGCCCAAACCTTATGATCCAGAAGGTGCAACTGTTATCTGATGTCAAGATTAATCTTCTCATTCCCATAGAATTGTACATTTTGTTTCCCGTAGTTGGTTCTGACTAGGACATATTAGGACAGAGACTCATTTTCACGTGTCTTGGTGCTGTTATTTGTTGCCACTTGAGTTTAAAAAAGATCGTTCTCACTTGGTTTTAATGAACTGCTCCAAATGTGCCTGGTGAGCACCAGTCTGGCTTTTTACATCTCAGCAGTAGCATTCAACAGCGTTTGATATGAATAAAACATGAAATGAAAGAGTCAGAAATACAAGCAAATTGCTAACTCCTTGTGACATTTTTAAATTTTAAACCCCAAGCAGAATCCCTCAATTATAAAATCTGTCAGATGAGCAACTCAATTCTACTGTGCCAGGATGCTCTTTCTCCCGTACCTTTGCATATTTACGCCTCACTGTAGATAGATGGGACTCAATTAGCAGTACTGAGGAGAGCCATGTAAATCACGAAGACTATTATTCTTTATACGTGAAGATGATTCATATTATTCATCGATATCTGTCACATCTTAATGACTAAATGTGTGGGGCGTCCTGTAAATCTCTGTTCCCCACCGGGACACAGATCTGATGGAGAGACTGTAATAATGGCCCTTCCGGACACATGAATCAGCAGTCCCAGCAGCAGAAGTGCTATCACAGTCCCCAGAGCATGGGGCGCAGCACACTGTGAAATTGAAACTTGGGTGAGTCACTGATTGGGTTAAAGAAAGCCACAGAGGCCAGCTGCTGAGGCTTTAAGGCAAGCACAGCATATAGATTGGGAGATAGAAGCTAACGTCTTGGGAGTGCCCTTCGCATGGAATTGATGTTTTTATTCTTAGATTGAGGAATGCTAAAGATAAGAGTAGAGTTTGCTCATGTGAGATAATATGCTGGTACGCTCCGAACGTAAGAAGACAGGTGAAACTGCACTCCAAAGGGTCTGCAGGCAAGCCCGCCAGGGAATATCGAGATGTCAGAGAATGTAGGGGACACAGTGGATTTTCACCCACATGGTAAATATACATTATCAATAAAACAGTAGAGTGTGTTCAGTAAATGGCACTTCAGCCTTATATCAGCACATACTTCACAAATTCATGCAAGGGTTTGAGCACTTTTTCACATGCGTACTGCAGGTTTGGGTAGGCTTTGAGACTAAAATAAAAGTTACTATTCAACATTCAACTGACCAATCTTTGAGGCTGATACTGATATAGATATTTAGGAGTTTAAAAATAAAATAAATAACGACGTATCAGTCGATAGTAATTTATTTAACATTAATGCATGACAAAAAAAAAAATCTTGCAAAGTGACCCCTTTGATTTTTTACCAATTTAGCAACTTTAATTATGACCAAGATACATACTGTGCGGAAAAATTTCACAGTTGAAAATTTATGAAGGAATTATTGGAGCAAAACAACTGAGCACCTGTGACAGTGGAATCTGTAGTTGTAAAACTTGTACAACTCTACAAGTTTGCAACTCCTAAAGCACTTTTATCTGTGACATCAAATTTACGCTCCCACAAACAGGTACACCTTCTCAAAATCTTCATTGCAGGTGCACAAATCCTTTGAATTACAAATTAAGAAACTCGTACGCTCAGTTTTAGCTCTTCAGAATTACATTTCCCATTATCAACACTGAAACAGTAACTCCATCCAATTCAGTGCCTCATGTTGCTATTTTCCAAGCTATACGGAAGTGGCCGTGCTTTCATCTAAACTGGGTTGGAAAAACGATATATGGAGAGGCGTTCAAATGAGCTCCTTTGATTTAGCTCCACATTTCACTGAGTTATGTGACGAAAAAGTGAGAGCGCACAGAACTGGAAAAAAGCATTTGAGACTCGTAGCAGCAGATTCAAGTAGTTTTAGTTAGCGACTTGCGTTTGTGCTAGAAAAAGAAAAAAACAAAATACATATGTTTGAGAAAACATACTACAGGTGTGCAACTTTCATTGCATGAATTCACATACTGATGTGAGGATGTGCAAATTTTGTCCATGACTTCACATTTTCGGAGACGGGCGTGTGGATGTCTTTTGCACCGTATTCACTGCAGCAACTGTAGCAAAACTGTGAGTGTACAAGTTTCTTAATTTGTGATTCGTAGCAGAGGATTTATGCACCTGCAATGACGAATTTGAGACGGTGTAACTGTCGTGCTGTGTTTGCGGGAGAGAAAAAATGATCTACAAGTTTGTAAACTCCTAAAGCATTTTTCTCTGTGACTTCAAATTTACTGGTTTCTACAACTACAGATTCCACGGTCACAGGTGCTCAGGTGTTTTGGTCGAATAATACCTTCATAAAACAAAATCAGCATCAGTGCTCTCCGGTGGACAGACTGTAACGATGACACTTTTTCTAAATGGCCTCAAAACTATAGTTTTCCATTTCTGAGCTGCAATTTCTTGTTACTTATCAGCTGACATACAGTAAATGCTGACACCAATATATCTGCAATAGCGGATAATATGTCAACCTGGCCGATTTATTGGTCTAGCTCTATTACATTTGTACTTGTCCTTGCTATGTTTTTTTTTTTGTTTTTTTAAATTGTATTTGTTTCTTACCGGCGTCCTTATTTGTCCTTATTTATTATGTTTCAAGATTTTTTTTAACTTTGCTGCTATAAGAGTTTTCTTTTGGGATTAATACAGTCCACCGATCTATCGAGAATGGAAACTAAATTGAATGATAAGTGAAGGAGAACTTTTATCAATGGTCACTTTGTTAGCTAGGCTCTTTAGTTTTTATTCTTTGAGGATTTAGCCACTTGGCGATATTGTTTGCAAACTAAACGTTGTCATTTCCTTCATCTCACATCAAGGTAAAGTTGTGAGTCAGGCTTCATTTAGAAAGTCATTCAGTAATTGCTTGCTGGTTTATCATTATAAATTTGATAAACAGTCCTTTTTCCTTGGAGGTTAAAGATTCTGTCTTTGTGGGTTTGATAGTTGGCTAACTAGTGCTTGCTGAGACTTATATCAAATCATATTATTTCACTTGTTATGTAATGCTTCACAGGGCTTTCGCTTAAAGTTATTGACCCGTTCATCATGAACAATGTACCAGCATCTGTGTGTAGCTTTGTGAGTCAAGAGAAAGTCAAAAAGAAAGAGTGTGTTTGCATGTTAAAATATAGGCTTGGGCTTGCAAACATGCTGTTAATTTGAAATTTAAATGTTTTCCCCACTTTATAATAGATGCACACCGTCAGTTTAATTTAACTTATCATCACTAACGCCTTTCCAGTTTTCCAATTTGTCATGTTGCCATTGCTGTATTAATTCCTAAACCGTGCCACCTCTGGGTTTGTGTACACGTTCTTGTCTTTTATGTCGTAATTTTACTAACTTTTACTGAAATTCATGTTTGTATAATTTACTATCAAAGGAATTAGAAACACTAGAATGTGCGTAAAGATTCTTAGCTGAGGTTCTTCATAGTGCATAGTTTGAAATGCTGATTTGTTTATGTGCAAAAGCAATAATTCTGTTTTTGCAGGTATGAGAGTCAAAATAAGTTTTGATTTAGTAAGACTACAGTAGTCTCCACATATGTTGGAAGCATAATGTCAGAAGTAAGAGCTGTAATGTTGTTTCCTCTCCCTCCATTTTATAGTACAATTAGAACATCTTCCGCTGTGCATAAATTAGCTTTTTTCTCTGCTTTGTTAGGCAGGAGGAGGTAATAAATCACAATCTTTTGTCATTCCAACATGGTGGTGTCACCCTTACAACCAGCGGTACTTACACGCCAAGCATTCCATCACAGTGTCTACTGACAAACAAGAATATCTCCCCAGTGCTCTATGAAGCCTGTTTTCCACTTCAACAGTGTCACCACCTCTCCTCCGTCCTCCCTCCTCTTTTCTGTTGCTGCCATTTCTTTCCCTCCTTCACCTCCTTCTGGCCTCACCCCAACACCTGCTACACTCCACTACCTCTGCCATCCAAACCCACGCCTGTCTCCTTGGCCGCCTCCCTTCTCTTTTTATCTCCAAGTTTCCCTCCCCTACCTTGCCACTTCGCCTTACTTTCCCTCCCCCAATCACAGCATTCATCTCTTTTCCATCCGTTTCTTGATAACTCCTCCTCTTACCTTGCTCACTTCTTTCCAGTCATTTCATTCCCTCTCTTTCCTCATTACTTTCATCTTCCCTCACTAACTTCCCCTTCTTTCCTCTAAACCCTCCCTCCTTTTCACCTCAACTTTTGTCAACTTAGTCTTTCTCAGGACCTGTACTAAATATTTCCAAAGCTGAACTTACAGAATCTGTATTGGCTCTAAAAGAAAATAGCTGTGCGACAGCTAAGTGATTACTCTGCAATGGGACCTTTGGGCTCCCCTTGTCGTGATGCCAAGGATAAATGCCACTGATGTTGCTCTTTTTGGCTCTACCTTCTTGTCCCCTGCTGAGTGCCAGAAACAAGTACCAATAGTGAGAGGCACTATCTTGATTGTATCTGAAAACTGTACATTAACCTTCCTCCATCTATACCTCTATTTTACTGAATGCAGTGGACCTCATGGCTGCAGTCAGTAAGACATCTTCATTTTTGTTTTCATTCTATTCCAAACAGGGAACCGGAGATCCTAAAGGTTTCTACATATTTCAGCCTATCATAACATCTGCTCCTGCATAAATCGTTTACCAATGCACCTCAAGCACTCTATTATGAATCTGCAGGTTATTTCACTACCCTCTCAGGTTGAGGGTGTGCAAATCAGTGAGATCAGCTACTGTAGTGTTTGATTGAAATGAAATTTTTGCAAAAAACATCATGCCTCAGAGTTCACTTCCTTTAGTTCTCTCACCACCTGGAAGAACTTTTGAATTGTTTGTAAATTTGGAAGAGAAAGATTATATTTGTACTTTATGATAAAAGGTGTCTTAAGTATTATTTCACCTGTCTTGAAGATAAATACATCCAACATACTGCACACCACTTCAGAAGGTGGTGTGATAAGCATTCTAGGTAGTAGTTATACAAAAGCATCCATTTCTCCAAGTGATGTATGTTCTAAATTGAACTCTTGCCATTTATGATACACTATAACAAGACAGACAGTAGATAGTACACATGGTTTACCAGAACATACTCTGGTACCTCCTGACCTAGTTGCTGCGTTCAGTACAGTTCAGTAGATTGCTTAATGAGAGGTTAGAAACATTATTTGGGCTCTTTCTTGGGCACAATTCTGGGTTACATCTTAACTAACAAGCAGAGACCATTTTTCTTGTGGTGTGCCCCATGGCTCTTTCCTTGGCCCCATTCTTTTCTAACAGCCTATGCTGCCATTCAGTATCAGTTATCAGTTTCTGTCGTTATGTAAACACAATTCTACATTTGTACTTCACATCCAGTCAATACCCTTGTTGATTGCATGTCAGAAAACAATGTTTGGATGGATACATTTTCTATAGATTAATAACGACAATACAGACAATAGTACTGTTATTTTGGATTGAGATAAAAAGCGGGAACCTCATTTAAGTGTCTCATATTTGTCTTTTCTCTAATTTTTGTTTCAAGTTTTGCTTTTACCATATTTACTTTCATCTAATTCCATTTTTGTTGAGCACATTGTATTGCATCTACATGCATGAAACATGTTGTGGTTGTAACATGTATTTCTAGAGTTGTAAGTCAACTCTAGAAATACATGTTTTGCATATTTTATTTCTTTGATGTGTCATCAAATTGTGAGCCAATAAACCAGGATGCTTGTTGAAGCGTATGAGAGTCTTTGCTGGCTTCTCTCACCCTGCTGAGCGCCAGGAGGAAGTCCATCCCGCCAGATCGCTTCACACAGTGCCGTAGTTTCCAGTACACCAGATGCTCCCAGGCAAATACCAGGAGGCTGAGGCCCATGGCCACCAGTAGCATGTAGAAGACCCCTGCCATGTTGTCTATGTCCAGCTTACTGCTCATCACCTGGGGGGGGGGATGGATGGGGGAAGACAAGAGGGAGGGGGAGGAATGGGAAACGGTATAGGAGGTGAGAGCAGAGAGAAGAGACGAGGAAAAGGAACCAGTAAAGCAAAAGGCAGAAGAGGTAAAATGAAAGAATAAGAGAAGGGAGGGGCAGAGATAAGACAGGAGAGTGTATTTATTACTAACGAGGGCCAATTTGTCTCCCAGACAGCAGATAAAAAGTTAATTACAACCAGCAGTACAATAGAGAATCCCTGCTGTCACTGGATGTCAGAGCACCCATCTGTGATATTTTAGAATCCCTGAACTCAGAACACTGATGCAAAGACCAAAACAGCCACCACACAATATCTGGTTCACATCAAACAGAAGGTTTTTTTCAGACAATTTAATTTATTCAGTTTCAACATTCATCACTCTCATCTACAGCCAGCCTGCATTCACTCTTGAATCAATAATTATTATTGCTTAATACCAAAGGTTTTGGTCTGTTTGGGGACATTTCCACACAATATGTGCACATGCCCTAAATTTAGTTTGGTCTCCTACATGTTCAAATTGTATTGTCACCTCGCATTCATCCCTGAAATTGATAGTCACAGCCCCCCCTCTACGAGATTAAGCAACAACAAAATGCAGGGTGACATCTGATATGCAGCAGTTACCTGTGATTGGAAATCTGAGCAAAACAAAATTAACTGATGGCAAGAAGGAGTGTGGATGCGTAATCATATCGAGCAAAAACAAATTTCAAACATGGCAAGGTGACTACTTTTGATTGCATATAACTATGGCTTACAGGCTGTGGTTTGCAACCTAAGTGCAGGGAATGAGCAACTCTGGATTTTGGGGAGACTTTAACCACCTAATATACAGTTTTGCCACTTAGTTTTCCGTCCCCTTAAGATTGAACAAATCATCCTTTTCCACAATTTTAATATCAGTATCATATTTGTGGGGGATGAGCAGGCTAAAATTCACTCATGTCAAAAATAACACACGACTAAATTGTCTTCATACACTAAAGTACTATCATTATATACTTGTTTTTCTCTTCACTTCACTGATGTGGTCTCTTAAATGTTTTTTTCCTTCAGATTATATGAGGTGAACACAGTTAAATAAGATTGTAATAATAAATTGTGTTAGTCTCCGCAATAACGCCTGAAAATTCATAAGACAGTGCCTGCTTCTGGTCTGGGGTTACAGTAGGATCAGCACCATGGATGGCACTTGTGAAACCACGTTGGTTGGACAACTTTCCAACTTAATACCTTACTGACTAGCTGACCAGGATTAAACTTAGACTACATTTAGTTCATTTTGAAAGCAGTGTAGCGAATGACTGTGTGCCAGGTCCGGTGGAGAAAAGTGGAGAAAAGGTATAAGACATCATACCTCAATCTTATCATTGTGGCAGATACCCGACAGCCAGAGACGCTCCAACATATCAATCTCATCTGCAAGAGGAAAGATGGAGGGAGAACAACAAGGAGGTCAAAAAGAGGAGAAGCTGGAAGAAAATGAAATAACAAGACGAGTAATAGGGGTGAGAAAAGCAGGCGTAAGGTTCATAGGAAAGAGAGTGCAAGATGACGGTGGCAAAGAGTGAGCAAAAGATAAGAAAGATGAGGAATTATGGAAGGAAAAGACAATGGTGGAGAATTAGTTAAAACAGTACAGCACTAGAGGATAAAATGAAAGTGATTTAAAAAAAAAAAAAAGGGGGATTTTTTTATGAGAGCAAGGTCTTTGCACCCCCCCCCCCGAGGGAGAAGAAAGAGGCAAGAGATGGAAAGCTGAAGAGGAGAAAGAAGAGGAATCGAGTCTATTGTGTTACGCTGAAAAAAAAGAGAGGGACATATGATGAAATGCAGCATGGAAGGAGCGAAATGAGAGGAGAGAGTGAAAAGAGGAGAAAATGAGACCGGTAGAGATCAAACCAAGAAAAGGTAACAAAGATTAGATCAGATAGAAGGGATACTTTGTGCCCATGGTGGAATACACAGTATACACAGTACTATGAAAGTGCAGGGTATCATTTTCTACAAATTGCAAGCAATTAATAAAGTCCAAAGGGGTATTTGTCTTATGGATGCTACAAATTACAAACACGGAAACATAAGGTTTGAATGGAAAGTGAAAACTTAGAAGAGGCTAAAGACAAGGTAGCATGAGAAAGAAATTGTGGCCATTTACAGAGAAAGTCACGAGATTGAAAAGAGAAACTGGGAATTACAGGCAGCGGCTGGAAGTGGGAGAGAATCCCTTTGAAGCGGGTCGTGAAATGGCCCGGCATCTGAGGCGGGCACACTGAGTGCAGAGCGACGCGACGGCGAATGGGAGATGAAAGGGCGGGGGGGTGCACCCAAACATTACTCTTCCTGCTCAAACTGTCAGAATCACGCACACACGCACCTGATACACACTCTGATCTTCAACGTAATGGGAGTCGCCGCGCTGGCCATTACTGCACTACTCACAAACAACGAGGCAGTGGGAAAGGAAAAGCTGGATGAAATGTCCAGGGATGTAGACAGACGTGCGCCGACCCAGTCACAGGGGATTTTTAAAACTAGCGCACACACACTGTCATCCACACACTCTGGAGATGTCCCAGCCAGAGGAAGTTTTCGATTCCCAATGCTCACAGTCACAATATTAATCGACCTCTGGGTTAATTAATGCTGTCTGGAAACCCCTCCGTAAAGCCCCGCCACATGGATTAGACCACTACGGCTCGGCCATGTTGACCGAAACGTCAAATCCGCTTAAACAAAACATGAATCTCACCCCAACATGAATCCCTGCATGCCACATTTCACTTCCCCAGCAGTCATGTATGGGAATTCAAACGTTCCTTGACAGCTGAATTATACCTGGCTCTACTCCATCGACCCTGCCCTTTTGTCAAGCCGCTCCACGCGCAGATCCTGACAATAGTACGCTAATACGCATGTTCATTCTGTGTGCGGCACACTGCCATAATCTGATTCATCGAGATTCAATGAGTTCTCAGCTGATTTCTCTCTCCCTGTCCGGCTCGCCGCCTCTCTCCCTTTATCTCCCTGTAAATACGTTAATCATGGCAGTCAGTGGAACATAAAGCCGCTCTCTGGGAGAAATCTTCCCCACAAAGAGCTGACAGACGGGCAGAATTTAAGCTGTATCCTCTTTCACCTGCTCCAAAGAGGAGAATGCCACGCAGTAAAGAGGGGGGATCGTCTGCACAAATGAAAGGAGCAGACGTGCAAACACAGTAGGGGGAAAAGCGAGAGCTTCTAATTTAATTCATGTTTTGTTGTGTTGATTTTTCACAATTAAGTAGTTATCTGGGAACAATTCATTTTGGTTTCATTCAGTTCTATTCTAACCTAGAGAAAGTGCCCGTCTCCCTTTTAGGAGTTACATTGATCAGTAATGAAGATTTAAGGCCCCCCCCC
>CM022477.1:3898684-3962309 GCA_011952105.1 Coreoperca whiteheadi
AGAATGTTTAAGGGCCCCCCCCCCCCCCAAATCAGTCCTTCAGTCCTCTTAGTGGCACAAATACCGTCTCCTTTATCCAATCTGTGCAGAAAAAGCATTAAGGGAAAGGGTATTATGACCCGGAGCAGTTTTATACATATGGTCAAGTCAAGTCAAATTTATTTATGTAGCCCACAAATACGCCTCAAGGGGCTTGAGTGATGGTATCACCTGGAATACCTCCACAAGGAGGCAAACAGCCAGATACTAACTAGAGGCAGCTCAACCAGCACCTTTCAGTTCAAAGAAGCAGTTTTTGCACTCTGTCTGAGCTTCTTAGCCCTTAATGTTCTGACGCTTCAGAACATTAAAAGAAATGGTCACTCATTTTGTTCAGAAGATTAAAACTACCTGTCCTGCTACAACAAAGGCAATAGTAGCACAACGCTGCTATACCACTGCAAAAACCTCTTATTATGCAGGTCACTGTGAATGGTTGGGAATAAAAAATGCGAATGCCAAACCAGTACCGTAAAGGCTAGAAAAGCTGCACCGGTTAAAATCGAAATGCTCCGTCAAAAATGTCAGAATTATCAACAATTTATTGATATTCTCCACAGCAGACAGGGGAAGGAGAAAGTGCAGCGGCAGCAGTATGCGAGAGGATGGCTCAGAAATTAGCAGACCAAAAGTGCCCTTGAATGCCTTTGTTTTTTGCTGTTCTCACTTAATTTTTCAATCAAATCTAATTCTTGTGCCACAAATAGTGTTTATTTGATAATATAATGTATAATGTGATAATTATACATTATTTCAGAGTTTGTTAAGTGCCCCTAAAAATCAGTTCAAGGGGCAAGAAAATAGGCTACCTTCTGAATATGAAAGCTTCAACTGAACTTTAGGTAGTCCCCAGCCCAAAATATCAAACCATCCAACCATAAAAATAAAACCAAAAATACTAAATAAACCACTCGAAAAGGAAGTCAGAAGAATAGCTTCATGACTAAATTTTAAGGTAGGAATTAAAGGTATAAAACAATAACTAAAAAATATTTAAGTGATAAATAAATTCAACACAAAACCTACCACTACCTTTCTGATATTTAATTGGCAATACAAGAGAGCTCTGGGCTAATTCTTCACAAAACTTGGGCACAAATAGCTCATAATACAAAGACTGATCATGCCACACCAACCAGCCAGTCAATTTCCATTTAACACTCACTGTGAATAAGACCCCAAAAACCTGCACTCCTTGACTTGCGGCAACGACTTGCTCCCGAACCTGAAGGGGGCAATCCACCCTTTTCTGACCGAGAAACCCCCAGACTGACCCTCATCTCTACGGCTTCAATTCAAGCCAGACTTATGCCAGAAACCACCCCAGTGCATGAGGTCACAGCTAAAGGAACTACATCAGGATAAAAAAAAAGAAAAAGCAAAAGACATGCTCTTGAACCGAGTGCAAATGTTTTCACAAATGGAGCCTCACTTGCCAGTAGGGTGTCGTCTCCATTTCAATTATATAATATCAATCCTTAATATTTTCTATCAAGATATGCAATCTACAAATATTAGTAATGATTGGGAGCAAGCTTTTTGAAACATGCTTTTTTTTTGTCTGTGTAGTGGGAATGACAGCTTGCTTTTCAAACAAAGAAATTGCTCTGGTCCTATTTCATATTTCTGAGTTGTTTAATTTCATATTTCATGTTGTTTTTTTGGTCATATATAAATTGGATTACATTTTATTCACAGCGACACTCGGAACAGCAACAATATTCAGCACCTAAATGACTGTAGATGAAGCAAAAGTGAACTTTGCGGGGAGAGAAATATTGGACGGGAGAGAAAACACAGCAAGTCATTTAAAGCTGTTGTAACGGCTTTTTTTGTGAGTGGCAGAAGTAAATTATATGAGCCGCGGTTGTTCCTGTCGTCGTGTCATTGCACAGTTCCTCGAGCTCTAAAAGAAATTGTTTTGTAAAAACTGAGAGTGGTTTTTGTCAGCCGACCTGTAAAAGCTCAAACGATGATTGGACAACCAGCCCGCGAGACAGCACGTCTTCAGCGTGGGAGGGAGGGCAGAGCTGGTTTGTATGTGTCTGCAAGGTGGCGAAGTCTATTAAATCTCTAAGGAGATGGATCCCTAAAAATATGAATCTTCTCAAGGGTACTTCTGCAAGGCACGTGGAGTTATGGGGGTTATCAACCTTCCAACAAGCCAGTGCCAGAATAGTTTGTCCAACTGCCAGATCCATTTCAACTTTAACAACCATCCAATCTTTTACCCTTCCCCCGCTAACAAAAATACACTGTGGGGACTGGTTTCGACCAGGGTGACTAAACATGGATGACCTATTGAAGTCGTTTTTTTGTCAAAAGAATATTTATATGAAATGAGCCACCGGAGGTTAATATTTTAAAGGTCTTTGTTGTTTGAAATAACGTACAAACATTTATAATATTCTGTGTCAGAGTATAATAAAAAGGAAAGTAATGCCATAAGTCAGGTGTAGGGGTCTTTTAAAGGGCAATTCCTGCCATTTCTAGTGTTTGTTTTGTTTTGATCCCAAGAGATCTGTGGATTACGTTTGACTGTGGAACTAAACTAAACATAGAAACAAAACTGCAGGTTCAGAGAAATATCTATTCTCAGTCTAGAAAATTAAAATGAACATCCGGGTCTCTGAAGACTCAAATCTTTACAAAAAAAAAAAAAAAAAAAAGAATGTGGAGAAAAAAGAAATCGATTTCCCGAGGGTGCGCTATGCTGCTACAGTATATTCCGCCCTCAGTGCCAAAGGCTGTTCGCATTCACATTTTCTTTTAACCATTCTTTTGCGTGCGAGGCGTTTCTATTGGCTTTGCTCAGTCAGCATGAATCAGTGTGAGTGACACAAAGGAGTAGTGGAGCGGAGGCGAACTTTGGATACTGTGGGATTTGAGCCCAGGTGCAACTTGAGCAGTTGCTTCAGTACATAATACTGCATCTCGGCCCTTCGCAGCATCACTTTGAAGATGGTTTATTCCTTGGAAGTGTGTTTCAAGCCGAGTGGGACTTGACACACAGCTGCCTTATCTTCAAAAATGGTTTCCTTTCTCAAAATTACCGCTGTGCATCTGCTCTCCCACTGGGTCTCTCTGTTACGTTTCAGCAAATGGGGGGTCAGTAGTGCTTCAAGAAGAGAGTTCAACAGGTAGTAGCTACTATTACGGCTGTTAACTAAAGGAAAACGCTATAGTTTATCACAGAACAGACCAAAATCTTGAATAAAAATGCTGGTCTTCAAATGACGCCTGGGCAAATAAAGGACGGTCACCAATGAAGGCCAGCTAAAAACTCCCCACTCGGCTGCTCTGACTGTATCTTTTTAACTAATACATCCCTCCTCTACTTTGCCAATCTTTCTATCCAACACTTCCTGCAGATATCCCAAAATAAAAGACTATCAGAAAAGGGAAGTGCTCTGCCTTTTGAGCTGATGGAAGGCCTTTAATGTGGAAGTGCGAGGAAGCGTTGAGTTTCACGGGCAGACAAAGCAGGAGTGATTGGAAGAAGTGAATGAGAACAGTATTTCAATTAAAAATACAAACTCAAAGCAGCAGAATGGTGAGTATAACAAGAGTGTTGTACTTAATTCACTGGAATTAACGCAGTTGGAACGCACATTATCGTGAACGTATCAAGACAAACGTAAACAAAGAGGAAGCATCGGGTTTGAATAAACATTAAATTTAAAACGGAAGATCAGACAGGAGGGAAGTGATTTACTAAAACATACAAATAAGCTTTCCCAAAACCCAAAAAAAACAGGAATAAAGCCCTGCCTCTAATAGAATAATCTGTTTTCGAGAGGACACATTTTAGGGTATATTTGAGGAATAACCTTATGTCTAAAATTTGGAGGATCCATAATTTGAAAACAATTAGTTTTATTTTTCCATATCAACACTTTTGTAATTGTGGTGTCACCCTATAAAATAGCAAGATGTCTCATTTGAAGAACATAAATAAATGTTTCACAGTTTTTGGTCTGAAGATTTTCAGTATCCACGTGCCGCCAGCCTCTAGTGTTCGCTGCCCCTGGGAGCCGCTGTCACTGCCGGCACTGAGGCATTTGCCACCTCGACTCGCGAGCTCGCTAATTGCGAACGGGCTAAATTGCTCCCCAGAGGAGCCAATCTGGTGACTGACCAGTCGTGCTAAAAAAAGAAACGCCAATGCTCTAACAAGGAGATGTATTACGAGGAACAATTACGGGACCTGTGGAGGGCCACAGGGCATGTGCTGTGGATAATGAATTCATGTGATGTCTTTGGGGTTGGTTATGAGGTTGACGTGGCTCAGTGTTGAGTTTCAGGAAAAACAACACAGCGAGCACAATTAGCCCAAACAGTCATGTAAAATTCAATTTACAGCAGGTCCTTCACTGTTCAGATGAATCATTGTATAATAAACAAGGAGTTTATTCACACCCTGGATAAATGATCAAAACATTACCAAAGTTTCTGATTACCGTGTGCTATCTGTACAGTTTGTTTTGGATGTGTTGGTCCACTGGCTGGATTACTGCAATTCCATATTATCTAGCTGCCCAAAAAAGTCCCTTAAGAGTCTCCAGTTGATCCAGAACGCTGCGTCACGTGGACTGACAAGAACTAGGAAATATTTCTCCAATATTATCTTCTCTGCACTGGCTCCCTGTAAACTCCAGAATAGAATTTAAAATCCTCCTCCTCACCTACAAAGCTCTTCATGGTCAGGCACCGTCGTATCTTAAAGAGCTCATGGTACCTTATTACCCCACTAGAACACTGCGCTCCCAGGGTGAATGAAGGGTTACTTGTGGTTCCTAGAGTCTCCAAAAGTAAAACGGGAGCCAGAGCCTCCAGCTATCAAGCTCCCAGTTTGGGTTCGGGATCCAGACACCATCTCCACGTTTAAAAGTTGGCTTAAGAGTTTCCTCTTCGATAAAGCTTAAAGTTAGTGAGTTCTGAACCTTCTGAGGGGTGGGGGGTGAGGGTCCTCCTGGGATCCTACTCCGTTGGCTTCACCTGGAGCTGCTCAGTTGTCCTTCTGGATCCATCCTCTTCCCTTAAGTTTTACAATCTACACCTTTCATCATATTTATATATACTACAATTTCAACATTTTCATCATATTTGTATGTACCATGATTTCTGGATCCGTCCTCGACACTTACCGAATGTCATTATAATTGTTAACACTGTGATCTTCTGTTGTGAATCTGTTCTGTACACACATCTATTGCATGTCTGTCAGTCCTGGGAGAGGGATCCCTCCTCTGTTGCCCTTCTTGAGGTTGAGGTATCATTTTTTCCCCTGTTTTTGGGGTACTTTTTCCCTTATTCGAATGGAGGGTCTAAGGACAGAGGGTGTCGTATGTTGTACAGATTGTGAAGCCCTTTGAGGCAAATTGTGATTTGTGATACTGGGCTATATAAATAAATTGAACTTTCGCTCCACTTTTTGTTAATGAATCAAATTTTGCTTCGTGGCTGCCTGAAGATTGCTGCATTTTAATTCTTTCAGCAAAGTTCGGCTTTTCCAACTTTCCACGCACGTAGGAGAAGTTTGCCTTCAGGGCTCCTTTTTCCCTCAAACCTAACCAAGTAGTTTTGGTGCCTAAACCTTACCAAGTAGTAAGGCTTTCTGGCAGAAAGCCCTGAGGGCAAACTTCTCCCATGTACACTTTGCACCATGAAATATGGCCACAACAAATGATACTAAGCCATACCAATATCAGTTTCAATTTCACCTCTATAGGTTGTTTATCATCTTTAATAATTTACATACATCTTCGCATGGCATTAATTTCAGTGTTTATAGTTTTACCTTCTTTTCAGTGTTAATTATGTCTTAATTTAAGTTTTTTTTCCCCCCTCTATTTCCCACACTTCCTTTTGAATGTAACATAATTACGGTGCTGTTTTGGCCAGAATGTAACGGACTCTTTTAAAACCAGGGTGAGCACTTAAACTTTTTCCGAAACCAGGAAATAATGTTTATGCATGAACACATCAACAGGATATTAGTGATGTAATGCAGTTGGTATTAATTCAGTCTGGTTACTTTCTTTGAATGCAGATTTATCAGTGTTTTTCCACTTACTGGGCACTGACGCCAGCAGAAGCTAAAAGGCCTTCCTGCCATTATGAAAATATAAAAGAAGGGGTTATTATTTTAATATTGAGAGTCATTCTGACTACTGAAAAACCAAATTACTGGAACCTGTCAAGGTCACTGTGTAAAACTTGTTCGCCATCTCTCTCGGCTGTGTGTGCCTCCTCTCTTGCTCCTGTTCTATTCAAAAAGGGAATCTGGTATGAATGGAGGAGAGCACATATTGCCAAAACATTTCAGTCAATCAAAGAGAAATCAGAATATTACATTTGCTTTAGAAGTAGGCTACGGCAGCAGTAAGAACTTCACAAATTCTTTAACATAATAACACTGATTTTGGTCTTTGTCGCATTATTTATTAGAAACTAGTTATTTTCATGACACTTGTGAGAAAGGACTGTACATACTTTTTTGTCATTTAGTATTGAGAGATCGCGATTGACGCAGACAGGCATAAACAGACTGGTTAACAATGCCAGCCAGTTAATTGTGCTATCAAAAAGGTACAATAAGGAGCCGCGAGCACCTCCATACCTCCGTTGACGCTCTCATACCTCCTGCTCTTTGTTTTCTCTCCTCTTCCTCTTTCTTTACCTGACTGATCTGAATCACGATTCTTTCTCTCTTCTACATTTACTCCTTTTCTGAGTTAACATAACACTGAATGCAAGCCGTTACTGACCAGTATAGACATAAAACGAGATTTACACATGTAACTATGCCCGACCAAGGCAAAACGCAGACACTACATATTTGGTCAACATTTTGTCGTAACCTGTATCGGATTTTCTTATCTGTTTTAGAAAAAAAAATCTTATCACCGCCTTGACTGCACAAAGACAGCTAAAGTAAGAGGGCTATATCAAGTGAAAGCTAGCTTTTGCCGTGGCCAGCCTTAGCTAACACTAAAGGTACGTTTAATTATTGATTTCCCCCTAGTTTTCATTTTCTATCCTTCATTTGTGCACATACTTATTGCCCTTCTGGTTAGGCCTAAACTGCATTTCGTTGCCTTGTACTTGTGCATGTGTAATGACCGTAAAGTTGTTTCCAATCTAATCTGTTATCTCTAGATGAAAATGATCCATTTAAATGGACTGACATTTTGGTTATTCAGTTTGTTGTACCACATAATTTAACAACACAGCAGCTAAATCAATAATGATAAAAATAGCAAAATTTCTGCTAAAGGTAGCTAGCTTAGCATAAAGATAGCTACAGCAGCTTAGCAGATTTCAGTAACTGCCATCGGGTTTTTTGACGCTGGAAAATTTCAAGTGATTTGGTGGTTAAGCTACCTTTAATTCTCATACTTAAATGTAGCTATTAAATTGTAAGTGAACGTGTGATATTGATTTCAATATAAATATGAATAGTACTCGGACAGATAGAAACTTAAGCTATGTACTGTAATAATAAACTATTTAAAATGGATTTTGTTGGTAGATACTGCAGTTTCTCTGATTATTCAGTGAAAATTATCCAAAGGCGGAGTTCTATGGCAATCGTTTTTGTGTAAACTAATCAGTGCCAATAAAAGCAGAAAATTAAGGCCTCACAACCATTTGTTTTACAGTTTTTACCGTCCAGCCTGAAAACTTCTATTTTCCCTAAACTTCACTGCTTCTGCAGTTGCTGCCCTCCGCCGTTGCAGGGCAGTATGGTCCTTTGAAATGTGGATACGACCAGGTGTAATATCCAGGCAGAAATAGTGGCTGAAAATGGCTGAAACACATCAGTGTAGACGGTTATGGGGAGAGTCTGGGATGGCATGTTTTAGCTAAAACGTGGTGTTACAGTAATTAGCTCTTTAAGGACCAAGTGGGTAATTGTCATTAAAAATAATTGGGCGATTAAAATATATATGATGTTTACATGTTTACACCAGTATTATTTTTGAAACTGTTGCCTGCCATAAAAGCTATTGGAACAGTCCTGCACTTTCTACATTTACATACACATAAAAGGCTCAAAAGAGGTGAACTCTGTATCCATGAATGAACATTACCTTTTAAGATAGGGTTTCCCAGAGGTGGCATACAGTGTAACCATGTGTGTGACTGTGTTTCTATCATGCTGCCAGCTGCTGTTAAGGATCAGCTGGATAGTAATCACAATCTTACAGCATTTTTAATAATGTATCAAACTACTACTTATTGAAAAGTAGATCCTGAAGTGATTCTGCAGATCCAACAGCGGCTTGTAAGCTTTTTATTTTATTTTCTGGTCCAAATTTTCACATGAATTGTTAAAAGAAAAAGTTTTTCAGATGATGGATTATAAGTAACGCACGAAAACTAGACTTTTGTATGCTCCCCCACTCAAAGAAACCCATTCTTTGAGAACCATTAGCATCGACATTCTGTCGCTTTATGTTATGAAAACTACAATTCTTTAACTGCTTTTCCAACACAACGGGCCCTGCTTCTTCTGAATTTAATGAATGCTAAAAGAAATGTAACACTTTTACAGAACTATGCGGATGTAAAAAAATAAAAAAACCCTCATAAATCTAAGGTGACAACATGAAAACATAACAATGCCAGACACTGCAGTAACATTATAATCTCAAGAGATGACCGAGTACAAGTAATTCTAAACTCAACTTTGCTGTAAAATGTCATAAATCAGCTCAACGGGAAACCGTCTTCTTCATCTTCATAATCTTGAACTTTTGTAAAACACTTCGACAAGCAATTTGCTTTGTAGACAGAAATGTGAAATCAAGAAATGTAAGTCAATTACGTAACCTTATTTAACATAAGTGTTTGCCACCACCCCAAACCACCTCACAATGTGGACTTTGTTGCTCTTCATACAACGTTACCTGACTTCCTTCTTTGCTCCCGTCATAATTAGAATTGCCACTAAGGGTGTGGGTGCCTAACAATAAACGTAAATATGGGTCGTAATAAACTGCTTTCACGATCGACCTATAAGGCCGTTTTTCTGGTGAGGACCGGCTGGAAATCCAACTTCAACAGAAGTCAGAAGATGAGAAGAATGTTGAGGTGTGTAGGTGAAACAGAAGACCTCTGAGGAACTTTTAAACATCTCTCACAGCTTTAGAGAAAGAAGAAAAAATTCTATAACTGACATAACGTTTATTACACATATGCATTAACAAAATATACATTCAAGGGAGTCAGGCTGTAGCTGTGTACGCAATGTAAGAGATGAGGCAGAGAACATGCGATGTTCTACTGAGTGTGTGAACAAAGAGAAAGAGAAAGAGAAAAGGCGTGTGTGTGCGTTTGATACTAGAGTGCACATAAAGGTAGTCCTTATCTATGCACGCATTTGTAAAATCATATTGCTTCTTGTCATTCATACTTATTTGCATTGCTGTTGCCAAATTCTGGACTGGTCCAGCCTTAGTGGTTTTTTTCTTTGAATGCAGATTTAACACGGTTTTTACTCTTACTGAGCACTGACGCCAGCCGAAAGCGAAAAGACTTTCCTGCCATTATAAAAACATAAAAGAAGGGGTTATTATTTTAATATTGAGATTCATTCTGACTACTGCAAACCAAATTACTGGAACCTGTCAAGGTCACCGTAAAAGTCATTCACCAGCTCTCTCGCGGCTGAGTGGGCCTCCTCTCTTGTCCCTGTTCCATTCACAAAGGGCTTGGAGGAGAGCACATAATGCCAAAACATTTCAGTCCATCAAATAGAAATCAGAACATTACATGTGCCTTAGTAGTAGGCTACAGTAGCAAGACCTTAACAAATGATTTGATTAAATAACATTTATTTCTGTCTTTTTTGCACCGCTTTTTGCCCAGAAAACAGTCATTTTCGCGACACTGGTGAGAAGAGGATTTATAACCTGTAGATATTTCTGAGTCTTTCAGTATGTGAATCTTATTTTGACATATCTGGAAGCTTTAACAGAGATCACACCTCCCTCCCTCTTCCTTTCTGATCTTTCTCCCTTTAACCATCTGTATTGATCTTCCTCCATTTGTTCTGTCTTCAAACCTTCCTTCTCTTTCATTTCTCCACTGACCCTCACCAATCCCATCACACCTCGCCCCTCATAACTTTTTCCCTCTTCCTCGTGCCTTTATTTGCTCCTTCTCTCTTCCTGATCTTTGACTTCTGCCTAACTTTATTCTCTTCTTTATTTAACCCGCCACGTACTGATAAAGTCTACTTTTGACCTCGCCCACATTAATATCAGTGAATTGAAAAATGCTTTTTATCAAATGTTTTCTGTCCTTATTAGTGTTATAGTTGTTTTCCTGAAATCCTAGAACAATACAAAGTACTTCTTCGATTGGGTAGGCGGAGGCAACTTCAGCCAGCAGCGGATCGTATCACAAGTATTTGAATAAAAAAAAAAAAAAAAAAAGTCATAACTTTATCCAAATTGCAAAAGAGGATCAGCATTTCCAAACGTACTCGGTTTGAAAAGTGTTTTTGGCAAAGCTACACTTTTGGGGATAAACAGATTTTCCTTTTCATTTCAAATTTAACTTGCCTGTGTGGACATGGCTTCCAAAAACATTTGGCCTTAATAGTTTTGTGAAATGAGCATAGCGTGCCGAAATGAAATACTGTATGTTTCCCCACAACAATCCTCCTGAAAGTTCACCTGGAACTCCCAAATCGCACGTAAGTCTGTTTTTCTCTGCTGTTGTTTTTTTTACCCCGTAGAACTTAACGTTAGCTAGCTGTCACGTATTAGCTAAGGCTAGCACTTGTTCCAGCAGACCTCTAAAAGACCAGAGGCCTGCACTACGAAGCGGGATTTGAGATTAGCAAGGTAAATATCGGGATTAACCCTGGGTTTTCGGTACTGCGACAGTGGTTCACTTGCCACTCGCCATGGTAACTTTTGCTGAACGCCTTGCGATTGGTCATATGCTGTAAACACTGCCCCTTTTATGTGAACAAACTCATAGCTGTATTTGGAAACCCTGGGTTGACTTACCGAGATGATAGCCAGCATCGTGTGACCGCAGAGCGTGATCGCGATTGTTAGGGTTAGAGAAGCCAGATAACGAAAAGATATCCTGGGTATGGTGAACTTGCTACGTAGTACAGGCGGTCAGTTAAAGGTGAACTTTAACCAAGCCCGTTTTTTTGGTTTTTACGCTGTCAGTTTCCTTTCCACTGTCACTGAAAAAAGAGTGACATGAAGCTAAAATCAGGAGATTGTGATTGTAAAACACATCAGAATGTAAAAAATATCAAAGTAAAATTAAATAATCTATAATGCTTGTGTTTGATTTTTCCGTGGAACCTCAGTGCCTATACAACTTTTTCAGTTCAGGTTTTGTTTTGAAGGCCAAATTTTATTTTCAATGCCAAGTTTAAAGTCACTGTCCTGGCTCCATACTCCTGTAACCAAATGACCAGGTGCCTTTCCAAAAAGACCAATGTGACATGTTCTAAAAATACTTGGTTAAGGTTGCAGAAAGATTGTGTTAATCGTTAGAAGAAATCAACGTTCACAGGACAGGAGTGTCTGGTGTTGAAGTCCCACGACCAACCACCCAGACCTCCGCTCTAAAAGGCCGAATGTAATCCACAATGGATGCACCAACGGTTCTGTGTATACTACACTAGGCATCTGCAGATACTATGTACACGTTTGTCGTGGCGTATTGTCTGTGTGTACAGTCCACACGGTCGCGCATTTCTGGGCTTCTCTGACCTTTGTGGCCTTTGTCGGATTACCATATTTACTTCACGCAGACAGTTGCAGCTACTGTAAACAATGCTGAAAGGTCTGGGTGTGGAAGTCACATGACCATCAGCCCCAGCCTCCTTTCTAAGAAGGTTTGTGTCTGACAATATAACAACCTCACAGTAATTCTGCCTTCGTTGCTCAGAGAGGACATTCATTAACTGCAGGTACTACAGTTCCTCTAAGTTTACATTCAGCAACGTAACTTTGCGAGCTGCACTGCAAATTATGAAGAAGTTTTCATTTTAAAAGACTCATGACTGACATCTTCTTTTTGCTTTAACCGTGTTGTTTGACTCGGATTTGCCTAATGACTAGTCAAGCTTTCCAAGTAGCAAATAGCTGGAAGTGTTTATGACTTCCTGCTCTTTTGGAGGTAATTTCTTCTGACCCAAGTGCTTCATCTGTCATCCTTTCCAGTGTCCCACCCTCTACCCTCCCGTCTTACCATCTCCAACCAGCTGCAGCAGAGCCAGGTCTAGCGGCCGTTTCCAGCGGGAGTTCTTGTGCAGGGCGATGCCGTAGCCCGTGGTGGCAAACACCTTACCCGAGCCGATGGTCATCACCTCGTGGAATAAAACACAAACACGTAAAACATCCAAACATCCACGCATACACACACACACACACACAAACACATGAATCCCTAGGCAGAGGCAGGTTCAAAGAGGCAGACGGCAATCGAAATTAATTTTGTATCTGCTCTAATATTTTCTGTCCACTGTCGCATACATGCAAAACACTTGGCTCCGCTCTAATATCAACATCCCCGAAAATCCCAGAGCTGGAGTGTGGGATATTGTTTCAATGGAGAAATTAATATAGATCCACATCAGTTGTAATAATTACTGCAGCAGTGGCTGTTGTATGAGGCAGTGGGGAGCTCAGGCCTCCCGCAGACCTTATTACAAATGATCACTGGGTAGGATTTTCACTCTCGCCGTGGGAGCACCAGCAAATGCAAACTTATAAATAAATCAACACCAGCGCTGTCCAAAAATGACAATATTAACTAGCTACAGGCCACAAGAGACAAATATAACAGACTCGGAGGTGTTTGATTTATTTAATGCAGATGTAGAAGTGGCACGCGTGTTGTGCTTCTGTTGAAGGTGTTCTTCCCACAAGGAGAGGCTGAGCACACTGCCGTGCCTGTAGTCTTGCGGTTTTGTAGCAGAGAGTAGCTGCAGCATACAGGGACTTCAAGAGCAGTGGCCACTACGTGTGAGCGTGCCACAGTGCGCAGAGCTGCAAAATGACAGCGATCTCTTTGTTACCTTGCAGCCCTCGTCCTTTCTGGCCATATAGTTCAGCACCGCAGCATCATAAATGAAGGCATCCAGTTTCCTGCAGGGAAGGAAGGAAGGTGGAAAATTACAGCAAAGAAATGGAAATCACTGACCTGGAGCTAAATGACAACAGAGGAAGAGGTGATGGAAAAATATGTCCTGAGACAATGACTGTCGTAAAGACTAAACAGACACTGAAGGCGGGAGAGCTTCTTTCTCGACACCAACGTTCAACAATTGCACAGAGAGCTATTCATCGTAGTGGGGGCAGAGATGTCAATTTTCCTAGCCTCAATAGACCAGAATACAATGCAGGAGAGGTTGCGATGCACTTTTGCTAAGCAGGAAAAGCTTCTTACTCGCCTGGACTTCTAAGAGCACTGCGCTTGTGTCACTTAATGTTGCTTCTTATATGCGAAGAATACCAAATCAGTAAATAGGCCGCAAACACCGTGAATGAGCCAATTAGAAATTCTGTAAGAGAATTCTTCTCCTGTCACATCAGCCTACAAAAATACGTTTCATCCTCTCGCCACACCATTTCGGCAGAAGCGGAATAAAGGGGTAACCTCTCGCATTACTCCAGGATGGTTAGCAACATTGCGGCAGTGCATTAGCCATACCATAAAGAAAAGAGCAGACAAGCATTTGGCATGTTCGTTAAGGCAGTTGGCTGCTGTAACACTCTTAGGGATAAGAAGGAACTCATTAGTGCTTTACCAATTATTAACAAAACGTTACTCGAGAACAATTTTAGTAATCAAGTTATTGCCTATAAGTCACATCTCTCAAATGTGAGGACTTGCAGCTTTTCATTGTTTTATATCATTGTAAATAGACAATCTTTGGGTTTTGGACTGTTGGTCAGTCAAAAACAACCAAACTTAAGACTTAACTTTGGGCTTTGGGAAACATTAATTATATAGTAACACATTTTTCACAATTTTCTGAGATTTTATAGACAAAACAATTAGCTGACTAGTTGAAAAACAAATACAAAGGTTAAACTAAAAAGGAAAAATACAATCCATTGAAATCCCTCACTGAGGTAGAAACTGAAAAGGCAGGTTGGGAGAAAGTGGGTGTAGACCAAAAGTGAAGTAAAACCCTTCATCATAAAAATAATGGATCGAATGTAACAGGTCTGCTCACACCGATGATGGATGACAGAGGATCTGGATCGGTTAAAATAGAAACACTCCATCAAAATGTACACATTTTCAATAATTTAGCGATATCCTCAACAGCAGACGCGACGGTAAGAGAAAGTGCCGCAGCAGCTGGTCTGAAATTAACAGAGCTTGGACCCAAAGTGCCCTTAAATCAGAAAGTACAGTTCTTTGTTGTTGCTGTTTTCACTTTATTACTTCATTTCTTCTTCTATGCCAAAATTGAGTGTTTACTTGACAATATAACGTAAGAATTATACATTATTTCAGAGGGAGGGGGCTACCATTGGGCTATCCCCCCTGTTAAAAAATTACCAATCGCCTGCTGGTTAAAGATAATGATTGGAGGGGGGGGGGGGGAGTGCAAAGCAGAAGCGAAAGGAGTTGATGAGCTAAGACCAAGGAGTTAATGAGGGAGGAGGCCAGAGAGGAAGGATTGGAGAAAGAAGGAGTTAGGAGAGGAGGCGGAAAGACAGAGATGGAGAGGCGAGGTTTGGTGCCAAACAGCCAAATCAAACAGGAATCTTCGTACTTGCTCTGCTCTGATGGCGCAAACTAATGTTTCCGCCGCAAATAATGCCGGGACGAGAGGTAGAGCGGAGGATGTCGACGGGAAGATAAACAGCGAATAATGAGAGAGACAGTGACGAGACGGGTGGGACTGAAGTGAGATGGAGGGAGGCAGAAACCAACGTAAGAGGAACAAGGAGGATGGGCAGGGATGATGAAAAGGAATGCATCGTGCGAGTTTTAATAACACGGTACGTCAAATCTGCTAAAGACTGCGGCCGCTGCTTGTCGGAACGCCAAAGTGCGTGTATGTGTGTGGACGTTCGCTTGTCCCATTAAACATTTCAACCCTCGTCTGCATCGACTGACATCACCTCCCCCCCTCCTCAAACACGATGAGCGAGTGGATATTTTAGGGCAATTGCTTGGTGTACTTTGTCGCCCCACAGGCGGATAATAAACTAACCACCCCCCCAACCCCCCTTATTGAAGACAAGAGGCGCCTGAGTGGCAGCCCCGTGCTGAGATGGTGGGTTTTCCCCCCCCTGCACTGCGGTTGCTGCTAGCATGCATTATTTAAAAGCACTTCTTTTTTCCTCCTCTTCTCCCGCCCCGTTCGGTATCCATGATCCTAATGGGGCTGCACAGGTTACAGCAGTTAGCTGAGGCTCCGGAGGCGAGGCAGATCAATGCGCTAACAGGTTGAGAGAGACAACATAGTCCTGTAATCGAAATGAGCGTGGATGACAGCATAGACTCAAGTTAAAAATAAAAAGTGTAGAACAAGCAGAAGAGAAAGGGTGGTATATATCGGTTTAAAGTAAGAGCTGTTGTCAAAAATGTGCAGCTTTGACTTGTGAATTACAGAAGGAATGTAGCACAAAGAGTTGGGGTTTTTTTTGTTTTTTTTTTAAACTAAAGTGGATGACAGTAGAAATATATTCTTGGTAAAAAGACTTCTGTGGATACAGCCTCCAGGCAATGTCTGACTTATTTTACTCTATGGGCAATCCATAGTGTTGTTGTTTTTTTTTTAAAAAGTGTTTTAGACGTTTGTCATATGAGACATGCTTAAATTCCTACAAACGCATCACTCGACACCAACTCCAAGAGATAAATCTCCGACTGCCTTTATGTTGAGAACTACAGATGGGCGACACCCCGAACAGCATCCAGATTTGGAGTGGCCGTTCTCTCTAAGGCAACAAGTGGACGTTCCCTTTAATTTGTCACCCATCTGCATATGTGTAACGGGCCTCCACTTTCACTGTGAGCATATACTGTAGAGCTACAGAGAAAACCACTTTTGTCCATTGCATTTCTGAAGTTAGTCGGCCTGGGGAGGACAGTTTTGTTCGGTCGCTGTACGTGATGCTGAGGACAGTGTAAATGGAGTTCAGAGTTGATGTCGAATGAATGAATGAATGGACAGTTAAGTAGTGGCTACACTGACGACTCCCAAGTCTACTCATCAGCTCGGGTCCGGCCTTTAAAAGGCCATTTCCCTTTGTTAAACTGGATTTTGTTCCATAGTCCAGCCCACACATCCCTTGTATATGTATCACAATGTGTGTACCTAACACAGTGGTGAGCAAACCTTGCCTGTAAGCCTACTTTCAGCAGGCGAAGAAAGTTCATGCCCGCCTACCACACGTAGCATTATTAGGAAACTCTTTTTTTATTTGCCTATATAAATCATGTTCATTAAAAATTTGCTCCACGCCACATTTTCCCCCTGGTCATCCACGCATTTTTAAAAAGTTAAATATGCGTCACTGGATGAATTGCTGTTATGTTACGTGCTTCATCCGTTTTGGCAACGCTTTTTTTGTACTCTCTTGAAAGAGAGCAACGCCCTGCACACCCACACAGGTGTGTACCATTGTGGCCGATCAAACCTCCGCTCCGGTTGATGGAGGGCAGGGCTACGTGAGCCAATTAGGGGAGGTCGCCAGTGGCAATTAAAGAAAGTCAATTTCACCAGACAGATTTTGGTCTGGCTGCGGCATCGGGGAGGGGTCACCGAAGAACCGTCCCACAAGAGGTACAATCAGGTGCACTGCGTGAAAACACCTGTGTGGGTGGAACATGGGTGTGTAATGCCCTATACCTAATGAAGATTAAAAAAAAGTATTAAAAGTAGAAATATAAGATGTAAGAATAGAAGTTAAAGGAAACAGAATATTAGCAGAGGATATGATATTAGGAAGCGCATCTCTTACTACTGCTACTTGCCTCTTCCCCCATCCCTTCTCTTTTCCTTTCCTTACCCGGTCTTGAGGTTTTCAATGGCCTCCTCCACACCCTTCTGGTTGTTGCGGATCATGTACTGGTGCATGTTGGGATAGTTGGAGCGGATGTTCTCCTCTGTGCTGCCGTTCGGCACTGTGCCGAAACGCAGCGGTGGGTACTGCTCGGTCGGGTGCTGGAACTGCACGAACAGAAGAGGTGGGCAGAGATAAGAGCCGATAGAAGGAAAGAAGGAGGTTAAAGAGAGGTAGACGAAAAAGGTTGGCGAGGAGCTCATCCCTGCCACAGGACCAAGACTCTACTTTCAAAGAATGGCCTCTCTGCTACCGTTTTCTGAAGCGCTGAGGGGGGAGACTGATACAACAGATGAGCTTTTAAAGTGTCAGAGCAGCAGGATACAGTTTTCTGGGTTCTGCTGAAGCTGCACTCTATGCAGAAATAAAAGAGTAAGCAACAGGGAGACGTTTTGAAGGAGTATATACAGTATTTTACTTCTTTCTGTTAACTCAAGCTATTCTGAAGTTGCCGACCTGCTTTGGAAAAACACAAGAAACAAAGCAACCTGTGTAGGATGATTAGATTTTTGTCTCCTTTCTCCCATCTGTTTCTGTTTACTTTTTAAAATTAACACAACGCCTGCATATTACAATATGAAAACGTACACGTCATCTTGAATCCTCGCTAAGCTAAATTCCTTGCTCATCTGTTAATGTATCAGTCCATCTGGCCATCCACCTGTTCATGCATCCATCCATCACCCGTTCATCCAATGCAGCCGTTCATCCACCCCTCCCAGGCCGTACCTTCTTATCCGACAGCCCTGACACCGTGTCGATGTACTCCTCCTGGATCATGAAGGCAGCCAGGTTGGCAGTGTAGGAGGCCAGGAAGATGACAGCGAAGAAGGCCCACACCAGCACCTGAAGGAGGAGTGCGGTGGAGTAAGATCAATGAGGGCTGAGTCTGACAGGTGCGGAAGTGTTTGAAGATTCCAGAGACACTGTTTTCACTTCTTGGCATTTCATTGCTAAACCCCGCAGCCGATGCTTTGTCTTGCCTGGAGGGTAGAGTCGTATTTGTCACCATGACACTGCCGCGGCTCCAAAAAACATCACTGCAACCTCGGCATTTGTCCTTTCCTGACTTGAACATACATTTATAAAAATGGTAAATGACTCATTGTAGAGTTCTGTGAGTAAAACTTTGTCTTGTGCCCTCGTCTTGACATCATCATACCTTATTATGTCTGTCATATGAATAAGGGAAAATAAAGTACATTTACTCAAGCACTGTATTTCATTTGTGTTTACGTTTTATGCTAACTTTATACTTCTACTCCATTATTCTGTGGAAAATATGGACCTTTTTACTCCACTACATCTATCTGACAGCTATGGTTACTTGTTAAAGCACTAGGCTAAGATTTTAGGAAATGCACTTATTTTTTAATTATTCTTTTTTTCTCTCGCTGAGAGTTACATGCAAAGATCAGTACCGCTCACATGTGTGTATGGGAAATGGAAAGCTACAGCCTGCAGCCGGTTAGCTTAGCTTAGCATAAAATCTGGAAACCGCTGAAAATGTCCAAAGTTATCAAAACCCACCTACCAGCACCTTTAAAACTCACTAATCAACACATTATATCCTGTTTGTTTGCAGTTATACTGGGGGCTATTGTGCTGGACTATTTCTTGGCTGGAAGCAGTGACATCCTGGAGTCTCTGCTGGTTGCCTGGCATCACACATTAACCCCTGTCGAACCGCAACTTGTAGATTTAACATTGTTGTTTTGCATAAAGAGTCCTTTTACTTCTAAGACATAAAGGATAGGGGATTGCATAATTCTATAATTTTCTTTTTATCAAAAAGTCCCATGGAAAGTCCAAAGCCAACAATGTGTTAGTGTTAAACTTCCTTACTCTGTCTGTGGCCTTCAACGCAATTGGTTCCTACTGAAAACATAGATCTCTAAAATCAGGTCATATAAAGATGGTTTTATTCCTTAAAAAAAATAATACTTTCATTTATGTGTTTTTGATAGCTGTTGGACAAAAATGGAGATCTGGAGGAATCGAAATATCAGACTTGCTTATTGGATCCATTTATTGTTGGTTTGGGTCTTTTTGATTGAATTTCCTGATGATAATAAAAATATAGAAAATCGCCAACATTTTCATTTTAATACATTTTGCTTATAAAACACCTGTAACCAAGTACAATTTTGAGTATCTTAACCATGATTAAAGGCAGTAGCGTATTTTTACATTGTGGTATTGCCTCCTAAGTACAATGTCCACTACTAGATAACACTAGTTGACCCAAATTACTAAAATACATATTAAAAGATCCTTTGAAAGGTGGTTTAAGGACGTGGCGTAACCACATTTAGCTGTTCTGAAGTGCTTCTTTTATTGCTGCAATATGCTGCACTGTTGACATTCAGCCAGGAAGTGAGAGACGTGGATTAGTTTTAGCAGTAAATTGCACTTGCAGTCAGTGATGAACGGGGCTATTTGCTTCCACACTACTCTGTGTTTTCATGCCAAAAGTTCATTTACATAATTTTCTTAATGAATAAGATGAAAAATGTACACTCATATCTCTGGCAACTGAGGCATAATTTAAAAAGAACTAATCTTAGTGAATGAGGATTAAGTGTTTTGCTCAATGAGGCCTCAGCAGGAGGATTCGTCCGAACAGGAGGGTTGGAGGACGGACTCCTCACTTACAATGGCTCCCTGGTGAGTTTCATTAAAGACTAAATGTATCTTTGGATTTTTTGTTGTTGTTGCTTGTTATTAGTTGTAGTAGTCTGATATATTGTAGTCTGATATATTGTGGTCTGATATATTGTAGCTGGCATGTCATAAGAAAATGGATCACATTTGGGTGAAGCTATTTTTTATTTTCTTAAAGACACAGTTGTCTCTTCAGTGCATTTTTAAAAAAAATCCTCTGAACAAAAAGGGGTTTGATGGGCTACAGGACCATTAACCTTGCTCTACCTGCAATGTGACGTAAAGCAAACCTACAGTTTAACTAAAACTCTCCTCTGAACCCCTTTTGTAAAGCCTATTGAGCAGCTAATAAGCTCTTGAGATTATTAGGGTTATTGTGAAAAGCACTCAGGCAGACAGAAGAAAAAAAAAAAAGACACCTCGAATTTTTTTAACCTCCTGTGGCTCTTTCCTCTGCAGTGGAGGGGCAAGCGACTGATTTTTCTTTTTACTTCTTGAGGGCAGAGAGGAACAGCAGGTATTAAAAAGACCACCGTGGTGAAACAAGTGAATGAACACTCTCGAACTGATTGCACCGGCTCCTAATGCTCGCGAGTTTGAGTTTTTTTCTTGATAGCGCAAATTAGAAATGAGCCAAAGTGTGGGGGAAAATCGACAGGGAAGATAAAGTCAAGATAAAGTTGTAGATAGAGAAGTATAGTATTGTATTGTAACCTGTCAATAAACTTTTTAATCAATAAAACCCTCAAATAGTTAAATACTTAATTTGGGCAAAAATTGATTACAACAGCATCTGAATGTCTTTAATGTGAGGCAGGTCTTTACCACATGGAGATAAATACACATTTTTAGCATTGAAATTGAAATGCTGTTGAAATAAAGGTTGTACTTAGATATCTAAAACTGCTCGTCAGCTAGAAGCCATTTCACCTGCAAATCTAGCTGTTGAGTGATCATCCAACTAGCAAATAAATGAAGCAATCAAGCAATCAGCCAGTCAATCAACTAATCAGTGAGTCATTTGGAGTGATCACCATGATCTTGCTGGTGGTTCCTCTGGGATTTTCCACAGGCACAGAGTTGTTGAAGACCAGCGCCCACAACAGCCAGACGGACTTCCCTATGGTGAACTTAGATCCGCCTGACTCTGAAAAAGAGAGAGACAGAGTGTTAAAGAAATATCGTTCTTAGGAGATTAGGAACAATTCAACACACGTGCTGAGTGATACTAGCAAGGTAGGACGTATGGTAGCATCAAATCCAAAGTTAGTAAATGACAACACACTGCAGTGCCACAGGACATAAATTATAGGACAAAAGACTACATGGCCAAAAGTATGTGGACACCCACGTTATAACACTATATGATTGGTGAAACCATGGGCATTTGTCTGCGGCTATGGCAGCCTCCACTCTTCTGGTTTCGGTATTTCCACCAGATGTTTCAGGAGTTTCCTCCCATTGAGACACAAGAGCATTAGTGTGGTCCAAAACTGCTGTTGGGTGATAAGGTCTGACTCGCAGTCAGCGCTCCAGTTCATCCCAAAGGTGTTAGATTGATCGGGGTCAGGGCGCAGTGCAGGCAAGTCAAGTTCTTCCACACCAAACTGGGGAAACCATTTCTTCATGGAGCATGGCTTTGTGCACGAGGGCACCGTTATGTTGAGACAGGAGAGCACTTTCTCCAACTGATGCCACGCAGTTGGAAGCTCATTATTGTCTGAAACATAATTGTATGCTTGAGCATTCAGGTTGCCCTGAAATGGAACTACCCAGGCCAAGCCCAAACCGTAAAAAAAACAAAGTAAAAAGTATGCAAAAGCATGTCCTACAGTGATCTAAGAACTGTCTCATGTTGAAAGCTCAAACAGGGCTGATTGAGTCAAAGGGGGGGTAAGCAGAAAGTCTTAAATGGAGTTATAAAAGATTAAACCCGGCAGTAGATTCCTTTTGTTGAATATAGAACCATCAATCTGCCTCAGAGCCTTCTCAGGAGAAGAATGAGACAAAAGGTAGACAAAATTGAACAGCTAGAGGAATCTAGTTGGCTGTTGAAGATGATGGGGGTGGTACATTTCTTACTGGAAACAGAGCTATCATACTCTGAAGGTATAGACGCGATGATGGGGGATCGAGGGAGAGAATATGAGAGTTTGAAGAATCAACTGAGTTGTCAGGGCAGTTAAACTAAAATGTATCAATGAAAAGATGGAGGGTAAGCGAAGGAAGACAATAATCTATTAAAGCCAAAAGCAGCCTTTATCTTGCTCAACAGGTCATTAAAACTTTGAAAGCTAAAAGAGAGATGAAAGGAAGGGTGAACACATTTCCCACTTACTGTAATTTGGGTGATGTTAGGGGTAATGTTGGGTAACCGTAATCTCCCATAATGCTTCAACAATGGTCTTTTATATCTGATGTGAATGGCCTCCTTGAGCTTTGCTCGGCCATCTTTGGTCCTAATATGTTAGGATAATATGCTATTACTGGTTTTATTCTGTAGTTCTGATTGGTCTGTCAGTGTAAAAAATGACCTGCCCCACAGTGCGGCGACAGATCTCGACAAAGACAGGAGGCTAAAGAGTGAGCTCCAGAAGACTGAAGGCTCTAACATGCGTCTGCACATAGGCAAATGTGCATTGGGGGGTGGGGGGGTAGTCGTTCGGGGAGATGTCTTGACCTGCAGCCGATCAGCAAGCTACTGACGGTGTGGATGTCAGGTCTGCCCTCCCCGACAAGACGGCAAAACCAGCACCGTGTTGGTGTTGGCGGTGCAGGAAATAAATGGGCACGAATCAAAGACTTACATTGTGCTCATCATGTGGAGAATAATGAGAAAGTGATGGGATTATTCCGACAAAATATAAGAAATCATACCTACAGTGAGTGTAAGTGGACTATAAAAAGTACTATAACAAACAACCCATAAACAATTAAAGAGATTATTATCATGCGGCCATAATAACGTTTTACTGATTAGAACAGATCCCTTGCCAGTTTTTGAGTGTATTTAAACAGTGCAGGTTAATTTTTCAACATAATAGGAGGGTTAAGATCCTGCTTGTACACCCAATGAAGAGAGACCAGAAGCAGAGGTGTTATAGCAAAGAAGAAGCTGGAACTGACAAGCCGTGATGAACACACACCTACCTGTCACTCCAATTCAGTATAATTCCACTTGTGTCAATTTATTAGATACTAATGAATAACATTTCCAACTGATTATTTGATATGAATGTAGCAGCACAGAGGAGAAGCCGGTAAACAGTTGGAATAAACGATGAACTGACAAGTACTGTAGGAAATGTCAAAATCAACCACCACCGCGCCGTCAGTGTTTGTTTCATTAAAAATAAATAAGCTGGATCGTGGGTGTGGAGTGATTGTTTTGAGTCATGTGCAGTCAGAAAAAGTGGGACGCTTTGCATAAATTTGAGCAAACACCCTCCTCAAATCAGCCCCCCCCCCCCGTGCTTACATAACTGACGAAGTGACAAGTTGGTAATAATGTCGTGAAATGAGCAGTGGCAGCGGGTTGATTGGCGTGCCGGCACTGGGGTGACTCAGTTTCTTACTCTTGGCGCTCTGCAGGCTGCGGTTGTATCCCACGGGGCTGAAGAACTCGAAGATGAAGACGGTGACAGCCACCACCGACAGGCACATCACAAACATCATCACCCACACCGCTGGGCTGTAGGGCTCTGCAATGCAAACACAAACACGCACATGCAAATGTCAGATACGGTTTCAGAAGTTTGCCTGTCGTCTGTGAAGCACCACTCTATGACAAAACTGTCAAAACCGGACTGTAGACAAAAGAAACTGTCCTGAAACTAAAAAAAAAATAAAATAAAAAAAAAAGCCTTTGTCACCCACTGCACGGACTCGTAACGTGTTGAGATGAGAATATTTGAGCGTTTGGCGAGAGTCAAACCACAGTTTGCACTCTGCTCTTCCTGAAAGGCCAATCGAATCATGCCGAATCAACAGCACTCTGTCAAACAGCCCACAGACTGACTGCCCATTACTGTGTCAAGGTGCATTCGACTTTCGCTGGCTCAGTATTTACCACTCTAGGCATCATGATCAAACAGCACCACCCCAGCTAAAATGCTAACGTAGCTAGCAGTAGATCACTGCGTTTCAGAGACTCAAGTGCACCTGGTAGCTGCATCTGCATGCTGCAAGCAAATATCTTTTTTGTCTGGGTTCTACATGAGGCCAGTTTTGTCAGTCTTGTCACAACACACCACGTACACAATCACGGCGGCTGGCGCGCTTGTGAGCATGCACGGCATATTTGCGCCCAGCTGCCGCCGATTCAGACTGCAGAGCACTGGCATTGCCACTCGGCAACCGCTCACTGTCTGAAAGCACCTTTACTGTCCAAACGTTTTTTCCATGTGGTAACGTACAGTGTAAGTGTGAAGCCACACAAAGGGAAACAACTAAATCCACTGCCTGAGTGAATGAACACTTAAAATTAAACTTACATTAAATTTACAAAGGCAACCTCAAAAATCCTCATTTCTGATTGGCTGGCCCGCGGTGTGTTCAAGCTCCTGATGGAAGTGGACACGGAAGTCTATTTCTATAACACTAAATATTTATGACTCAATAAGCAAAAATCAAAGTCAAAGTTTGGATAGAGACATCCTTAATTATTAATTGAGAATTTAGCACTCAAAAATTCAGCGTATCAGCTACAACAGGACAACGTGGGTGTGGTCTGATCAGAACTGATTGGCAGTGGCCTGTCAGCAAACAACCCCACGGCTGTCATTAAATTGTATTTCCGACTGCGCTCCACCCACCTCAAACACACTGACAAAGCGTCACAGAAGGAAGCCTCTCATGTGAAACAACCACAATCCCAACAGAAGAGCGTTCACGCAGGACCGCATCGCTCACGGTAAGAAGCCCAATGAGCACATTTTGTTTCCAGGGCCTTTAAGATTACTAAGCAGGACACCTCGAACACAGTTCAGTGCAACAGTTGAATCCTCTGCTCTAAACCAGTGCCCAAGAAACAAGTCACTGAAGGTTTCTATAGCAAAAGAACTCGCTGCAGTTCCTACTGTTACCTAACTGGTGAAACTGACTTTAATATGGGTACAACTGAGCCTCTCTTTTTGCCTGTAGTAAGTGTAGTCAGATAGAAGCTCAATTATGCACCCAAAATCCTGCTGCTATAGAAAATAAAGGCCTTGACAGAGCAAATGCGTCACTCCGATTTGTGTTGGGGTGTTCTCCACCTCCCCGTCCTCTGCTATTTCCTCATATCCCGACACCATGTACAAGCTTAGTGAACTTTACATGACCGCTTTCACACAAGAGTTGGCTGTCGTGAACTGCGATTCACTGTGGTTGGGCAAAAACCATTTTCGGTGTATTTTATTACTTGAGACCATTGGCAAGAGGCGCCAAACAGTGCAATTTCATGCCTTAATGTGAGGGTAAACAAGGGCAGCGAGACGGTGAAAGGAACACACTATTAGGGCAGAGAGAGAGCTGAAGATTATGTGTACGGCGGCACTGGCCGCTCTTGGTCACACCGCGTTTCGCGTCAGATTAGATTCATAGTAAATACGAGTTGCCGGATGACACGAACGTTTCCTGTCTTTAGTCAGAGATATGGAAATATAGTTTTTGCAGCTTACATAAGCCAAAATTGAGGGGGTTTCGAGAGCTGTTCGCTTCTGTAATTAGACAACGGAGGCACCGTGGTGGCGGGACATACTGTAAATGCTTCGGTCCAGTATGCAAAACATGGGAGGCCAGGTAGGGAGAGAAAACATTTTATATACTGTTTTATTCGCCGGGAGAGGCAGAATTGCTTTTTATTATGCCCAAAAGTATTTCAGGATTATTGACAGGTTTATTTCCAAAACCTTCATTTACAAATATAAGTATACGCAACACATGGAAAATTATATAAAAACTTTGTTACTTTGGAACACAACAACTTAAATACATTTCCATTTTGCCTTCAGAAAAGAGTGCCATTTCTTATTTCCCATGCTCAACAGTAGAGGTTACAACAACCGGGTGAGGGCGGGAGGAGCTTGTCCCTCCGCATCTCGTCCTTCGAAAGAAACGGGCGCTAGGCTAACTGCCGGCTGAGGAAACGAGCGGATACTTCTGCGATTTGCCAAATTAGTGGGGGATTTTCCGCCGACGCTGGCAACTGCAGCAGTGGCAGCCGTGAACGCTAATCAAAGAGCACCGGCGAGACCGTGCCGAGCTGCGGCGTCGACTCTTCAGAAGACGTTTGTCTCTCCGCGTTACAGCCGGGAAGGGACGCTAGATCGAGCGCAAGCGTGTGCCGACATTCCAGAGAGCAACAAGTGCTGCTTACATAGGAGGCTTTTAGCTGAGGCTGCCCTGCAGAGAGACGTACACGTGAGGGCGCAGGTGGAGGGGCTCAGGATGTATCCATCAAACTCACCGCCAGGCAGGGTTGATATGCTTTTAAGGCTGGGCTGTCCAACTGTGCGCCATGAGGACTGAGAGGCTGCGAGTTTTTATTCCCGTCCAGGTTTGTCACGGGCGCACGGCATCACAGGTGCAGAAACCGGTGTCGTCATTTCATTTTATTTGACTGTCTGAGCAGTTGTTTTGTCAGATTTTGGTAGAAACATGAAAAAAAAAAAAAATCATAGACACAGAAAGAAAAATAATACCATTAAAATACCAAGGATATGAGGAAAGGGGGGGGGTTACAGAATGAGAGTGAATGGTCTTCCATCAGTTTTACCTAAATAATAACGAAGGATTCACTAACAACATGCAACATCATTTATGATTAATGCCTTTGATTGAGGATGATTAGTGAAAACTAGACGCATGTCAACAGAAATAGAAAGAAAGCTCAAACTGGGCGACATGTTGAGATTTCGGGCCACAGTATTTAACTGCTGGGGCCTTTAACGTGTGAGGCTGTAACACTGGGCACACTGGAAGTCAAGGACACACAGTAGGCCTGGCATTCGAGTGTTGCTTGAATGACTGGGTGATGGACACTAAAGGTTTTCTGATTCTGGCTTGAAGTCACCTGTTGCTAGGTGACGCGGCACAACAGAAATTGCCTCGCTGTTGTTCCATTTTCAAAATTGTCGATAATTTTGTGCAGTCAGTGTATTTCAGCGTCGTGCTCGGGAACCAGAAAGGGGTGAACGGAATACGTTTTTAAAGGCTCCTTTCTTTCTTTCCAACATTTTCCACAACAGCAGCTTTGTAACGGCTTCTAGAAAAGCCCCACTTCCAAAGTCGCGAGTAGCACATCAGTGGGCTGTTCAAGTGGATTCTTCTAATAACAAACTAAAAATGACCACGCGTGAATGCACTGTCGGGTAAATTACCCGTTTATTGGACTGCGCAGTCAAATGCAATCCAGTAAAATACAGCAGTGTTTGACACGTTTTAACTCCAATTTGCATCTTTTTTCTTTTATGTTTGTTCAAGCACATTTATAAAACACGAGAGGGGCAGTATTTCAGGAACAGCTCAGGCAAAGTGCGGCCCCATAAAACAAACGCCACAAACTACAGCCTCCAACAAGGAACACGACTGCACCAGTGTGGCAGAACACTAAGTGGTTCGATGCATGAGGAAAGTTCACATTTTTGTGGCCAGTGCTTTATTTTTAATTAGACATCATAGAGTCTAGACATCAGGCCTCTTGTTCTCATAGCAGTTTGCTCGGTCGTGCCTAAGAGAGGTGATTTAAAAAAGGTATTCAAAACATGCGATCGCGTTCTTTGGTTTGATGTCTCTTCACAGCAGCCGAGTTCACTAAAAAGCACGGCATCAACCAGAGAGGAGGAGGTGAGCAGGGAAAACGCCCCCCATGCAACCATCAGCTCAGCTTGCTATGGGAATCCTTGGCAAACAGTAAATATCTCTTTTTTTCTGAGGTATTACTTTTCTAAAGTGAAATTGTGAATTTTATTGAACACCGATTTCACTGAAGGATGAAGTCTTGCCCCCGAGCGCAGGACACCGCCCTGGATTTATTTTCATGCATATTTGTCTTCTCATTTTGATCGTGGCTCAATCAAAATTGCCTTGGCAGAGGACGTGTGTAAATAATTACATGGTGCTCTGCAATCACTAAAGGTTGCGTTTGATTTATTTTCTTTTACTCTGGCGGGTGAGGAGTGTGAAGCAGCTGCGTGTGGTTTTCGAAGTGCTGTCAGCCTCGAGTTAAGAGCCGAGGAGCTTTATTGCTTTGTTTTTCGCACTCGTGTACTCTGTGAATTAGACTCCGTGTTTGGGTTCCAGCAGCTATATATCCGTTTTGGACAACAGCAGATCTATTTTTACACCCATATTTAATTAATCAGGGAAAGTCAAGAGAAGACATATGCTCTTTGTCAACGATGCCCTCTTTAAAATTCACACCTTGGTGCTGCCAGGTACAACCACACCGGCGGCAGTGGGCAGATTCTCTGGAGCAGTCGGGATTACGGCGGGGGCTAATGAGGTTTATGTGCCCTTCCTCAAGGGCATTTGAGCAGCCGTCGCTGACTAAAGTGACAGCATTACTTATTCGTTTTGCTTGGCGACATGCTCCCAGCAGGTCCAGGGATTCACACTGGCGGCCTTAGCAGTCTGAGCACCGAGAGTAGCAGTAACCCAGAGAAGTCAGACGGCGTTCATGAGCCCCGTTAAATAGAGGGATGACCACTTTGTGAACCCGAGTGCCGGTTTAGTGGGTCTCTGTAGTGAGAACCAGAGCAGCACAGGACAGGGCCGCAGTATGTCTGATATGTCACTAGCTACATTTACATTAACATAATCATGAGATTATGGCCAGTTAATAGAGTGAGGTATTCTCCAATTAACATTTACATGGAATCCAATAATATTCAGTTTTCTTTATGGAACATATAACAACCAGAATATTTCCATAGTCTCCCCTCCTCTTTCTGCTACCATAGTATGGTACTTGGAGTGCTTATTATGCAAATATCATGTGCATATATTATGTAATCCAGTGCACACCTGGAAGACAAGTGCAAAGGAAAGTGGAATCTCTTACTACATTTTTGGTCATAGCGCTTCGTGTGGCACTGATGAAACCACTGAAACGTCGCTTCTTGATTGATTTTGGCTTAGAAAAGTGTGTCAGCCACTCTCTCGTTATAAATACCGCCCTGAAAGTACAACTGTGTTTCCCGTAGCGCTAACACGGTGCAGCGCGTACAGGGGCGTTCACGCAGAGAAAGACGGTTCACTTGTTTGGTGCCACCACTGCTGTTTGACGCCAAAGGAAGTTGGTTTGTGCCCTGGACAGCATTTTTAAAATGACTAAACAACGGACGAGAGAGTGAAGCGTCTTATCAGCGGAGGATCTTTGGCATGTGTTGTAAGGCAGTTGGACTGCCATGTGAAGTGCAAAATGTGGTGAAAACGGATAGCCATCGTTAGATTAAGCAGATTACATGGATAAAAATGCCTGATGTGACTATAATTGGAGTCCTCCACAAATCATACTTCAATGATACCTACTGTGACCATCAGAATATGAGCACATGGTGTCAATTGGGGCTTCACTTTATTTGTAACATTGCCTTAATTGCATAATGAGTGAATTATTACAAAGTTACTGTCACTTTATCAAAACTTGATAACCATTTTTGGTTCTGCTTGTCGCGAGAGGGTTTCACTCATTAATATGGTTTTTAATCCCAAGCAGTGTGATCACAGCAGCTGACAGATTGAAAGATCTGAATATGTGTATGGTTCTTCTGACTACAATCAAATTAGTCAGAAAAGGTGACATCAATCCGACTCCGTAGACAACGTTGCACTAGTCCCACTCTAGGGAACATCTGATTACATCTCTATGGTCCGGAAACATACATTTTGTCCCTGATTTGTCCATCCTAATTGGAGGGTTGATGTGTAAAGATTCTCTAGTGGTCTGAAGGCTTTACAGACGTAGTTTACATCAATTTGCTAAACTGTTCATATCCCCCATGCTTCATATCCATGACCCGACATCTGAACAGCGGTCGATAACAGCAGGGCGAACGGTGATGGGGCAGGGTGAGCAGGCTGTCTGCTTCCTTTGTTGTCCTGTTGGGATTCATGTTGAATCGCCTCGGTTCCTGTGAGATTAGAGGTCCTGCAGAATAACATGTTGTTCGTGTGATCCTTATTTTGCTAAAGGTGACAGTCCCAGTCGCTTTCACGGTCACAGCGTGACGGGAGCCAACGCGCCCCTGGATGACGACGCGAGGGAATGAGGAGGAAAGGTGATAATCACAAACAACACAAAATACAATAAGGGAGCAAGACAAATGAGATTCATTAAGTGTTATAAATATAGTCTGGCGTATTAGGTTAACAGAAAACTATTGCTTTTTCCTCAACATTCATCAGGATTTTGACTTGTTTTGAATTTTGAGTGTCTCCAACATTAGAGGAGCATTGACTTTGATTCAAGCACACCACGCAATTAACGCAAATTAAAGTTTACATCAGAAGGAAACCCAGTTGGATTTTTCCCCACATCATCAACAACAGCTTTTATCATTTTTTTAGTAGTGGGACATGCTACACTTAACATTAGGTGGCACATATTATCATTCTACCACACGCTTATCGACTGGTTACTTGTTAAAAGTAGCTTTGTATACTGTGCTGGGCTTTAACAGACTAGTTACTGGTGCACTCATGCATTTTGTTACCCTGTGTTGTCATAATTGCTTCCACTGTCGTCCTCAGATGTCAGTCGCTTTGGATAAAAGCGTCTGCTAAACGACTAAATGTAAAAGGCTAAATACATAGGCTATATTTATAATTGGACTACAGCTGAATTCACGGAAACTCTTAAGAAGCTCTTGTTGAAGCATGAGTTGGTGGTATGGCCTGAGAGTTTTGCTGCACTCTTTTGTTTGGATAGGCTTTTATCTCTGAATTGCCAGTGTGAGTGACAGCCCTGCTACTGCAGCTGACCATCCTTCCCAAAACACACCCACACACACACACACACACACACACACTCACTCTTTTCCTTTACCTCTCTTCAGTTGTTCAATTTTCACATCCTTTTTTTTTTTTTACTGGGTCCCTTGACAGTTTAAGTGTTTGTTATCATCCAGGCTTAGACGTTGTGTCCTGGCTCGCTCTCCAGCTCCGCAGTCTGTCTGGGCCTCTGTGTAAACCAGGCTCTCTCTGTCCCCCTCTTTTTTCGCTCACTGAGTGCATCGAGGTATAGGAGGATTGATTTAGCAAGAATTATCACGATGGTTCAATGTAACTATTCTGTTTAAGAAGAAACATCTCACGCTTTCGGTTTCCTTCGACCTCATTTAAACGGCATACACGAGCGCACAGGATTGCTTTTCACATTGCAGCGCACACACAGACCCACTGTTGAACACACACTGAAGGTCGTGCGGCAAAGTAAACATACAAGGCTGGGCATGGATAAAAATATCTTACTGTCAGAGTCCTTTTTTTTATTTTTTATGTTTCTTTCTAATGCTGAATGGGAAACTTCTGAGTGGCTCTTACTGTGCGCAAGGGCTATAACCTGCCAAGAACAAGTGAAGCAATTCAACTTGTTTAAAATTGTACTAAAAGTGAAATGAAACGGGAAGATGATGGGTCCAGACGGTTGTCCATCATCAACCCTTGTGTTTTCCATCCCACACTTTTCATCATAATTATATATGCTACAATTTTGCCATTGTCATCATAATTGTCATTATGTATGTACTATGATTTTCTGCTATGCATCTATTCTGTACTTACGACATCTATTGCATGTCTGTCCGTCCTGGGAGAGGGATCCCTCCTCTGTTGCTCTTCCTGCGGTTTCTATCGTCTATTTGCCCCTTTAAAAGGATTTTTTTGGGGTAGTTTTTCCTTAGTTGAATCGAGGGTCTAAGGATAGGGTTGTATAGATTGTAAAGCCCTTTGAGGCAAAATGTGATGGTGAAATTGTACTTTTTATGCAAGATTCAGTCCAAAGTTTAGCAATAAGCAGTTATATCATAAGGGCATTGCCTACACGCAAGTGTTGAAAACTTTCCCTCTCACACATTGACGCTTTGCACATCGTTGTGTGTGTGTGTGTGTGGGTCTGCTAGAGTTAATCAGCCTCAGAAAAAGTCCAGCAAGCCCTGTTCACCCTGCAGGAGTAATTGGCAACTATCATATTTGACATGATAAACAATCCTCTGTTAACAAGTGTCTTGACTGCAGAACAAGACCAGACAGAGTCATCAAACAACTGTCCACTGGCAAAAAACAAACAAACAAAACACGCATGTCACAGAATGTCAAGTCAGAAGACAGGGAGCCCAAATAGACAGTAAAAGAGAGCCTTAAATATTTAAACAGTCATAGAAAATGTCACGCTCCCAAAACTGACGGCTTCCAAGAGCTTGACAGGAGAGTATGTGACTGAAAATCTAAACGAACGCTTGGTACCAGGGCCACTATTCTGCTCATTATGGACATGGTTGTCATGGTGACTACATTTTTATTCCTGGCAAACTAATATGGTTTTATTTACTCGCTTGACATGCAGCTAAATGCGAAAAATGCATTTAAAAAAAGGTGCAGCGGCGTGTCTGTCTTCTGTGCCTTTATCCACAAAGAGTTGCCGCCATGTTGTCCCGCATGCATTTTGGTTCCGCTGGCCGTTCATACACACGCAAAACCTGGGGATGCAACGGATGCCACTCGTTGTTCAAAAAAAAACCCTGTAAATCATGCTGATGCTGCCCACCGCTGCTTATAGTTGAAAGGGGGGGGGGGGGGGGGGGTTCCCCCTTATTTATGTGGCAACATGAGAAGATGCAAATTACACACTTCATACAAACACAAAGGAGAAACGAGACAATCTGCCTGCTTACCTCAGGCTCGACCCTCACTTCACTTCTTTCTCAGTTGATTGTGTCTTTCACCTTTGACTTTTCCCCGCATGTTTCTGTTGCCTCTTACCTCTCTCTGGCCTTGCTTTCTCCCCCCCCCCTCGTCCCAACCACCCATCCACTCAATCACACACACACGGCGCCACCCACACAGCCACAACCACGGAAAGCTACTGTGGAGTCGCTGTCGGCCCTGTGGCCCGGCGGTCTTAAGATAAAACGGCCTTGGGAGCCCTGCACCTCCGTCCAACCATGACGTGTTTCAGATAGTCTCCTAAATCTCCTCTGACAGATGGATGGATGTACTACTGCCGCTCTGTAAGTATGAAATAGATCCCTTAAGGAGTATGGGGGAAAGATCAGGTCTGTGAAGGGAGAATATAAGGCGACTGCTGAAGCGGACTTGTTTCAAATCATAAAACGACATTTTATTAAAAAGGCAAAAAAACTGGAAACTTAAATCTGCTTTTATTGCGGGAGGAGCCTCCTGGTTTGAAGTGGTTGCTCCGGCAAGAAAATAGCCCTTGACATATTGACACCGTGCTGGATATAAAATTGTAAAGTAGCAGTTTGACATTTTGGGAAACGTGCTTATTTTTCCTTCTTGCAGAGAATTAGATGAGCAGATCAACACCACTCGCATGTCCATTAAATGCGAAGCTACTGCCAGCGGCCGGGTTAGCTTACACCCGTAAAACCACAACAGCTTCTTTTCTTTTCTTTTTCAAACCTTCGAACGAAGCCACACTAGCCGTAACCCCTCCGTTTCGAAGGCTTTATGCTAAGCTAACCCACTGCTGGGCCCATGCTTCATATTTGGCAGATTTCCTAAAAAACGTCGCTAAAATGCGTTTTCTTTGAGGTGGAACAACTAACGGCAGAAAACACCAAATCAAAGCAAAACAAAAAAAACCCTGATATTAGCTGCTGCATCAGATAATTAAAATGTTTTGGTTTGGTATTGATATCAAAACTGGTAGTTTCTACTTTGGTTGCCTTTTAAAGTTCAATATTTTTATTTATCTACGTTGGTTATCAACGTACAGTGATCAGGTAAGTGCAGTCATTTTAATTTTAATTTAGGTTTTGCAGGCAGTTTTGTTTTATTTGTCTTTATTAGATTGAATCTAGAGTTGCAATGTTGGTTTAAGTAAGGTGAATGTTTTTATTCTGTAGTGGCTTTTTCCTCATTCTTTGATTTTGTGTCTCACTCTATTTTCATTTGATCCAAACCGGATGAAGGTTACAGAACAACATTCTTTTATATCCAGGGATTTTTTTTTTTTTTTTGCCCCTGCATGTCCTGTGTGTTTAACTCGAGCTATTCAGCACCCTGTTCCGTCTTTAAATGAATATATTCTATACTAACTGTATTTTCAGTAGAAAAGACAGTCAAAGCAGGCGACTTCGGAATAAACCATACAAAACGTTTGTTTGTTGAATAAGCAGACATCTTGTTACTGCACATCTAGTATGCTGGTGGGTGGACAGTCAACGTCACTCAATTGAATTATTTCGACAAAATATTTTACAATTTTCAGTAGATCATAAAAAATTATACTGTTACAGAGCTGAATGATGGAACAGTGTATTTGGCATTTTATTAATATATGTGGGTAAACAATGATAATATAATTTTCTGTTCTATATTCGCCTTAAATATTAGCTGTCTGCTTCTTCTGCTTTTTCAATATCTGTGTTTACATATACTTGTGCACTAAATATTTCTCTGTTAACAAATGAACCTGACAGATCCATTAAGGGAAGTTCGGTCACTACAAAACCATCAACTACAGTTTAAAACACAAGAATGAGTTAGGAAATCATGATTTTTGTGTTAATCATGATAGTAAAGTGCTCCCGTTTCCAACTGTAAAGTCTTGGCATATTTGAACAGAGTTCGAGAGGTTTGAGTGTCTTCGCTTTACAAAATCAAACCTCGTGAACGCTCGAAGAGGCATTCAATATGTACCGTAGCACGATATGCGCCGCAGTGCGTATTCACACAGGCAGGTTTACAGAACAGATGGGGGGGCTTAAAAGAGCAGTCGCCCGAGATGCTGCTCTGTGCTAACAAGTCTTATTGCTACGGGTCGTCGTCTTAGCTGGACTGCAAACACAATACAAACACACAAACACACACAGAGCAGCGTGTCAACCAGCAGTGCGCAGATTAAAACATCTGAGAACGTCTGAAAATATCTGAAGCAGCTCTACCCCTCTCTCTATCAAAGCCACTCAACCTCTCCCTCAGTCCTTTGTGTTTGGTTTATACTGGTACATGACAAGACTCTCTCTGTCTCGCTCCCTTTGTTTTAATTTCTCTCTGCCTCCAGCTTCATCCTTCTCTCATCTCCCCATCTCTTCATGCTTGGAAATGTCTGGAATTAGTCTAAGAAGATTTGTAAATTAAGAGGTGTTATCTTAGGAGAGGCCAACTTTGACTGAGACAGATACTTTGTTTAAAAAAAAAAAAAAAAACAACAAAAAAAACTTTGTTTCTCTGTGGGAGCTCATTCGGATACTGAGAATATTAAATCTAAAGTCCGGGTTGGCAGCTGAGTGTGAACCTTTTCAAGTGGGAGACAAAGGCATGTCAGAAATGAAGGATCATTTACAACACGCTGCACGGGGTTATGCTAGTTATCAGGGCTGTTGTAGTACATTAGTCTACCTCTTCAAAGGCCTACATCTTCAGGAGGAGAGAAAAAAATATATAGAAAACTGATGATTAACAGGTATTGAAGAGATTTCTTCCAAGTGGTGAATTTTCCAGCCTTCCAAAAAAGTTAAAAACAATAAAAACACACATATGAAGCACATTTTGCATATAAATTACATGTTTAAAATCATTTTGCCCATGTTTTGGTTTTTTTTGGAAACTCCACATATAATAAATTCACATGACGCGTTGTTTTGAGATATTTCACGTGGGACATGTGAGACATCACCAACCAGCAATTTCACATCAAGAAACCACAAACGTGCGTTTCGGACATTTCACATGTGAAACAATAATAAAAGGTGAAATAACACGAATCTGTCTTTTTCACCAGAGCTAGAATGAAAAAGGTTTCAGTGACTGGACACGAACAACAACCACCCTCTGTCGCGTCTTTCTGAAAACACACCACCACGCAACGGTTAGCAAGTATTCAAGTAGAAATCTATTGCGCACAGAACTCGCAGAATATTGACTGGAATGCAAAGTAGCCACCAGACACGCAGCATTTTAGGTAACAACCTTTTTTAATACCTGCCAGATTTAACCCTGTTCACACACACACACACACACACACACAAGCTGCCCAGTACAACCACAGTCGATTCGGGTTAAGTGCCTTGCTCAAGGGTTCATCAGTGGTGATAATGAGGGAGGGGCAAGTGTTGGGGTTTCACTTTCCCCACCCAGATGAATCCCCATTTTAACCGGCCTTTCTGTACGGCCAAAAACTATGACTTTTATACTCCCACGGTTCGGATCAATTGACCCTCCACGCGGCTGCTCGCGCTGAATGCACGCACTGAACCCCAGGCCAGTTTTGTCCAGTGGCAATCCCAATAAAGTTTGCGCCAACAACATGGCTCCACCAAAAAACAGTGTCGACAAGAAAGAGAATAAGGTAGCGAACACATAGTAAGAACGAAAAACAGAAGAATGTGGCGCTGGTGTGTTCTGCAGTCAAGTTCAGTTTTTAAATGACAGCACAGTCTCGGTCAAGAGGACAGCTTTAACATTAAAACGAGCTCGCCACAGTTTATGACCGATCTTTTGACATCATTCATTTGGGAAATTGGACCGTGGAACTGCTCAGACCAGAATTTCTGCCATGCCAGAAATCCATCATTCATCAGTCAGCTAATCTGGCTTCGTGACCTGCATGTCAAACGAGTTAGTCAGGAGCGACCAGTGCAGGGCTAAATTCAGGCTTAATCCATAAGGTCTCTTCCAAACTTTAGGCCACCACGGGCTAAGTCTACTCTTATTAATGGTCAAAAGGTATTCTGGGAAATGTAAAATAATCACTGACTGATCAATATAACTCCTAAAAAGTCCTTAACAGAACAAAGTCCAATATTAGGCTTAATATAAGCCCAAGAAATATGTCCAATATAAAGCATAAAAACATATACTTAGGTGCAAATAATTCAAGGTGTATTTATTTCAGATGTAAAAACCTCCTGGGCTGTCCCAGCTACTTGATTTACATGTTGTGCTCTCTCTCTGTTCTACTTACTGTGTTTCTGTTTTTGAATCAAACCAAAAGGGAATTTCACAGTTTTATTTTCGTCACTGTTGAGATGCCATTCTCTCGCGCGGGTTTCGGTATACAAGTCAAACAAAATCAATCCATAGAGATGCACGGAATGTATGGCACACATATTGCCAAACTGGAGACAGTTTTACTGAACGAACACATAAACGCACGCTGAGTCAACTGGGAGCTGCAGTGATATAGTGGCTGTCTATTAGTGAGGGATAATGTTGAAGAATACAGAGCTTGCAAAGTATTGACCTGCCGTTATTTTACTGCCGCTGTGGAAAATCTGTCTAAATCCACTTTATTGCCCAAGTGTTTACAAGAACTAAAGGTTTCTTGGTACACAACAGCGCAACACAAAATGCCTGAGCTCGGGAAAAGAAGCAAACAAAACCCATCCACAACCTACTGTACATCATTCCATGACAAAAACAAAAGCTGCAGCGTCCTCTGGTAGTGCACAGGCTTTTGTCTGAATTCGTATCGCTTACAAGTTCTTTTGAACCAAAGACTTAATGAGGGGATCATTCATTAATAAAGTTCAGAAAGATTTGATTATTAATGAATTATCCTCTTTAAGTGTTAGTATGTTTTTGTTGGTGTAGACGCGTCTTTTTACAGCTACTCTTCCATCCATAGCGGACTATGGGAGGGAGGGGTAGGGTCTCTCTTGTAATTGCTTTTCCAAATATTTCTCACTTTTTCCATATCTGTTAGGGTTGTTGGGGGAGGTTCTCCTTGAGTTCCTCTCTGTCAATAAATAAAGCTGTTACAGAAATAAGCCTGACTTGAATGGACTTGCCTTTATGTTCACGATTATTTTGTACTTGGAAAGTAGTCGGAATAACCGTGTAAGGTTTTGTTTCAACTAGTGCTAACTAATGCTTGACACACAGTCACACGAGCAGCTAAATGAATTGCTGTTCAAGTGCAATCTATAGACCTGGTCCTGGATTTTATTTTTGAGGCTGTGATTAAACAGATTGTCTTTGTCACCACACTGCATGTGCGTTTACTCGACCATTTGGTAACGTCCATTTTGGGTCCCCGCAGATAAACACGTACGTCGTGAACTGGCACGAGTGAATGTAACTCAAGGCGAAAACTCACCAAGGAACGCCGAAGGCGATACGGTGCCATTGCTTCGAGAAACCATGACGCTGATGCCGGTCTCCACGAATGGAACGGAGAACTCCACGACCTCTGACCTCTCTTCATTAATGGTGAGCGAACCGATCGCCATGTCGGCCCTGTTGGACACCACCTGGAAAACAAGACGCGTGGCGTTAGAGCGATGTTGTGCGACTCAGAGAACTCGAATGAAAGTCTCGACGAAAAGTTAAAAGATTAAGAGGACATTGTTTTTTAATCAAACAAGACAATGTTTAAATATTTTATTTAAATTCGATCTCATGAGTTAAGATCACTGCCATCGTTGTCCTTCATCAACTTTGCCATTCCTTTCTTTTCTGTGTACTCTATCCCTTTAATTGTTGAAAGACATCCTAACAATTTTGAACTCTACACCCTCCTACAGAGCGTTGCATTAAGACACTGCTGTGCGTAGAAGTGCAGAGCGGCGTCTTTGAAAAGAAAAACCCAAAGCACTCTTCCTCGGTGATGTTTGAAAAAGAAATCCTTCATAGGCTTTTGTCAGGGAACTGGATCCGCATAAAGCAGACGCGCATGTGTTCCGGGCTTTGCTTTTGTCCCGGCATGCAGCAGCTGGAAACTGGGCTGTGTTCCTCCTCAGAGCTCTGCTGACAGCTGTAAATGAGGCTCAGGTGGTCAGAAGGTGAGGAAGTGAGGGGATTCACAGCTCTGTCGTGTTTCCCCCTGGCAGGAAACAGAGGTTACCTGACGGCAGCCGAGGGACTGTGGAGGTTAGAGGAACTGGCCACTGACCAGAGGCTCATTAGTCTGAGTCCTGGCCTGGCCCCAAAACTCTGGCAAGACAAAGGGCTCTGCGGTCTCTCACCAGACACCACTGAGTCGCCTTTCACCAGGCTCTTAAAGTCACAGCCCTCAAAGTCCTCCTCCTCACATCTGAAGTGTTTGGCGCTCATTGATTCATTGTTGCGTTGATGTACTGCGCTTCCCAGTTATCGCCTGTCAATCGAAGAGTAGCAGCAGTGTGGAGATATCTTTATCGAGGTTAGTGAGATATTCAGTTGTTTAAATTGCGGGCGAATTGTTGCAATCCAAAAACCGTAATCCACAATAACTAGAAGCAAGCATGCAAAAACGTGATTTTGACCTATTTGGTTATCGCTCACGTTAAAAAGTGGCTGTGTGGCAGCTGACGGTCACGTTATGGATCTCAGGAAAAACTCTCCAGCTTGGTGCCCTGAATGCTCTAATCAAGTCATAGTTTGCATAGTTGCATCGCCATGAAATGACATCATTACATAAACATAATATAATTAAATACAACTAAATGTTCACTGTGATGGATTACCTTTGTCAGGCAAGTTTCATGTCAAATCATGAAATGAATGGGAATTAATGGCTGGCTGAAAGGCAGGAAGGAGAGTGTTGTGAAAGGAAATGCACTGCTGAAACAATGCCCAGTGACACTTGACGGGATAAATGCAGGAGGAAGTGGTTGAACATTTTGTTTAAGTTTACTTTGTCAAATCAGTAGTTTGTCTCTGAAGCCTTCAGGAGACACTTTAAATTACATTTCTATACGAGTGTGATGAAGCAAGCGGTTCACACGTTTGATCATCCTAGGTCATTTCAAATATTTGAATACAGCTAAGTCTGAAAGCAACACCTGTGACACAGTGCTTCATCGCTGCACGGGCTTCATATTGGGACAAAACAAAATATTGTACCGGGATGATTCATAGTTGAGGTTGAGAAAATGTTAAGAACGCAGGAAATTGCTGCCTTACTAGGAGGCATTCATGGAAGAAAGAAGGACATAAAGTACAAGGCTGCATAACATGATTGTCCAAGTGTAGGCTTTCATTGGAGGCACAAGGACACAGAACACGTCTGAGGAAGGCGGACCCATTGACCTCGGTGGAAGTTTAACTTGACAGGACGTGAGAGGAGTTTGGTTAATGGAAAACAATACAATGGAAGAGAAAAAGAGGAGGGCCGCCGAGGGGGGAAAGGGCAAATGTGAGAGAGAAAAAAAGGTTCCTTCTTTTGTATATTCACCATAAAATGGTTTGGATTCAAAACAATTACTGCCGCAGGCAGAAGGAAACAACCAAGGGCAGGAGGACGTGAGATATAACAGTTTCCACGCAGAATCAGCTGTCCCTGTGCACACATGTTCTTCTGCCGCCATAATTAAGCAATTTAATGAGTTAGTGACAGAAGCTGGGCAAGAGGCAGCTGGGATGAGAGAGAGAGAGCACAGATGTGGGCGCAACAGTATCTACTGTATATCGATTTCCCGGTACTTGGCCAGACTGAGTCCCATTTTGACCAGACCTGACCTCAGCCAGGAGCGGCCTTAAGTCCAAGCTGGGCCAGCATGGCGCCCATCCCGGCCCTCCTGTTCCAGTCTATTTGAACAATTTTGGCTGAGCTCTTTAAAACAAATCCAATCAGATATCATTCAACGATGTTTCAGCATAAAAACCGGTAGCTCCGGCAGCCGGTGTGAAAACGACAATTGATTCTCAGTGAATGGACGGTGGTTTTTGACAAATTGCTGTCTAAGCATAACCTAAACCTAACTCTAAGCTTAACCCCTAAAACCGAGTCTAAAACCTGAAACCTTTGAAGAAGTGGGGGCCAGACAAAATGCCCTTTATGTTCCAGAACTGTCTTAAGGTCTAAAACTGAAACTGGTCCTCACAAAGATCAAAGTACAAGACCAGGCACACCCACGTGGTGAAACTTGCATCCCCTGTCTAACTCCACGTTGAACCAGCTTCATTAATCCAGCCACCAGAGGGGGGATTGGCATCATGGAAACAGCAGAGTATCTCCCAACACACACACACACACACACACACACACACACACAGAGAGCCATGTACAAACAGTCTCACTGTCTGTGTTCACTGTCCTCTCTCTCAGTTTCTGTAGCACTAATCTTTCTGACAGCCTCCCTCCATATTTTCTCTCTTCTTCTTCGATTCGGGTCCAATCCTCTCTCGCTGGGTCGCGTTTTAAAGGATTTGAGGCAGGATAAAAAGAATTTCATGGGAGCCCTCGAATCAAACCCCCCTTTTTGTAAACACAACAAAAGGAAGAAGAAAAAAAAAAAAAAAAAAAAACAGAATGAGGAAAACGACGACGCTACTGTACAGGAGAAATGGGGAATTAAAAACATGGCTACAATGTCTCACCGAGACTCACAAAAAAGGGTCATGGTGTGTTTGTGATCTGGGCTGCTGAACTTTAGAATAAACTCCCAGAGGAGACGCAGTCTTACTAGCTGTGTCTTCTTTCAAGTCCCAACTGAACCCACATTTTTATAAACTTGCATTTAATCCCTCACCCACGTTGCTGTCACCGGGATGTTTACTTTTTCGCTGCGAGTTCTGTATTGCTTATGAACGTTTCATGACTGGCCATTTTTTGTCTGCTTAGCTTTTGACTTTAAGGGAATGGTGGAACATTTTGGGGAATAGGCCTACGCTTATTCGCTCGATGGCAATGTTAGGCCTGTGCGTTAGGTATGCAGCTGGAGCCAGGCCGAGGTTGGCCACCCGCTTAACACAAGAACTGGAGGCAGGGAGAGGCTCGGAGCTCGTCGGGCTCATTACAAGTTGTCATTTTTACCTTCCTGTTTATGTATAGGCTAAACAAACAAGATACAACATGCAAATAAGACAGCTCTAGAAGGGTTGGAAGGCATATTTGTTTCCCATTACACGAAGCCAGACTACCTTTATCCCCCTGCTTCCAGGCTTTATGCTAAGATACCACGTCCTGGCTCCAGATCCTTACGTAACACACAGGGTCTATCTATCTATCTATCTATTTAAGATTGGTACTCAACACACAGACTGATATCGACCTTCTCACTTATACTCTATGAAAGCAAACATGTACATTTGCAAAAATAGTGACTATTTCTTTAAGAAAACTGGAATGTATCAATTGTTACGGTATCAATGTATGGCTTGATTACTGATTTCGGATTGGTTTGCAGGTATATGTTAAAGTGAATTTTAAAAAAACACCTAAAACAACGCTCTGGCCAACAGTTACGTAAACTATCATTCTAACCTGAAATGGCCTTGACCATGGGGTTAAACGGACCTCGGACAATATTTAACACTACGACCGCCAAGTCATTTTATTTTACCCCCCCTAGCGTTTTCAAATGCATGTAACTGTTAAAATAAACCCCCTACATATCTCAGTTCAGGACATTCCCTAAAATGGGTTTATTAATCACTTAGTGAATTATAGGGGGGGTGAACCGCCGAGGGGTTATTTTTACCCCTCACAGAAACCACTGAAAATATGCTGGTATGCTGATGTATAATAATATAGGTTTAGAATAATAATTACTATATTATATATCATTGATGGAAATAAATTATTCAAATCAACATTAAGATCCTCACCTCTCCAACCATGCCGTTCCACTCCCCATCAATGTTCTTCCCATGCCTCCCATTGGTCACCAGGTAAAGGTCATAGGTGAAACCCACAATTTTTGCCAGTCGCTTGAGGACGTCGATGCAGAACCCTTTGCAGCAGTGCTTCATGGGCCCGGTGCCATCCACCACCAAACTGAGGAAATGACGTGAGGAAAGACAGACAGGTGAGATAGCGAACATGCTTTTCATGAGATTTCAAGATTTTCTCTCAAGGAGGCTTTGACCCGGATGGGCTGCTTGGCTGTTGTAGAAATTGAAAAAAAAGGGAGGAGGCTGCGGTGCTAGGGCGAATGAGAAAAACAAACAGATGAGTACCTTAGAGACACAGTAGAACATAACAGAGGGAGAATGGGAGACTGAGGAAGGCAAGGAAGGTTTGAATTATTGGCGAGGGACTGGGTCGAGTGATACAGACGGTTTGGGCTGTTGGGTTTGGAGAGGCAATGCTTGACAGGTCAGAGAGCTCAGCAGGAGAAGTGCTGCATTATTAAAACAGAATTAAACTCCATTTTGGGCTCTTAGATGCCGTCTAAAGTTAAAAAAAATTCTGCAAATGCCTGTTTTCGGTGAGGCTTCACCTAGTGAGCAGGTCGCACACACAGGAATCCAAGTACATTTAGATCGCTATCAGTCAAGTGGCTCCAGCAGCTGTCCCTACAAACTGCCCATTTGATGGTCCCTGAGACACTGAGTTATGATAACATCTCGGCTCTGTTACCTAGCAACACAACTCTCGCATTTGGCCAATTGTTTTTCCACTACGAGCCAAAGTAGCATTAAACTTACTACGGTAGGACACTTAATCCCCCTGAACCCTACAGTTGTAAAATCATTCGTCTACAAATCAAGTCTTGTCTTGCAATTTCTCATGCCAAAGCCATGAGTCTCCTCTTGTATGTGCAAATTAAGTCACATCATTGACATAATGTTTCTCTGATTATTTAACCATTTACGTGTGATCCCACATGATGTACAGTTGCACTAGTGCTACATTAAATGTTTTCATATTATGCACAACAAATGGTTTTCTAGTAGTTCCGGTGCTAACAGGCAAGCAGACGCAAACTGTGTTCACCACAGAATGAAAGCGGGTAATTAACTGAACTGACATCACATTTGAGTGGTTGATATACTTTGGTCAGGTAAAGCAGCAATATTACATTTTTTCGAGAGCAGCTAAATGAAAATGAGAGCAAATCAATTAAAGTGCATAAAATATATATATATATATATATATATAAGAAATATGATATATGAAAGAAGACAGACAAGCAAGTTAGGGGGAAAAAAAAAATCACGTAAGGAAAAAAAACAAAAAAACCCCGGGTCAAAGTAGGTTGATTAACAAGAGAGCAAATGTCTCTCTCAGCCAATAAAATTGATGGAGGATGAACTCGTTATCTTCCCATTGGCCAGGTCATGTGCTGGCGGGATGGAAGCTTATCTGGGATAGACCAGGAGCCCAGAGCGCGCGCACACACACACACACACACTCACTCTGTCTTTCTTTCTCCCCCTGACTTACCTTGCCTCAAATTAACCTTAAATAATAACAAGAAGACGTTACCCTTACTTCAGTATTGAATCGGTATCATGCCGTTGCTAACGTTTAGTACACATCATTTTACGAGTACAGTGCGACTCACTGTAAACTGCACCGAATCACTCCGCATATACTGTGTTGGTGTTGGTAGGGATGACGCAGGGATCTCTTGCTCAATGATTCAAAATCTACAGATTTTCTATCAAAGTTAGGATTATCTGGATCGATTAAAAGACAGGTAGTCTCGCTTTTCGGTGTGGTTTTCTATTTCAGGTTTCTATTATTGTTTATTATTTGTTTAACAGCTATACAACAAAATCATGCCTTATTCTTAATTTCACGCTTTTAGGTGATACCATATGACTTTTAAAGTGTCTATAGCTGCTGTAAGGAAACTTTATTTCCTGTCTGGGATAATTGGGTTATTTTGGGATGTTTGACTCTATTGATCCCAGAAGGAAAGACTTTCTTTAGGCCTATCCCTCCCTGTGCACAGCACCTGGAGATGGTAAAGATTTACTGTCCTGTTCACGGCTGCTTGGCCAGACATTTCAATTTCACAAGAAACCAGGGCCTAGACCCTTCTGGTTTCAGGATGGTCTCTATCTAACCACTTTTTGAAGCTTCTTTTCTGCTTTCCACTAAGGTTTATAGGCTGATAAGGATTTAGAGGAGAAACCACTAGGAGACGTCAAGGGTAGAAATCACCTGTTATGTACTAAACCGACTCCAGTGATGGTCATAATAAACTGCAAGTCATCCTGACCTGCCACTTTCTTTGGTAGTTATGAAAATATATTTCAACTCCATTCACACTTACTTTTATTGCAATATTGGTTTTGCTTTTCTCTCATTTTTGCTTTTGAATATTTTACGACCTCTCACCATCCTCTCTGTTTGAGTCAAATTAAACAAGCAGAAAATGGACCGTACACCACTGTGGTGATGAAGGAAGTGTGCATGTGATATTTTGTTTTAATAGCTTTTTTAAAATCCAAGAAGGTTAATAACTATTGTTATACTGATTTATAGTACCAAGCGAGACATGCTAATGTGCAAGTTTGAAAACATTTTTTCTGGTAGTAAGAAGGACCTTTTGGAAGGCATCCAAGTTTAATTTTGATACGCTTAAAAATTAGGCTTTTATATTTGCACAATCATGAATAAAATCTGAACTAAAAATCAAGCCTTAAAACTACACTTGCATGATAGGGAATCTTTAAGTGTTTGGGGGGTAATAATATTAACAGCCATTATATGCATGATAACTTACATAGTTAATTTAATAGAAATCCGTTTGTCATTATTTTGATGTATTAAATAAATAAAAAATGTACAGACCGACCATTGAGAAAGGAACCTTGCAACTTGATGGCTATGTTTCATATCCAGGGACTGTGGTGTGTTACCTGGTGTTGACAGGCATTCGACAGGGTACAGAGTCTCGGATGCAGGAGCTGGTGCCCGGGTCAGCCGGTTCCACAATCACAAAGGGCCTCTCCTCCAACGTGACCACTCGGAGGTGCTGGGAGTCATCCAGAGGCTTCAGGAAGGAGCCGTAACGAGACCAGGGATGGTAACGCAGACGTAAGTGGCCGTTCTCCCACCAGCCAACCTGGATGGGCGTAAACACACGCACACAGATGCTCAGGGCTTCAGGTCTTGGGCAACAGTGGCTTAGAACAGACTCCTGATCACATTTCTAAAAGTCAAATTTGGCAGTATTAATACATGTCTCTAGAGTATTTAAGTCATTTCAGCAATGGCACAGCTGATCAGTTTTGTTTTTTAGCCTTTGTTTTTTCAATGTCATCTACTTAGTAAGCTAACCATATTACCTAATATGACAGCTAAGTATCGCAACCTTGCTGTTAACACATCTGATTTGCACACAACCCAATAAGCACATATTTGGTCATTTGCGGGTGTCAAGATATTAAAACTAGGCTAAATCTGGTTAAAAAGTGTAAGCTTGGCTAGCTTACATATACCTAACTAAACTAAATTTAAAGGACTACATTTCTATGTTTAATTAGGACCTCCAACATACTGAATTACTGTCACTGAAATGCTGTCAAACTAATGGTCGTGTTTAACTTTTATATCTAAAAATCTGTAACATTTCAACCAAAAGCTTTCACAGTAACAGTTTCACATTAAAAAGGGACACTGCGTCCAGAATGCTCTCCAGCAGCTTAATTCAGTGGTACAAAAATATGATTTTAGAGTCTTGGAACTTAGAGCATCATTGTGTCCCAGTCATTTGAATTGCTGGGTACATTAGTTGCATGCAATTGCCCTTCTCTCTCTCTCCATATGTCTTGTATCTTTTGTGCTATGTAATGATGGCAAAAGAGCCTCCAAAAATGAAATCTGTATTAGATGCTCAAAATCGGATCCTTCGGTGCATATTTGGTGCAGCTGCTTCCCCCGCTCACAAACAGAGTAGTATCTAGTTACTGTCCTGCTTTGACAGTTCACTTAGTGGAGTCCTCACCCATGATGACGTCGGTGTAATAGTTTACTAAATTGGAGTTAATGCTTATCTTTGAGTTGTGGACAAAATTCTGTTTGGTCTTGTTGTCTCTATTTAGGATTTATATATCCTCATATCTGTACAGCAACATTACTAATCACAGAATAACATAGGGCCTGACAACTCTGATCACAACTTGGTGAATTGGAGTTATATGAGGTACCTCTGCCCATCTGTCTGGTAACTTTAATGTAGATTATCACTATTTGAGTCTTCAGTTAGGTCAAGCTTTTAGTTGTATGCTTCTCCCCTTCCTCTAAACCTGAATGCTTTTTACAGCACAGTCATGTTTCAAAACATAAACAGTGAGCTGTGGAGGTCAGTTTGGGTTATGTGGGAGATGTAACGCAACCGCGCAGTGTGTCTTTGCATCGGTTGTGTTGTATAATGAGCAGTTTGTTCATGTTATCTGAGCTGAGTGTTTTCATGCTGAAATGTGGTATTTTGGAGTAGAGACTGAGACTAAAGACGAGACAGCTTACAGCGTCACGTTGACTTACATGTGCAAATAAATATTTTCACGTCGACTGAAGATGGAACTGAACGGATGTGCAGCCACAACACAGCATATCTGTCGAGGTATTTTGTCATCTTCTAGCTGCGGTGTCATATACTTAGATGTCGTTTGCATACAACCAATTCTCCTTGTGAATATCTGTGATGGTGCCGGACGTGGCTGCTGGTATTTATGAAAAAAAATGCAAAGCCTCTTCAAACACACACATACACGTTTTGTACCTTGTGAGGACACTGTTCTTAGACTTACCTTCTAACCATATTCACTACATGCCTATTTCCAACCCTTACCTCAGTCTTGACATCATTCTAAACATCTCTATAAAACCATGTCTTAAACTTAAAGCATATGGTTAACATTTAGGGGACCCGCTTTTTGATAAGAAACGAGTCCTCACAAACACACATTCATTTATACTTACATACTTGTGAGGACTCTTGTTGACATAATACATTCCTTAGAACCTAACCCTGAACTTAAATGGATCCTTATTCTAACCTGGTCCCTGAAACTCTTAAACTTAAAATAGTTAACAGTTAACCTTGTGGGGACCAGGTCTGGGTTGCACCAACTATTAGTAACATGAATTACTAAGTTTGTGCACTAATAAAACTTAAGCAATGTCTAAACTAGAAAAGACCTTAAAAAGACCTGTAAATTGGTTGCTAGATAACGTGTGCCACTGTCCTGTCATAAGAAATCAACTAAAAAGAAACTTTGACTTTGAGAATAAGTAGTATTCATGCAGTTCACTGGGAGGGAAATGTCAGATTACACAACCTAACCGATCTTAATTCGTCAATTGTCTAACGTTATTGGCATTATATTTTGTAATTTATGGTAGTGTTTTATTTTGGTCAAACAATCTTCTTAATGTACATCATTATTAATGAGTATTTGATTCGATGAAGTGTCTGGTCAGATATGTTGAGCATATTACATATTACCTTTTGTTTACTCTTAACAGCTCCTATATTATCAAGATAGTTTTGTCAGTTGATTCAGTCAGTAGTAACTGGCAATTAGTAGGTGTACAAATATTATAAACTGAACCCTACTTGTGAACTATTTGTTTGGTTTAACATGCTTTAATTTAGAGATTAAAGTTAATACTTGTGTTAACACAGGGCTATACTTGAACAGCTGGTGCAACTGGACCCAGCCCATTGTCCCCAGATGGGAGGTCAGTCCCCATAATGTACCATGGAGTGTGATGTCCCCACAACGTGATGAATACACGTACTCACACACACAAAAGAACAGGTGCGACCATAACACTATACTTTACCAGCAGAAATGCATGCGCACAGAGACACATACAAATAAGTCACAAGAACGCAAAATCCCACACAAAACTAACAGACAACTGGGCACAAAAATACAAATTGGTACACTGACACACATCCACATTGTTATTCAAAAGTCTTTTTACTGTGTTTCTGCCCTTCTCTTTCACTCTCTCTGCTGCATACATAATAATAGCCAGAACCAACAGTTCATAATGGACCAACATGATAATTTGCTTTTCTATGCCCATTTGTCCTCCAGTTCACCCTTCTAACATGTTTTGCATTAACTGAAGTAAATGCTTTCCGCCACTAGACGGTAAGACATTTATATGCACACACACACACAGCCCAGATGGGGGCTGAATCCCTGGATTGCCAGCCCAGCTGAAGGCAGGGATAGAGCATGATTGTGTATTTTGTGGTTCTCAGTTACCATGGAGCTCAGACAGACCTTCAGATTGTCATCAAAACGTTATGAGACTCAATGACAACAAAAACATTAAATCCACCTTAAAATAAAATAATCATATTCACATATTACAAAGAGCACAGATTCTATTATATGCCTTGCCAAAATGTTACAGTAAAAAAAACTGCTAAACTCCAGAACATGTAATTTTGAAGTAATTTACTGTATGTTCCTTTCGGTCTCGAAAGAATTTACCTGATTCATAATCAGTGTTAGTCTCTTTGTGTCTATCTTTGACATTTCCATTAAAATTAATCTGTGGTGCACTGCTTAGAGGACTCGATAGTTTGGGGAGCACCATTTGGAGGAATCATTAATTCCAAAATCAACACTCCGCTATGCATTAACTTAAAGAACCTTTACATTTGCAGGCATTGCTTCCAAAATGCTCAGTAGGGTCAAAAATCTGATCTGCTATCTTGCTCCTGACAAAATGTTGACAGTATCTCAAAACATCCAATAGCTGCTTTACAGAATCCACAACTTGCAGAGGAATATTTGATTGTCTGTATATTTTTCTTTGTCTATTCAGCCACAGTGGATGTGACAGCTCATTGTAATGCAGCGCCTCTTCTGTTTATTACAAACAAATCACTGCTGCTGCTGCAAAGGTAAAACTCATCACTATCTGAGCACTAGAGGACCTTTTCATACAAAGACCAAACACTCAGTGATGATAATAGCAATTGTAAAAAATGTTCTATCCAGGGAACAGGCTGAATCACTGTTACAATGGTCTTCTTGTAAAAAGGTAGCAAAACACATTCATTCATAAGAAAATGCTTCTTATTTTCTCAGAAATAATGGTTGGGTGTACTTTTCAATCAATGTGAATACGCCTGGTACTGTTAGAGCCACTGTTGTGTTAATTGGAAAGTATTATTTTCACAGTATATATTGTTATTGAAAAAATGTAAATTAACTTGAGTTCATAATATTATTTCTGTGATTTGTGTGTCCAGTTCACTTAAAGGGCATACTACCAATTTTACACACATACATTTGCTAACAGTACTCATCATGGGGAGTACTACTCAGCCTGTGAAAACAGTTGCATAATGTCTTCTGTGGCTCTGAAGGGAGCGCCCTAAAATTAAAAGAATAACCCCAGTGATTAGGGTGATATTGGCTTGGATACCTTAAATTTATAACAGAACAGAAAGTTTGTGTTACAAACTGGGGCATGGAAAAGACATCTATGTATACCAGACAGGAAGGGCCTAATGACAGATGCTATCAGTTGCATTATGGTGTGTTTTCGTACCTTGACCTGTTTAAGGGATTAAAGTCAGGATATCTCAGCATCTGCTGCTTTGACAGTTTCTTCCCTTTTTCTGTCTCTTGGGAGTCCTCCAACTATATAAAAATACAATTCTCGTTTTATGGAGTAGATTATTAGACAGTTTACTTGAGTGTAAAGGCAGGAAACTTGTATAAAATGAGACGTCAGAACAATAGTTGCCCTGAAGTTAGACTATATTGCAGTATTTAGTTTTTGTTTGTCAAAAGTTAAATTAATTAGACAATATGACGAATATTTACAATGGTGGCATTGCGATTTGGACCAATGCCCCATCATATTACTGTGTATTTGTCCGATTCATTGTGCTCATTGTTTACTTTCTTTAAACTTGTAACCTCCAGTATCGAGTTTAAAGTTGTATTTATTTTGTTTATTTTGTGCTTTAAATAATTATTATTGCTGAGTGTTTCGCTGTCTGGACTTTCTGTCTTCTTCTGTCCTTTTCAGTTGAGTCATTATTTATTTTGTTCAGACTTGCACTGTCCTGGCTTCTGTTCGGTTACCAAATGATTCCTCTCATCCGGAGAGGAGTCAAGGCTCTTTAAGTATCAACGCAACTAATATTCGACCTTGTTGTTTCCCTGAATGCTAAAAAAGTTACTGCACTCAATTTCAATATCGCAATGTCAGGGAAACAAGGATTGAGCATTTCAGCCCTAAAATCAACAACAGGGAGAATGAAAACACAGCCAGTCCTCACCTTTAATAATTATTGTGCGACTGGCAGCCATTTTATGGAGTGCAAAGTAGAGCCGCAACGATTTCTCAATTAATCAGTTAGTTGTGAACTATTAAATTAATCTGCAACTATTTTGATAATCGATTAATAATTTTGAGTATTTGAGAAAGTAAAAGAAAAAAAGTCTAAATTACCTGATTCTGGATTCTTAAATGTGAATATCTTCTGGTTTCTTTACTCCCCTATGAGAGTAAACTGAATTTCTTTGAGTTGTGGACAAAACAAGACATTTGAGGACATCATCTTGGGCTTTGGGAAACAGACATTTTACATAATTTTCTGACATTTTGTGGAACAAACAATTTATTGACTAATTGAGAAAACGATCAACTCCTGCCAGCAGTGGATTTATTACTACTTTCATGTGATTCCTGGCTCTATTTTCACTCCATTCTGTCGGGCCATTCTGTGAGTGCAAAAAAGCTGTAGTAAACAACTTAAGTACAGAATTGGCAAATTAGCTTATAAACTTCAATTAGCTGAAGAAATTGAGTACCTCTAAAAGCATGACAAATAACGGGGTCAACTGAACCGGAAAGAAAATTTAATTTGATTAATAGTTTTTGTTTAATTCAGTGTAGTTTGATACGCACTGACTTCAAAAGGTTTTTCCTCACACGATGGTCAAAGTGTCCATTCAGTATTCAGAGTCCAGTGTCAGGCCTCAACCAGGCTCAGCCAAGATCTGGCTCAAGTAATACCTACTGTACTTTTAATACTTAAGACATGGGCAGTTTAAAAACTCAAGGTCACACCCTCGGGCTGAGATAGTTTTATTCAAAAAAGTGGAGAAATGACAGATTTTGACAAATTAGCATAGTCAAAAATGGTGAATTATAGGAATTAAATTTGGTCATTTAACACCAATTTGAAAATCCTGCCTACACTGCAGCTTTAATAATGTGATATAATGAGAAGATAAGCTGCTCAATATAATATATGTCTTAGATAATGTCTAATCTCTGCTGATTATGTGTGTGATCATTGATCATTGTAACCATTATCATGCTTTCTCATCAATCTCCTTGTCGAATTGAGACCTTACTTGGTCTACATGATATTTTGATATTTTACAAATGGAAGGTTAAAATAAGCTGTTGATAAAATCGACAGCCATGCTCACCCAACGCAACAATCTGCCAAGCTGGGTTGCCTTCAGAACAATGATCAAACAAACATATTAAAGAAGAGATTATAAAAAAGTAAAACATTGGCATGCATGTTCCAGTCTTCCTTGGGATACTGGCTCTCCTGTAAAGTACCTGCTGAATTATTGTAATCGGTTAACAACTCTATCAAACTCTTCCTGTAGATATATTGTTATTATTCCTGTTGTGAGGTTGTAAAACAATTATTGTACCTTTAAACTGAACTAAGATGGGATTCAGCATTGTGTGGTTTACGATTCCAAAATCCCTTGTCATGTTGATTAAAAAGGTACTGCCACTTTCTTGTCTTATTCGCTCATTGATCCACTGTATACTTCCCTGTTTACGCTTCGGCTCAAAGAACAAACAAATGTAAGATGACTTGCTGCATCATTGCATCACATAACACCTAACTTCATAAAACTCACAGATGTCACACAAGAGATGTTCAAAAGCTGGTATGAAAGAAGGCTCAGTTGGCAGCAAAACAACAAAAATCAAACAACAAAAGAACCCCTACATTTCCATTATCATCTGGACTGAAGCACACATACACGTAATAGCAACTTCACTTCATTGGATGCAGAAAACAATGGCATAAACTAGTGAAAACAATAATACTTGAGTTTAACAAGCTAGTTATGTTCAAGACTAACAATATAAAATATTAAAAAAGGATCAAACAAAATGTAGCTACATTTTATATTATTTCTTTAAATAGTTTTTCACAAGTTAAGTGTGGTCCAGTGCTATTTTTTGAGTTATTAAGCAAGTGTAAATGTGAAGTCAATGCTCAGGTGGTGCTGTTGGCCTTCCCTTTTGCCTTGTGCTTTTGTATGCATCATGCATGGAACATTTAGATCCAACTTCACTTATGCATCCATTAACACATGTGTACACACACACGTTTTATTAGGGCTGTCAATCGATTACAATATTTAATCGCTAATTAATCGCATGATTGGCATGAGTTAACTCTCGAATAATCGCAACTTAATCGCACATCATCAGTTCTAAATGTTACTTAAATTCATATTTTTCAAGTTTTTAAAACTCTAATCAACATGGGTATGGCCATATATGCATGCTTTATGCAAATGTGCGTTTATTTGTTTATTACTAGTGAAACCATCAGAGCATGAAGACTAGACACGTATCAAAGGTCATAGATGCTTTTCAAAGAACTTGTATCATATCTCTAAAGCCTAAGCTTTAAAATTCAGAATAAGCAGCGATTTCTCTCATTTTAGGAATATAAATATAGGAAGTTTTTACACTAGCAGTTTAGTTCAGAACAGGGCACAGTTCGCATGAAAAATTGGGTCATGTGAAAGCTGTCATGTGGACCTGGGAGGGCACCAGTGTACGTGGTTGCACTCGAACTGTAGTGCGATTCACGTGAACAGTGTGAGAAACATGGACTCGGGAGCGCCCTTGTTCAAAAAAGTAACCTGCGCATTCATTTTAGCCAATTGTAATATATAGTTCAATAAAACACAGAAGTGGTGATGTTAATGATTTACCTCGGATATGAGGGGGAGCGAGCTTGCAGGGTATTCGTGCATTGTGCATGCATTCTCAGAGTCCCTTTACAAGCATGCAACAAAAAGCACCCTTCATCCAATATATTGACCTGCGTTCGGTTTTCTATCATACCCTGTGGATTTTGTGATTGCGTGATTATATAAGATGTACACAAATGCACCAGGGTTCAAAAGAATCGAGTTGACCAGGGCTGCGTGGGGTTCTATCGAGAACTATCGCGCTCGGACTTGCAGCAAACTTGCTCAGCATAAAAATGCCCTTTTCTTTTATTTTGACCTGGAGTCTAATAAAAGTTAAACAGAAAAAATTGTAGCTTATATATACACACATACATATAAACACACACATACATATATATATTATATACATACACACGATACAAACACATACCAGCCACGTTCATATTTTACCAGCATTTGGCTTGTGGCTGGTGCTAATAACTTTCTGTAGTCTGTACTCCAGCAGGTTAGGACAGCTAGAGGTCTCCCAAATTCTGGGGGCGGTAGGAAGACATTACAAAGGTTCACAAAATACACTATTTGCCTCAACGCTAGACCAAATATTCGTCTTTCTGAATTTTCTGACTCCGAGACTCTCGATATATACAGTCGCAGTAACCCTGGAAGCTCTACAGCAGCGCTTGTTCAGCTGCCCTAAGGTTGCAGTGCTCAGCAAATATGCTCCATGATTCCGTTCAGGAGAGGTTCATTTGGCAAATATACAACGGGAAATGGGGATGTACCGACAATTGAGGTTGCAGAGAACTACCGGGCAGTTAGGGTCAAGTGCTGGTCTCTCTAGCGACACTGTTTGTCCTTTGCTTGTCTATTATCCCTCAGATCAAAGCATCATCATACAACAGTCACTTCAAGAGACCCTGGGTTAAGGCCTTTGTCCATTAAATTAAATGGAGTCAAATTTAGTCCATTTTGCTCTGTCATAATTTGCATCTTTAGGCAGTCATGAAACAAGCAACAAAATTCATCGCAGACCCTGACCATGCCCTCTACTCTGAATACAAACCTCGGCCATCAGGAAGAAGACTGTTATCAAAGAACAAATCAAACCGCTTGAAGCCACTGTTGGTTCCAGCAAACAAACGTTTTTGAAAAATGTGAAGCAACGGACTGTAGTACTGTGTCCAAGCCATACCTAAATGACAGAATAGGTCGATTGTCAATGATTCTGAAAACAACATATACGACTGTTTCCGATCCCTGTTTGTTTGTACCATCCACCACCCCACCTTCTTTCTAATGCGGACTTGGTTTCCTTAGACCTGGTAGGTGTCTCATGTTTTTTTTAAGCTCACATGCAAAAGTGCTGATTGACATTTTATTGCTGACAAACACCGATAACTAGCATTTTGATAAGGTAATCCCCTATAAATGTAAATTAACTTATTTTATTGGGCGGCGGCCAAAATACATTTAAACAGAACATTGACCTGTTAATTTCATATGGTGAACTTGTTTAGACATCTAACAAATATGGAGCAACATTAGCATTCATTTGTAGTGATGTTTCTGTCCACCTGATGAATGCAAGTCCATCATTCCCTACCTATTAGCTCTTTTTTTCTCTCCACTTAACTGAGGGCCCAGAATACCAAAACAATTAGCTGAAAAATGCTGTAATACTCCATAGAGCTGGGAGTAACTGTAGAATCGTGTGCCGATTCTCTGTGGGTTTGTCACTGTAAGATAAGCCTTTTAACATTACGCAGTCATTTGATCCATTGTTAATATAAAAATATTATAGCAGCTTCAAGTGTACATGTGTTTGATGCTCAGTTCCTGCAGTAGTCTATTTACCAGATCACAAGCATACTTTGGTTCCAGTCATTTCCAATGCATTAGTAACAGTATTGTACAATCCATATAGGGGATTTCTTGTTTGAAACACGACATGGCTATCCTGATGATTTCCTCCTCGACTCACCTGAACATCAGATATAAAAGAGCAGCGCAGGAGTCATCTTTTGAGAGCAGCAGTGCAAAATAAACCCTTATCTGTCCGTTTTTCTGTCTGCTGTAGCCAATTTTTTTTTCAATCTTTTCTAAACCCATGGAGTACATCACAGTGACCTATCTCCTCTGTCAGTATCTCAGCATTCATTCAGTAAAAATTCAATACAGTAATGGTGAGATGCATCAGAAAAGGGCAGAAAACGGTACCATGATTCCCACAGACGGAGTAGTACTTCAGTTTGCTGCCTCTTGCACCAGGCACTACTCTCTTCACTTCTGTAAGGTTAACTACTGTCAGATGAAATACAGGCTGGTTGAGTTGAACTAAAAAACCAAAGAAATACAGAGTGAGGTACAGCAGCCTTAAAAAAATGAATAAAATAGCTGACACTCTCTAAAAATAAATGCCCCTTGTTCCGCAATCAAATGATAAGAGGCAGCGCTTTTATTTTTCATGAGTGCTGCCTATTCAAGTTTTAAACTAAGTATCGTCAGTAACTTTAATATTTCCCCTGATCTGAATCTTGCTCTGAGGGATGTTATCTTCTGCAAAACAAGATTGGGGTCAATTTCAGATCATAGCATGCATGATGTATACAATTCTGCAAACTCCCCTCTCAAACACCACCATTCGGTCCAAGGTTTTTCAGATGCAAATTACCAACAGTAGGGCAAAATTTTATAGAAAGTCCAGAGAGAGAAACAGTATGCGGCATTGACAAGTTAATGCGTTTTATCATGAATGTTGACAACTGAAAAAAGGGGATTTAGAAGCCAATTTAGATCAAAGATTGACCATGTGACACTAAGAAGGAATGAAACTGGTGACAAAAGAAATGAGATTCTACAACTGACCGATTTGACGTCAAAAGTGTTGAGCAAAAGATGCGGTTTGATGTTACTATGACAATACTCCCTCCAATGTCTCTATGGTTTAATATTAGTTCATTTCATTTTTTAGTTTTTCTGTTTTTGAAAGGTAATTTTTTTGGCATTTCTGCTTCATTTCATTGTGATTGTAGAGAGAGACAGGGAACGCAGTGGAAAGAGAGGGGATGACATGCAGCAAAGGGCCCTGGCTGGACTCGAACCCTGGCCATGGTACATGGTATACCAGGTGAGCTACCGGGTAATAAACACAATAGGAAATGCTTGTTGTAATGACAGTATGTCTTGGGGAAGAAGTTTTGCTTTTTAGGTTTTAGCCAAAAGTGGAACAGAACACTGGATCCATTTGTGATTGTTCATTTTATTCCAAAATCCATTAGTAAGAATCTATCTATCTATAAATAACAGCCTCCTCTCTTCTTTCATAAGATTTTGGAACCTGGCTGCAGGGACTCGCTCCCATTCAGCCACAAGAGAGGTCCAACACTGACGTTGGGCAATAAGGCCTGGCTTGGGTAGGTGTTCCAGTTCATCCCAAAGGTGTTGGATGGGGCTCTGCTCAGGGCCCTGTGAAGGCCAGTCAAGTTCTTCCACACCACACTGGGAAAAGCATTTCTTTATATTGAAACAGAAAAGGGTACACTTGCTGCCACAATGTTGGAAGAGTTATTGCCTTAAATATTATTGTATGATGGTGCAGTACGACTTATCTCAACTCGAACTATCCTAAACCCTGAAAAACAGCCCCATAATGAACAAAGAGTGGGCAGTGGCCTCCACAAATTTTTTGGCCATATTGCATACATTATGATTCAGTCTGCAAAGACAGGTTTAGAGCACAGAGTCATCCTGCTCACAGAAACTTCTGACATAAAGTGAGTTTGCCTTTACTTTACCTAAAATCCTACTTAATACACTCTAATCTGAATCCTTTATTCGTCCCTTCTTTTATGGAGCCAAGCTGAAATACTGTATAGCACTGCACCTTTAGGAGGAGGTTCATTTTTGAAAGGAAGGTGAAGAACTAAAAACACTTTAAATCCAAGAGCTCCAACTGGTGCTGCACTGTTAGAGCAATGTACGTTTTTTTCTCTCTTTAAAACGGTTGATTTTTTTCCTTTTTGGTTATCATCCTTTAAATGAGGGCGGCCTTGATTCTGCACTCACCAGTAAACATATTGACTCATAAAAGGTCAGGAGCAAATAGAACACAGCAGGATAGAACAAAAAGGTTTACTTGTTTTTCTCAGGTCGAAGGGAGTCTTGAGGAATTGAAATTGCCCGTGGAGGGCAGACCTTGGATTTGGCGCTATTACTGTAAAACTGCTACACATGGCCCCTGACGGAGAGGGTATTGGACTGTGTGTTAGTGCTGGCTAACAAGGCTGGCAAACCCAGACGAAAGAGTAGAGGGCGAGGAAGAGAGAGGGAGGAAGCTTATGGGAGATCTAATTAAATCTTCGGGGGGGCAGTGAGACAGCAGAGAGGTGAAAGTGAGTAGTGAGGAGTTAGCATGTTTGATGGGGTGTGAAATTGCGGCTAGGCCGTCTAGCCACTGCGCTATGATAATTAGTGCCAACTTGCACAGCTGTGAACTGACCTCCTCCCAGCCTCTTCCGTTGGTATAGGAGATGACATCAAGTAGCGGTTTGGACAGGTAGCCATCACTGTTGAAGGAATAGTCACGTCCACCAATGGATATGTTGCTGAAGTACCTGAGAGGAGACAGAAGAATAGACAGGTGAAATAATAGATGTGATTTTACTACCCCACAAGATAGTGGGCATGTAAGGGGAAAAGGTATCTCAGCGTGTTTATCAAGGCACCATGTCCTGTAAAGGTAATCCCCAAACTTGTGGTATTCAATAAGTAAAATAAATAAATGACATATACAGATGAAACATTTCATAAAGAACGAAAAATACAAAATTTACAAAATAAAACAAAAACATTTCTGAAAAGGTGACATTACATCTTGACATAACACGTGGTTGTATGGAACTAAATTGCATCAGTTGCTGCCTATGCCTATCTTGATTTTCAGACCGAATTCTGATATTGTTTCCTTTCATTCACTCAGCCTGATATCATGTGTTAGCGGAATTCTTGTCAGGAGGGTGGTTGATTTTGTTTTGTTTTGCCATAACCATGAGTGACATATCAGTTCCACCAACATCACCTTCAGTCATCACAGAAGCTGCACTAGCGGTTGCCCGAAGCAGATTGCTTTTCCACGACAATCAAAGGAATATGCTAAGTCTACATATGCAGCTGCGTCAGTCCCATTCACGATAATCACCATGTTTCTGTTGCTATTTTTCATGGATGTAACAAAGTAGCTGGCAAGCTATGCAGGAAGATGAGATGATGATTCCTCTCCAACCGGAAGAAACAGCCGTCAATTGGCCTATTTGAACAGCTGAACAAATCAAAAATGTGGGCAACAATTCAGAGGTCTGGGACCATGTTAGAGTGCTATGTTAGGAGGTGGAAAAATAATCTCCAGGTTCATTATGACATCTATAGAGAGAAACTTTGTATTTATAATTTAGAGCTGAGTCTTCCAGTCAGGTTTTCAATCACACCCGAGCACTGAGACTGCTCGTGTTAAAGTCTTCCATGACATCCACTTAAGCACAGACAGTGGCAGAATTTCAGTCTTGGTAATATTGGATCTCAGTGCTGCATTCGACACGGTCGACCACATCAAATTACTAGACCGACTGGAAAACTGAGTGGGCCTTTCTGGCACAGCACTCAACTGGTTTGAATCCTACTTAAAAGACAGGGACTACTTTGATTCTATAGGTAATCACACATCTGTGCGGACAAAAATTACACATGGAGTTCCCCAAGGCCCCATTCTGGGGCCTCTTCTGTTTAACATGTATATGCTACCACTGGCACAGGTTATGGGGAAAAAAAACAAAATATGTTCCCACAATTATACAGACGACACACATATTTACATAACAATGTCACCAGGGGAATCTGGTCAATTACAACTGCTGAATATGTGTAATGACAATTATACAATTGGATGTGCCAGAATTTTTTCTTCAATTAACCAAAGGAATTATATTTGGAGCCAAGGAGGACGATTAAAAGTCAGCGCTCAGCTTCAATCAGTAATGTTAAAGACAACAAACCAAGCCAGAAATCTTGGTGTAGTCATGGACTCAGACCTGAATTTCAACAATTACAAAGTCAGTCTACTACGACCTTAAGAATATATCCAGGATTAAAGGACTTACTGTATGTTTCAGCAGGATTTGGAAAAACTTGTCCATGCATTTATCTTCAGTCGACTCGAATACTGTAACAGTGTCTTTACAGGTCTCTCTAAAGAAATCTGTCATACAGCTGCACCTGATTCAGAACACTGCTGCTAGTGTCCTCATTAAGACTAAGAAAGTGGATCACATCACTCCAGTTCTGAGGTCTTTACACTGGCTTCCTGTCTGTCAAAGAATTGATTTCAAAATACTACAGTTGGTTTATAAAGCACTGAATGGTTTAGGGCCAAAGTACATTTCTGATCTTCTGCTATGTTATGAACCATCCAGACCTCTCAGGTCATCTGGGATGGGTCTGCTTTCAGCCCCCAGAGTCAAAACTAAACATGGAGAAGCAGCATTTAGTTTTTATTCATCATATATGTGGAAAAACTGCAAGTCTGCTGAAACTCTGTTCTTTTAAATCAAGGCTGAAGACTTTTCTGTTTGCCTTTTATTATATCAAATAATGATTAATTTCTTACACAGCACTGTAATTTTTACTCTCCTGTTTTATTTTTATATAAGTCTTCTAAAGTGTTTTTAAATGTCTTTTTATATTGCCCTAAGTTGTATTTATGTTTTATGTAAAGCACTTTGAATTGCCCTGTTGTTGAAATGTGCTATAAAAATAAATTATTATTTGTAGAACATTAACTGTTCCAGTCTAATGGAGTTTAGCTTATCACTTCCAACTATATGCATTTGGTTGAATGCACTTGTCGTAAGTCACTTTGGACAAAAGCATCTGCCAATTGAATGTAATGTAATGCATGTACATTGAAGGTACACCTACTGTATACAATTATCATGCCCATTTTATATTAACTCAAAGTCAAGTGAAGTCTATTGTTGCATAAGCTGTTCATTTTCAACAGTTTCTAAGATACCATTAGTCAATTCAATAAACTCTTGGAAAACTTGAATACCATAGGATTCAAAGCTGACAATGCACAGCAGAGGCGGACAAAAGTGTAGCTGAAACTGATGCTGAGCTAAGCTTGACAAAATACAGTTTAGGCTAATAATTAATATTAATATAGTGCAACACTTGTCTTAATTTTGGGAAACACTATCAATAGCTAACACTGGCCTGTTTCAATCCATTGAAACAATGTTTCAAGACACAACCATAATACCTTTAATATATGGGCCATAGTATCTAAAAATATCTACTATTTGTAAAAAGCATACCAGAGAAAAGACAGCAAGCAATGTGTCCCTTTATTAAAATTTGTAGAAAAAAAAGACATAACAAATGAGACAAGAAAAAGAGAAAAGAGAAAATAAAGAAGTAAAGTAATCAAAGCTGTGGAGGCAGAGCCGAGACCTTCACTGCTGGGAACAAACATCAGGGATTCTGCGCTTAAGACAAAACATTTCTGTTTATATGAGGGGAAATTGAGGAGGTGTAGAGACCGTGAGGTGGGAGAAACAAAGAGCTGAGAGGAGGTGACGCGGGGAGGGAGAGACGAGCTAAAGAGCAGAATTCGCTAAAACGCTTCCCCGTCTTCAGCAGCATTCTTGTGTCACACAACAGCGGGAGGTTTGCAGAGCCGAAAAATATGGGGAAGAAAAGCTGAAAGAGAGTAAACATTGGAGGACAAATACTTGAGAATACTTTTAAAACCAGGAAAGACAAAAGCAAAGAGCAGTGGTGTGAGGCAGAGATAGAGAGAGAGCTTTACCTTTGATCTCTTTTAATGAAATAGCTACCTTAAAAGCATCTGGGAAAAGGCACATCAAAGCATCCCAAATGAAACCATCCTGCGCACACACACACACACAAACACACAGGCGACTGCGCTGAAAGAAAACCTCAACAACGTCTCAAATAATACTTAATCAACTGGACTTCAAAAATACACACTGAAGAACCCAGTCCAAGAAAAGAAGTAAACTGTTGTAACTGCAGTGACTGAGCAGTGAAGAGCAAACCTTACATATTATATACTTAATACTGTGCCGATAAATTCAACATAAGACAGATTCATCATTTAGCCAGATTAGGAAAGCTTTTACATTTTCTCCCTCTGAAAATCGAGTATCTTATTTGCATATCCCTGACATAAAAACAAAACACAACAAATGTGATGCGTGTCACATATCCAGTACTTATTTAATCAAAATGAATGGAGGAGGAAGAACTGAGTGTAAGGGGGAAAAATCTAAATTCATCAACAGAAAATAGAATGTCACAGAAGAATATGTCGCTGTTTGATTGACAAGTGACAGACAGTCCACCAAGTCACAAGTGGCGGGAAAAAAAGCCTGCTGTCTTAACCTTGTTCTTGTTCTGCATCACAATAACCTACTGATCTCTCTGCAATACACCCAGTGAATAGTTCAAATGGGGGTAAAAAAGGGCGCAGACTCTCGGACAGTCGCTCCTTGAAGGCGTTCATTGCGTTGCGCTTGGTTGTGCACATCAAAAAGGGATGGAATTTGTTGCGTGAAGACGGGGAAACGAGAGCTTCAGAGACAAGGCCAATCGCTGCGCAAAGTGGCCGTGATTGTTCAATTGGCGGTTTCAGTCCCCTCTAAATCCGCTATAGGATGCTGTTTAGATGATCTGACAAGCACCGAGGTCTGTGACGAGACAGTGTTGCACACCTGCACAACATGAAAACATTCTACTGTATTTACCATTATGCGTTGGGCCCATAATCCCTAGTGGTCCACTGTGGGATTTGCAAAATATTCCTCCAGTCATATGTTGACTTTAAATTATGTATCAAATGCAACGGGGCGTAGAAATAATTAAAAACAGCATTAGAAAGCAGCTTACAGAAACTAGATATCAGGATATTATATGCATATCCCAGCTATCATATTCTGCTTTCTGATAATGAGAGCATGAGCTTATCCCTGCTATTGTAAACGAAATGTGATGTTTAGTATTTAAAAGAAACAACTCAGTATTCTGAATATTTCCATTTCAGATGCCGAGGAGAGGCTTTTCTTCAGAAAGAGAGTGAAATGAGATTCAGCTCCTGTAGGTGCAGCTGACTGAAAAGTCAGTCTTCGCTTTGGCTTCATTTCCCAAAAGGGTAACTGTTGGGCTCACTTTGACCTTACAAGAAATGGTCAGTTCACTAATTGGTTGAGAGAAACCAGACTTTCCTTATAGTATGCTAAGGTGGTCCTGGAGTGTATGCGAGACCGAAGATTCACTGCATTGTTGACATGGAATAGATTTGGGAAAGATGAATGAAGGTAGACTTGAATAGCTACGGCTGCTTGTCATTACAAACAAACAATACTTATCCAGCAGAAATTCAGAGGCTGAATAGATCCTGAAATTGCAGCTTGCACTCTGGAAAACACATGCAAATGGAGCATCAACGGGAACATTGAACCTGAATTGCTTCCAGGTGGTATTAACATACATTTCTGCCCTACCGTATAATCATACTTTGGGTCTCAGCTTTTCAGCAAGCCCCTTTAACCCAACATCCGTCAAGTGTTTGGTAGGTGAACAGTGGAACGGCAAACACCGCGGCAGCCATTATATCAGAGTAATATCGGAATATCAGTGTGCATGAGATCATGTCGGCCGGCAGCGGCTGAAATAAAAATCCAGCCAGAACACATCGCAAAATAATTCCTCAGCTACAGACGTAAACTCAAACACCGTGCAATCTCTGAGGGCACTTTGACAAAAGGGTACTCGCGTCTATGCCTCTTAATTCATGTCCACCCATTTCGTGACTGGAAAGTGTTTGGCCTCCCTGGCAGGATTTTTGTCAGAGAGGAGGAGATGAGATCTCTAACCTGCAGCTGTACCCAACAGCACCTGATGTTACCTGACATCTTGGAGGTCCCTGAGGACTCGAGTATTTCTCTTCCACCTGGTTTTACCGGGGAAGAGAAAAAAATAAATAAATA
>CM022477.1:3975740-3991884 GCA_011952105.1 Coreoperca whiteheadi
TATTTGTACATGAATGGGAGATAGGATAGACGGAGAGAGCTTGAGAGAGAAATTGATGGATGACTGGTTGGACGATTGAATAACGAGTGACAGACTGAAAGACAAATAACTGAGCTAATGGTTGATTGAATTACTCAACCAATCAATCAATTGGAAATTCTGGTTTTATACAAGTACGGTTTTATGTTGTAGTTTTGGCAACCATTCCTGTCAGTAAGAGCATTTCAACCGGGGGCATTCGGATACATTTATTACCCTAACTGTCTGTTGTAATCACAGTTTGCAGACCCACTTCCTGGTTCGACTTGGATCTTACCGTAGTGTAGATGTGGTACACACAACAGACCTTGTTGAAGCGAGTTTGCAGTGTGCACAGATCCTTGCCAGTTACACTCCGCTTCCTGGCTGCCCATTTTGTGCACAAACTCAAGTCACAGAGTTTATTTCTGTCTATGCTGTCTGTACATCCGTTTCCTTCCAGCCTATGATTTACTCATCAAACCATTCTTTAAAGGATGTGTACAGATTTTGCAGAAGTCACTTACATGCCTATATGTACACTGAAAGAGTTTTTGGTGGCTGCGATCATTGCTACTCTCCATACTGGCCATTAAGTGTCATCTCTTAGAATGACTCCAATGGCACCGATGGGGAACAAAATCTGCAGTCCTCATTGCAGCGGAAAGAGTTATTCTTTCCTCCTTCTGCTAGTAAACCTTCATCATAGATCAGCATGGAAAAACTTTCCAGGGAATCTAAAATGAGCAAATTTAATTGTGAAAACACTAACTTTGGAAGAAAGCCACCCCCTTGACTTGGCTAACTCCGACTCCTGAAACCTTGTACATACTTATACATTTATGCATGGAACAAGAATTTTGTCTCCCATGTCTTACATTGGAGCAGTACTAGAAACCCCGCCTAACGGCCAGTATGGAGAGGAAGAATGATTACAGATATAGAGAGAGAATGAGATTAGATTCATTGATTAATTATGTATACTACAATTTCATCATTTCCATCATATCTGTACGAACTACGATTTCTGGATCCGTCCTCGACACTGACAGTATGTTGTACGACCTACATTTTGTCATAATTGTATATACTATGATCTTCTGTTGTGGATCTATTCTGCACACACGACATCCATTGCATGTCAGCCCCTCCACTGTTGCTCTTCCTGAGGTTTCTATCATTTTCCCCCCCTGTTTAAAGGGTTTTAATTGGGTAGTTTTTTATTCGAATCGAGGGTCTAACGACAGAGGGTACCGCATTGTAAAGCCCTTTGAGGCAAATTGTGATTTGTGACATTGGGCTATTAAAATAAAATTGAATTGAGCGATGGGAAAACATAAAAAGCTCAGATTCTACAGGGAAAGAGCAGGAGAAGCAACGCTGCAAAATTAAGCCAGAGCAAGCATGTGCTTTTTTTTTTTGTGTAACTAGCAGGCATCTGTTCTTATTATGCATGTTAATCTGTGTTGTTTCTTTGTATCAGGGCCATAAATAGTAAAAAAAAAAAAAAAAAAAGATCACTCAAAGCAAAAAAATACTCTTCGAAGTTCATAAGAAGGCTCTAAAACTAAAATAACCGCAGTGAATTCCCACCACAGCTTTGTGCATGCGTGTTTGCGGCGTGTGTCTGTCTGCATTTTGAGAGAAATACTGGACAAAGGGGGGGAAAAAATGTGCCGCAGGAAGACTGAGCGGTATGTATTTTGGAAGTTCGTCACATAATTGGTCAAAAAAAAAACATCAGAGCGGCCGTTACCCCTGGCAGAACCATTAACAAAGCCTTGGAATAATTACGCAGTGAAGTCGACCCTCCTTTTTAAAACCCCCCCAAGCACCTATTACCAAAGTCATTCTCCGCCTGTGCTCCCATTGGCTCTTACCGTCTCAATAAATTATCCCGATCGTTGAGGACACGAGTCATGCAAGTTTAACTCGACTCCCGGGGACGCACCTCATGTATGTTTTAAGGGCGGAAGGCACAACATGACGGGTCAGCGCTGACAGCCAGAGAGGGAGCCGGCACATAGAAGGACGGAGGAAGGGAGAGATGGAGGGAGAGACAGATGTACATCACGGCCAGCAGTCTGTCATCTCCGGATCCAAGACATCGACTGTGCACACGTCAGGTTTTGGGGTCAGCTCTTCAGACATTGTGCGCCAACACTCAAATCATGGAGGCAAAGACTCCGAAAAGGTGACAGAAAGACGGAGAGATGCAGCAGCGGCCTCGGGAGAACAGAGCGTTCCGCAGCCTGAAAACATGCTGAAGTGAGTTGAGGGCCGAAACGCTGGAGACGCGGTTCCTCTACTCTCTGGCTGTCACAGCAGCACTTGTTTCACAAGCTTCCTCAGGCTTCGTGTACTGAATGCAACGAGCTCAGACCCATACTGCATGTGCTGTCATTAGGCGTTCCGTAAATCGCTAAGCAGAAGAGGACAACGCAGGCTGCCAAGTGGACACGAGACGCTACAGTGCACTGCGCTGTAATTTGTGTAAGTGTATAATTAGGAATACGACACTGTTGTTTCGATTACCTACCCCACAAAATGTAAAGGAAGTTTATTTTTGCTTCACTTTTTGGCCATTTTCACCTTCTGCTACGGAAAATTGTCTATTAAAGTGGACGTCTTCACAGGCCCGCTGTCTGCACAGGTGGCTTAGTGAAAACAGCATGTTCGCCGAGCAGCAGCAGCAGCTTCAGTCAGGCACAGTATTGGGTGTCGGTTAGGTCACCCACGCTTTTTGGCAGCGCTCAGAGCCCGGTATATAATCACGGTAGTGAAAAGCGAACCGTTACGTGGCCTGTGTAGACGTCTCCTGAGACCTGAGTGGATCCAAGTGGACTTCTATCAAGCTCAGCTCTGATCACGTGGCGCATCACAATCATCACAGGAGAAAATTTTGTTTTTTTGAGGCGACACAGAAACGGTCTTAGGAAATGTATTGCCACTCTTATAGACCTGCATCTGCCGCTGCCAGTGTTGGTTCCTCTTTCCATTTGGGTTTGTTCGGATTGGCCGCATTTTGGATCGGGTCCAATTACCCTTGGTCTCTTTTGGACCAGTTATGACTGCTCCAGGTTACTTTCAGATCGAGTCCCCTTTTTTTTTAACGTCAGTTTCAGGTACATTCGTCCACTGGTCTCTTTCGGATCAGGTCCAAATTTTCGTACCCATGAAGACCTCAACAGTTTAAACATGAAAATCATGCCATCGTCAATCATTTCCATACCCAAGATCCTTTTAGAAGCTTAGAGGGCCAATTATCATGTGTTGCCACTCTCAATAAAAGAGAATTAAACTACATATCTTATAACACTGATGGATCCCCACGTTACATCACAGAAACAAGCTAAAACTGAAAAAGAAAGGACACAAGTCAGATTCAAGTGGATGGCAGAAGACAAAGCAAGACCGAAAACACAGCAAGAAAGGAAACAAGAACAAAAAAAAAAAAAAGGAGGTGGGAAAGGTGTCTCACCAAAGAAGAGAAGGAAACAAAGTGAATGTGTGCGTGAGCCAGAAGAGAGAGAGAGAGAGACAGAGAGAAGAAGGAGACACAAGCTAATACCAGGACAGGACACACGACAGATGGGAGGGTGACAAGCAGACACGGCGATGAGCAACGAGGGAAGGTGTGAAAAGAAGAGAGAAAGAGACAGACCATAAAAAAGTACTGTGACCGGACGTAGAGTCCTGACACCCCTTGATCATCAAACCCCCCCCCCCATCTGTCAGTGTCATTCAGCTCTTTATAAAGAGGCAACTGAAGCAAAATAATACATAATGGAAGAAGATAACTGATTTCATCAGTGGAATCTGGTAAAAAGGTGTGCGTGGATGCCACCTTTAGAACAAGCAAATAAAACGACGGCATTTGCAATCCCACTTAATATATTAGCAGTTCCTTTTAATGCAATCTCAGGTCTCCAGATCCCTAAATGATCAACCGAGTCAGTGTTAAGGACTGGTACAATAGCAAACCTGATAGCAAGCAGCAACAGGTTTCACACCTATATTTTTAGATGGACCGTTTACACTTGATACATATTACTAATTAGCACTGCGGGTTTATCACTGTATATGCTGTTGCTGAAGGTTTCGAGAGCTCATCGGGAGAAGCAGGAAGGGTTTTCTGGTTGTCCTGAATGAATGTGGCTGTTGAAGATGACCGTTGTGTGGTTATTAAAAAAGTGAGACAGAGAGAGGGGGCGGCGCGACACTCCTCCACTCCAGATGAGCAGTCGGCCCCCCTGAGGGATTGAGGTGACTGGCTGAGCTTCAGTCTGACTCTCCTCCTCCACTGTCTCTTTTTGCCTTATCTTTTTCCTGCGCTTCGGTTTCCCTCTTCCTCTCCTCCTTTCTCCCCTCTTCCTCCTCTGCTTTAATTTTTTTCCCCTCCTCGCCATCCCCTGTTTCCGTCACCTCCTCATCCTCGCTTCCTCTCGGCACCCCTTCCCGTCTTTCCCTCGCCTCTGTTCTGTCTCGTTGGGTTTTTACATTGAGCTTTATCATCTGAGTGAAAAAATAACATGCAACATTATAATTAACAGTTAATAATAACATCTTGTGTCCTACATTCCGCATTGCTGTATTTCTATATTTGAGCTTCAATCCAGAGATAATTGCAGTACGCAATTTGAATGTACAAATAAAACAGTCAAATCGAAAAAGATGTTCTCCTTTTTTCTAATTTCCGTTATTAGACTAAGCTACATCTTGGCTGTCCTATTCTGGTCCTCCTGCCTTCCGTCTGTCTGAATCTCTGATGACATTCTCAGTCAGTCCACACTGAGTGACTTTTACTTGTTTAGTTAATACGTATATATTAGTTACAATGCATTCTGTGTCTCAGCTGTCTGAAGGCATTAAATCCTCCTTAAGTCCGTCTCCCCTCCCTCATATGCATTTCCGATGAAGGAAATAGGGATAAATCGGGAGGCTTTTACCTGGATTCACCTGATCAGTGTGTTTAAAAGAGCAGGCAATCCTAGTGTTTCGCTCAGCACAAGTTCCTCCACCACAAGGATTGGGTTACATTAGTCTGAAGTGGTCATAGGACATGGTAGGCTACTATTTCCAGTTGAGTCTTAGCCTAACTGCATTAAAAAACAGGCAAGGTTTTACATTAGCGGGGGGCATGTTGTTTCAGGAACTGGCAAGACATGAAGTAGAAATCAGGATGTCATGTTTGAGTAACAGATCAATGAATTTGAAGGTTCAGACACCAAAAGACTGCACAGCGGTTTACAAAAGTCAGACAGGATTGGCTAGGTTTGTCTTTTTTACACAGGACTAAAGCCGGTCTGAACACAGCCTTAAGCCTTAGGTGTAAGCAAAATGACTATGTGGTGTGAAAGGGGTCCCTCATGAGTTTTTTTTTAGCCAATTATAGCCTACAAGAGGATAATATGTCAGGACTGTGTGTCTGTCGGGAGCTCTTCTACCAACAAGTGGCCAAAAACGAATCAATGCAAATTAAACTTTTGACAAAATTTAAGTGGAACAGTTTGGTTTAAAGTGAACTCTTCTGACTGTCAAACACTTGTCCGTTGTCAAAAGAAACTGCACAAACCACTTTGGTGGAATATTCTCCGTTTTGCTATTTAACTGAATGCCCAGTACAGAATTTCACCAAAATATGGCTGAATTAGGGCTGCGCCGACCCGATACTGATATCGGTCTGACACTGAGGTGAGGATGTGGCTGATCTGTTGAATTCAACTCTATGTTTTGGCCTACATGCGTTTTCTACGTTATGAGTAAGAAGCGATAGTGATTCGCATAAAAAAACGCGGTAGCAAAATACAGCTGGTGTCCAGGAAAGTTACAGCCACCTCACTAATGTTTAAAACTATGAGCCAGCGCGAAAATGACAACATAAACCACCACAATCTGAAACTGACACATTACAAACACTAACACTCAGTCCAGCACTAGGCATCATGGGAAATGTGGGCCGTCGCTACAATATGTATACAGCCAAGCCGGCTAACTTCCGGATTAGCTTGAATAGGGATAAAATGATTTAATCGTGCGGCTCTTGTAGAGTTTCCAAATGTTTATGGGCCAAATGGATCTAATTCGGATAGTGAAACAAGTAATTTCGCAGGGTTGTGAAGCTAAAAAAAAAATAAAAATTAGCCACCATTTTACGGTCGCTTCTTTCACAATGTAAGTCTAGTACTTACTTACGTTTCTATATATTCTGACTATTTTTATCGTTTGCGCTAAAAACACCAAAGCAAATTCCTCCTATGTGTAAACCTACCTGGCAATAAAGCCGTTTCTGATTCTATGGGGAAAGGTCTTGTTGGGTGCATCACGTGACAAAGTTGTAATTCCAGGGTTTGGCCGCTGTGTCAAACTGGCTTCAAACCCCAGCACACGTTCTGGGGGCTTGGTTCATACCCACCGCTCTGACTTCCCCTCCCCTTTTGAAACTTTATTAACAACACAGGCTTATTTTTTGAATTCATTTGATGCCGTTGTGTTGTTTGATACTGGAATTTTAGCTCCTGACCAATTTGTTGCTGCATTTAGAAGGTTTACACTTGAATTGTAATTCCTGTCAATATTAAAGATGTTTCACCGAGTTGCTGGTGCACGATTACTATTTTAATAATAAATAACAATTCAGTAAATGTAAATCTATGTATTTATGGGTTACATTTTGTTTTAAAAAGTAAGGACGGCAATGTTTAAGTCAAGCCTGATGTTGCCTTACACATAAAATAATGATCACAGTCAATTCTACACAGTGAGGCGTGGAGCTCATTAATTAACGCTAAACACGGTATCAGCAGATATCCAAATGATGGTATCGGAATCAGATCTGAAATATCATGCATCCCTAGGCTCAATACACAACTTCTGTGTTGTGCCATCACCCTCCCATGAGTCAAAGATCTGTAAGCAAATGACCAAAATGACTGTGTCACGACTAGAATCCACTGTAACGGAGTGAATTCAAGCTGCCTAAAAACACCTTATATTCTTGGTGCTCTTCAGCTAAAAAGGCATCCATGAATAAAATTCCTCCTTTGAATATAAGCTTCAGTCTCATCTGTCACTATTTGTTTTAAAAAGGTACACATTTTACAAGTTATTTGTGAATTTGTCACAAGTAATTAGCCTTTTGTGTGTGAGTAGATTTAGTTTTGTGCCATGTTTCAGTGTGTTTTACAGTGTTCGATTGCGCTGCGTGTGTTAATTTATTTCGTTGCACTGGCTCACATTGTGCTCGGCTGCTGTTGTCTGTAGTCTGATGGCTGGAAGCAGCCAAATCACCATCATTATTATCTCTGCCTCGGCCTCCTGTCATCTCCCTCTTCCATGTACCCGTTTCTCTCCATCCCTTCAGCTCTCCTCCGGCACTGCCAGCCAAACTCCCATCTCACACAGTTTCGCGTCTTCTCAGTCCTCACGCACGTTCCTTCCTTCTTCTTCTTCTTCTTCTTCTGTCAGTACATCCTGATATGTGTGTTGCCAGAGCCTCTATACGTGAGCAGCTGGTTGTTCAGTAGATAGTTTGGTGAATGCAGTCATGCAGCTATGCCAGTGTTAAATGCACATCTGTCTCAGCTGCTGGGGAGCACCATGAGCAGAACGACTGACTAATGGTGATCGTTATGGAGCAAAACAGCTCTCAAATGTGTCTTGTTTCATCTGACTTTTCCTCTGTGTGGATGGTGTTTTCAAAATGTCTCTCATTGTATGAAAGACAATACATGATGTCTGCATAAGGCTGTTGAACTAGACTTTCTATCTTAGTGTAAAAGATTTACATGTGGTGTGACGTACAAGTGTGTAGAGAAGAGCAGCATCTCATTATTTCAGAAACATTAAGTGCATGAATCCATGAGCTAATTAATAATATAATAACTTTGTTTTACTGTCTTTTAATGATTAATTATTCAGTGGGGAGCATGCATTCGCTCTGCTTCCCACTCATTCAGTACTATTCATTTAAACAGAGGCGCACATTTGGCTAGTGTGCCGCTCCATTAATCAACACCATTTTACGCCAGTGTAAAAGAGCATGTCATGGATTTGAAAGGCATACCTATTGAAACACTGCCTTGCATTCAAACCTGGGTTTTTCCAAAAAACAAAGAGAGCTGCATGGGAGACATTTTCAGCGGGAGCTTCACAACGGGTAATGACATCAATCATGCGGGGAGTTTTAGTCCCACAATAGCAAGTGTTTTGTGAGCTCAGAATCGGAAACACAGCAGCTGCGGCGAGCTTGGGTTCAGAGCAGTTAGAGTGGCTTCAAATTGTACGCCAGAGTCACGGGCCAGTGCTGGAAATTTACTTTTGTGTCCACCTGCCACTGTGGCTGGTGGGTTCCAAAATCTGCCAGCTTCTCAATTTTTCTTTCACCAGCCACGTTTTAACTGGCAGTGTGCAACCGCATGTAAAAAAAAAAGAATAAAACAAGATCTACAATATTCAAGCAATACGCCCTTTTATTACAGAAAAGGTAAATATTTGAACTCTTAAGGAAAGCGCTGACATTCTCTCTCTCATGCACACACATAGTAGGTGTAGTAATATTCGTTTAAGTACCAGAGCACACCTCGTTTCGAAGGTTAAGTAACCGCTGTTCCTACGGTGGCAAGTTCACATACATTAGTCGACTATAACTGACCACATGATCAAATGTTAGACTGACTTTTTAAGTAGTTTCATTATGGTGAGAATATTACGTGGCAGTCAGCCAAACATCTAGCATCATAAAGTACTGATATACCAAGTAGTATCAGGCGATACCATGGATGTTGTAATTAGCGGCATTAAACAATAACTTAGAAGCGAATGAACACAAATAGTTTGTGTTTTGAACGATTTCATTTACTTCCAGGCTGGCTTTTTAATGTTTCTTTTGCTGTTTGCTGTTCATCTTTACGAGTTAACGTTAGCTAGCTGTAGGCTGCCGATCGATTGCAAGGCAGCTACGGCAACTTTTAAGGTGGAATGTTTTCTTGCACGTTGCTCATATGAATGAGTTCACGTCGTGAATCAATCAACACATCTTAAATGTGATTTATGATCTACCTGACTACATGCATGCATGTGGCTAAGACTGAACTAAAATGTGTTCATCCCATCTGGATTGCATGTAGATTTGAGCCTTTTTAAATGACAAGCGGGGCCTTTAATACACTAAAAGGTGATTTTCAATGGAGTATTCGTGAATTATTATGAATTCAGAAGCTCCCAGTGTTCCCGAAATAAAGATATTCACATGTGAACAAGGCCACACAACTGTTAAAAAAACACCAACAGGTTGAGTTTTATTTACGTGTCAGCAACACTTCAGTCGGAGCGGGAGCCATTTTTGGGAAGGTGTTCATCTCCCCCGAGAGTAAAACCCTTCACGTGTTACAGGTGTCATTCTGTAGCGACGACTACCACTGCCACTCGATGAGACTCCCACGAGCCCCGGCGCCTGTCAGCATGACAGACAGCCCTGCTGCTGATTGAGAGCATTCAAAAGCCGGATTCTAAGGGCATGAAATGTTTTGCCGAGTTGAAAATTAACCTCCTCACTTCATTAAAGAGCGCAGGCAGGCAACCTGCGGTAACCATCCATCTGCAGTCGAACTTGTTGTCTGTGCAGGGAAGAGGAAACGGTCATCAATCTGTCATATCTGCACCAATCGGTTATTTTCTGGGATTAACTGTTGTTTTCCGTGGCTTTTTTGTCAACCTGCCACATCTGCATCTATTTCAGGAAGAACTTTGCTGCATTTCCCAGAACGCCTTTCACTACTCATACAATTCGAGGAAACCGGCTCTCAGTTAACATTAAAAGGAAAAGAAATAACACATTCTTCCACTTAGAAATGGAACTTTGAATTCATAAGAAATACTGTAAAATGCACCCCTGCCTGATTCAATACACAGAGTGGTTTCAGCCTTATTTGTTTACAATGGTATGACCAGTAGTTCAGGGTTGCTAATGTTAGCAAACTTTAGGTACGTAATGCTGTATACCAGACATTACTGAACTAGTTCACTGACTTCACGACTCTTCCTTACACTTTAAGTATCCCGCTTACACATGTGGACAGAAGAAGATATGGATTAAACCAGAAGCCCTACAATAAACGGCCAAGCCGCTCTACCACCTGAGCTGCAGCCACCATTAAAGGAAAAGAAAAGGGTGACTGAATATAAAGGCAATGGTTACAAGTGGATGCAAAAATGGCACAAGTTTGCATTTTGTGGCTCAAATCGAGGCAAGGATGTGTGACGTGGATTGAAGAATTGTCAACGTGAGCGAATCGCTTGCGGCGCCGGAGAAAAACGAACGATTTCGAGATGAGTCTGAATCTGAGGGGTCACACAAAAACACACAGACACGCGCCGTACACGTTTGCTGTTCGTAGTGAGTAAACACTGACTGCAAAAAAACGCTTCAGCATTCAAATTGGCACAAATCTGGTGAAACACAAAATATGGCGCTTTTACCGTGGTTGCAGATGTTCTCCATCTTCTCCTAAGAACCTCACATCATTGGCATTGAGTTCATGTGAGCGGGTCAATCCACACCACCAATAATGAGGCAAAACAAACTTCAGCGACGTGACCCCAGATGCTCATCATCTCTGCTGCTCTACATGAACAAACGGGAAGTTACCGGCTTCAGCCGTTTCCTCTAAAACGTAAATTAAAAAGATAATGCCCTGCTATTGTTTTCGCACCTATTTATGCTGGGAGGAGTAGTTTCAATTCTTCCTTCCAGCAACATGCTTCTTCTTATTCAGTTCAGTGTGAGGCCTGACAGCCAGCACAGCCAGTCCTCTCTACTAGTTCGAACAATGCAGCGAGGGATTCAGTACCTTGCTCAAGGGCATTTTGACATTATCTGCTGAGATTTGGGATTCTTCACTTGGGCTCCGAAGGTTGACTAAATGGAGCCCAATGTGCAAACCGCCATTAACGCATATATTCTGCATCCCTCCTGCAGACCATTCATTTGTGAGTGTTATACAGTACAACCGCATTAGCAAATCTGAACACAGATCTCAGGAGCCAGTCTCAGTCTAGCAGCAGGTTACCAGACAGCTCCTGTAGGCCTGGCAGCTGAAATGAGAGCGAAACCTGACTTCTCCGCACAGTTCCCAGAGGGGATTGTGCCGAAGAGCCAGCAGCAGTCAATCAAGCATGCAGGTAAAAGGTCTCCGGCTCCACTGCTCATTTCCCGCCACATATTTAAAGTCCATCTGGGTAAAAATTGCAAATTGTCTAAAATATACATGTAAAGCTTGGATGTTTTGGAGATACTGTACATGGTTCTCCCTGCTTTTTCGAACACTGACATAGATAGGAGAAATGCCTGGAGGTGAACTGAAATGCAGTGAGCAGCTTTTGCTTCAGGTTGCAACCGTTTGTGGTTGCTCGGTTTCAATTTAGGGGGGATGCCTCCTTGAAAAGTGACATTTTAGGTTCCAACATAATGCAGAACACATACTGTATGAATCCTCTTTTTGTCTGATTTTGGACACGGCAGGCATATCCTCTCTGGCATTCAGTATCCCACAATTCGTTGCACACGTTGTTTTTAGTTGCCAGCACATAGGTACAAGGTACAGTCCCATTTATGCAGTCACCTGGAACGCATTTTAATAAAAAAAACTCTCAGCTGATGATAATTGAAAACATAGGTCTGTTTTATTCCTATATTATTCCATGAGCAAAACCATGTGGAGTTTCACCAGTAAAACATAACTATAGAGGCATACCAGCTGTTTTCAGGCCAGAATGACTCAGCTCTCTGGATTAGCACTGAATGTAGGAGCTTCACGCTGCTTGCCGCTATTTGCCTTTCCATGCTGTTCTGCTGTTTGCTCGCTCACTCTGCTGTGTGTCAGAAGCCGGTGTGAATGACACCGAAATCCAAAGTCACCCTCTGTCCCCTCCTCCCGCTGCCGCTCACCTTATTCTGTCTGGCACTCGGTGGGTGTGGTTGCCGTCGCTCTGGCAGTTGCCGGCGTACTGCGACCGGCTGGTGGCCCCCTGGTCCCTCCGCAGAGCCATGGCCCCGTGGGTGAGCACTGAAACGCCTTTGGCAATGCGCCTGCAGGATTAGGGAGAGAACAATGTGAGACAGAGACACTGGGACATTTTTCAAAGGTCTTTTTTGACATTGCTGAGGTCCTGGGAAATACAGGAGAGAGAGACTGCTTAAATAAGTGCATAGCCAGTGACAATGAAGGCTCAAACTTAATAGCATTAAATTTAGGAGGAAAAATGAATGAACTTCTCTCTTCCATACCTTAAAGCTGAACTGGGCAAAAATTTTAAGAACACCAATCTTGCTAGTTTAAATTATGCGTGACTTCAACAAAATGAAAAGTAATTACATATCCATTGACTGGGACACTGTAGAATTGCCCAATTTCTACAAATGAGGCTCTGCGCACAGGAATTGATGAATCAAGACTAAAGAGCAAAATCCAAACGGCCTCAGCTGAAAACTGGACTCACAGATCGTTTGCCTCTCTTCGCTTTTGTATTAAACATCAGAGACCAGCCGAGTTGAGAAACGCAAGTGTGCCGTCCGGATTTCTGGGTGTTAAAGGGTTACTCCAACTTGTTGGGAAACAAATTCATTTGCTGTCTTCCTGGGAGTTGGGGGAGAGGAACAAAATGATGTGATCTCTGTGTGGTCAGTAGAGAGATTGGTCGAGGACTTGTTAAGCCTAGCTCAACGTAAAGACCTAAAGTAGGAGTGAACAGCTGGCTTTCCATTAAGAGAGAAAATACACACCTCCAAAAGCTCTAAAATGTTATTTACAACCTGCAAATGTTTGAACTACTTTCAAATGTGTGGAAACATTACAATACTTAGAGGAGTTTCTTCACTTTTAACCTTTAATGAAAACTTAAAGATTATTTTATTGGATTCAGCCCGGTGCCGTGTTGACACAACGCCACTTTCATGTAGTAAAGGCAGGTTACTTTTGGTTGGATGATTATAAAATACCTTGTTTGCATTATAATGTTACGTATTTGTAAAAAGTGATGTTCTTATCTAACAAACGTTATGTTTGGTGGACTAATGCTTGTGCAGCTAAATTTGGTGGAAAGCACTCCGCTCTTATAGGGAGCTCTCAAGAATCAGAGAAGCAACAAGGCTTTTGCAACGAGAAGAAATCCCCTTAACAAAACACACAGGTACATAAATATTGGATTTGAGGTCAACAATCCAGGTCGGGGTGGTGGACGGAGCTGCAGCAGAACACAGTGTTGGCATTAAGGTATCAGCAGAGTAGCCTGTTAAAAGGGTAAAGTTATAGAGGCCACCTTGTACACCCGTATGAATATGATTGGACGCTGCTGCTTGCTGAGCAGCTGACAAACGAGTCACTGATGGTGAATCACGAACGAAGCAGCTGGTGCCCGTAAGCTATGAAATCTCGGTGTTTAATTTGATCAGGCTATGTGTTTCGAACAACATTTAACAATCGCCAGCGTCACCATTGCCAAACTCAGGTCACGCCTTCATATATCATCGCGGCTCGACCACTGCGATTCCCTTTAAAACCCGCCCCAGCGAAGTCGTCTCTGGGCCGCCTACAAATGGTCCAAAACGCTGCCACAAGGCCGTTGCACCCAGCGCCCAGCTTATCTTCTTTACGATGGCTTTCCATCAAGTGCAGGGTTCATTTTACGGTTCTCATTTCCACATATATGGAGCCCTGTGCGGTCAGGCGCCTGCGTACAGCTCATCCTTATATCACCAGTAGGCCAGGTCACTTCTGACCAGGGCTCACTGGTTGTCCCACGCGCTCAACTGAAAACACAAAAAAAAGTGACCGTGCCTCTGAAGTGCTGGCTCCAACACCGTGGAACACTTTAATGCTGCTGTGTCTGTTTGTCATTTTGTGTGTTTTTTTAATGGTCTTTGTTGCTTATGTTAATGTTGGTCTCTTTTTACGTTTCTTTAGCAATTTTACCTTTGTGAAGCACTTTGCGAGAGGCGCTATATTAAATAAACTTTACTTACTCCCTTATGCAAGCATGACTTCAGTATACAACACCGAACATCCAGTTTCTAGATGTATTTATGTGTGTATCCTCAACTCCAAAAAATAAATATTAACAGACTCTCTTGCTGTCTGTCTCAGGACAATTTAATAATAGATCAGGCTTTGATCTGCAGTAAACTTTCACAGAACAAGAGACTATTTAAAAGGCACTGCTTTTTCATATGGCTGTAAAGTCAACTGTGATTTGTAACTCGCTGCATAAAACAACAACCCAACACTTCTCACGGCTTATTATACACGACGCTGACGTTTGTTATGTAAAATAAACATTTAAGACCAACAGTACGTTGTTGCCGCGTTCCAGATGATAAGGCCTGCTCCGACCAGGCATGAAAAACTGACTAATGAACACGAATCATGAAGCTTTTCAACGGAGTCTTGCCTCCATAATCCAGTGCATTACCACTTCAAACAAGCCAGCGGGGCAGGACATGAAGTGAGGAAGGACTGTTGGAAGTTCAAAAGTTCAAAAGTGCTCGGCGCACGAATTTGAGGTGTCACAAATTCTGTCCTCTTCACAGGTGAATTCATTCGCAGTCGTGGCGTTTTCAGGAGGGGAAGCAGGGTGTTCACGGCTGTACTATGTTGCTACCACCGTCACTTTGAAGGTTTTGCTATTGATGGTACAGTACGCGTCCTGGTCAGGTGATGAATAAAATACGCTGCTTTCCAGGAGGCAGTAATAAAGTTGGCGTATAAATATAATGTTCGCTTGCAGGTTGTGATACGTTGAATCAGTTAACAAGGTTGAATTTAATTTCCTACGTGACTTGAAAGAGCTGTTAGCGATGCGGTGGGGTAAGACTCTCCATCACAGCGAGCGAGCCGTTTCTCCTTTATATGTTCACAAAACGTAGTGGTGCACATCATAAGCACCATTTTTTTTTTTTTTTTTTTTTTTTTTTAAAGGCTCTCTGGAGGATCCATCAGCAGCAGCAGTCATAAACACTGCAGCAGAGAGCAGTATGCAGCTACAGAACACACTGTAATATACCGCTGTGGGGAGGTGGGGATTAATGATTCAGAGTAATTTAAAATATTTAATTGTAGAAATTTGGAGCACACAGCTGGTGCATCCTTTGCACCCCTCAATATCCAATAATCCACCGCGCACAATTGTGTAATGGTGCGTTCAGGCGATCCTTATCAGCTGATTAAATCAGGAAATATCACATGACCAAATCATTTTTACAAGGTATTTGCCTTCAGTCACGGGGAACTATCTCACTTCAATGATACCAATGAGGTTAAACTGCAAGAGCAATGGGAAAGGGTTTCAGATCCTTTACTAAAAGAACAAGGAGCAATGCCACAATGTAAAAACACTTCATTACAAGTAAAAGTCCTGCATATCAAAATGAAGTGTTGACAAACGTATAATAGGCTATATTAGATACTCAGTTTTTACAGATCAATTAACCTGTGAGCAGCATATTAATGTTGAAGGTTCATTCTTGACCTTGAAAACGGTCACGACGCATCATGTCTAATAACAACAGTTTATATTTTTTGTTCGTAAAAGCAGTCACTATAGCGGTCTGTAGTGGAGTGCATATTAAAGGAGTGTATGTAAAAGTATATAGTAGCATACAATGGACATACTCAAGCAAAGTACCTCAAAACTGTGCGTACACTAGTTGAGTACATGTACCACTGCTGGCAATCTAACACTACCGGTGTTAATGGAATAATGGAAGCCAGGAATAAACTGTTTTGCTGTTTGATATATGACCACTTTTACATCATACCTGGTACATTATTCACAATTTGATTATTATGTGTTGAAGTTAAACATCACAACTAATGGTCATGGTCATGGAAAATCACCACTAACATTTACCTCGTTGGGCATTTGCAGGTCACTTTCTGGTAATATTTTTTTTTTCCTCTGCTTTGTTTATTCAGACACCATGGTCAGTACATTAAACTGAGTAAGTGATTGACAGTGTGCAGAATTTTTGGATTCTTTGATCCAACCCACCCGTCTATGAGACTTTTTGGCGTGCACGTACTTTTGAATAATTTCCTTCGGGTGATAAAATTGGAAATGTTTATCTGAGGTG
>CM022477.1:4004115-4015679 GCA_011952105.1 Coreoperca whiteheadi
AAGTCATTGTCATGATTCGCATTTTTAGTTTGGCATGTGTTTTACGTCGGATGCCCTTCCTGACACAACCCTCTGCATTTATCCAGACTTGGGACTGGCACATGAAGACACTGGCTTGTGCCCCCTGCGGTTGCATTTAGTAAATGCAAAATAATATGAACAAAAATGTTCACAGTTATGAACACATTATGTCCAAAGAACGCAGTTCTTGAGGCAAAATTATCTCTTCCCTTCACCAGTGTAGCCTACTTCAGCGCTGAGAGGACGACCAATCTTGACTGTCTAGAGGAAGTAAAAGTCGAAACAAGGTTTCCGTACGTGACCCTGCGTAAGGGTCATTACCAGTGCAGTGATGAAATAAACATTCAGACCTTACATTTACATTTAGCAGACGCTTTTATCCAAAGCGACTTACATATGAGAACATTCATTAACCGAAGGCGCAGCTTCGGGAGCATTTTGGGGTTCAGTATCTTGCTCAAGGATGCTTCGGCGCATGGCTGGGGGATTGAAAGCTTCTTAATTAGAAGTTTACAAGACAATTAATAATGGGTATATTTTGAAGGAAAGTTGCTCTTTAGTCAGCTTCGTTCAGATAGTTTTTATGTTTGAAAAACCTTTGCATTGTTTGAATCAGTTTGTCCGACGTCAACAGCGGTAAACTACCGAAAAGTGCTAGCCCTGAACCTTACAGGTTTGTAACGGTCTGTCGAGAGTCTCCTGAGTGGAGCGCGATACACGTGACTAGAGCCCCCAACAGCAGCACAGCAACCAATCGCACACATCCGCATTGTCATCACCGGAAATGTAATCACTGGACATATTCTGTACACTCACAAGCACCACAATTACAGAGCTGTAACAAACATGAAATGGTCTTGTCTGAAAATGGAATATTTTTATTGGAGAATGGATGACCTGTCACATACACACTGACCACGCCCTTACTTTCTCTCTGGCCACGTAGACAATGACCTGCACTGGCACGGAACGCTGGCATTCACTGTAAACTGCACGCTGCTTAGCTCCTGCATGTAATTCAGGGTCCGTTGGATGCATTCTGTACGTCTTCCAGTTATGCTAGAGGGAGTGTATCCGTTCAGTAGAAGTCTAAGCTTGGTCTCATCCAGTTCAACTCTTTTCTTTGCCTCGTGGCTGACTAACTTCCGTTTTACTGAGGGGAACACTCAGAGGAATAACACACTGTCTGTCAAAAAAGTCCGTGGCTTCTGAATAAGGCTTTCAGTGTCAATGAAAGAAACAATGATCCCCTTTCCTCTCTGCTGCTCCAGTCCCATTTGATCTGGATAGATGAGCAGCTCACTGGTTGAAAGAGGAATTCATTTCTTTTGGCTTTTCTTCTATTGTATTTTTCTTTAAAAAATAGAACAAAGGAACCGGTTGGAAAAATCTATATCGGTTGAGAGTTCAAATGAAAAATCAAATGTGAGCTTAAACACTGAAATAAAGCACAGGACTTATGGCAGTGTGCCTATGCACTTTTTGTGACATTGTCCAAAGTTATCAGTAGTGTTAACAATTATTTATCTCCTACTGAACATGAAACAAAGAGCCAGTGAGTATGTGTTTGAATGAATGATAATGAGGAAACGTCAGGGAGTATCACGCCGCCTTCCCACGTCGACAGGGCTCACCTCAGGTTATGCGGCACTGAACTAGGTCAAATATCAAACCAGCAAGCGCCAGATTTTATGACGTAACCTTGTCGGCTTGTCTTAACCCAGCTTGGAGTGGAGTGCACAGGGAACGTGCTGTGTGTGAGCAGTGGTGGCGTAGCCTGAAACATAAGACAACATTTCCGTGTCCCCTTGGAAGCTAAAATGAAAGCACTCCGCTCGCACTCTTGTCATGTGAGCGCTCACCAGAAACAATGAATGACTGACGCTGTGTCCCAAGTCACAGTTTTAGAAGCACTGTTGACACAAGCTTGATTGATTCTTGGCGTGTATCAGGAAACATGCATGACTCAGCGTCCCAAAGGCAATTAAGAACTGATTAGAGTGTTATTATACAAATATTTCTCGAATGCAGAGCTACTCTGGAGGCTTAAATGCCCATTTGTTATGTTAAACCCCAATGGGCACGGTCAAAGAAAGCTAACTTTTCCAGCTAAGTAACATTTGACTCAAACACAGTGGAAAAGGCAAGAGATTAGCTAAACCCTATTTTACTTATTGGCTATCTATACTAAAACTACTGCCCTGCTGCCTTTCCTAGTACACACTAACTTGTAGCATGCAATATATTATTTTAGTTAAAGTTTACTTTTGCTTGTCAAGCTGCCAAGTAGCTAACTGTCACTAGCCCGATCGCGGTTTAACTCGGCCAATAAAAATACCCTTTTCTCTCCCGCGGATCAATGATGTCTCATGTTATCTTACTGTATCTTATATCAGCTTTTCTGACTTTTGTCCCTAGAGCAGCTCGTCCTCTGCGATTGTGGAACCAGACGTTTCAAGGCAAAATCTTAAAAGCTCAGTGAGTCTATATACAGTATTAGAATATTAAAAGGTAGATAACACATTAGGCTTAGTGAAAGCACAGAGGTGTACAATTGTAATCAAAGGGACTTTACTGAGTTTAACAAGTGCAAAAGTGGTTCTGCATCTCATCCTAGTTCAAAGCAAACTCACCTCACACCATCAACACAGCTGCTTCTGATAATGAATATTTTCCAGACGCTGACAGTTCAAGCTGAGTGTGTTACATCAACTGTTACGGCTGTTGACGTTGCGGTTATGTAGAAATCACAATTGCCACATCATACTGTGAAGAAGATCCGCTTAAAACAAATTGGCCTACCCATTACATATCACACCTGTCATGCTCAACTGTTTTGTTAGCTTGATCTACTTATCACAAATGTCAGCAAAACAATACCTATGTTCACACACAGATTAGCCAGTTGGAGAGGTGATACGCATTAGTCGGTAGCAATGGGAAAGCAAGCATCCTAAAGCAAGCTGACACTGCAGTCATCGTGACGAACAGAATCGCCAATTTTGATACTGAAACTCACTGGTTTTGGGCCATCCAAAAACAAAAAATGATCGGCACATAAATCAATGTTGCAATGCAACATTATATTGATTGCAACTGCTCATACTGCAGCCGACTCAACTATTGCAAATATGCACAAAAAAATTACAAATTACACATTTCCTCTACTCAGTAAAGAGAAGCAATTCTGATAAAAAAAAATACCTTTTCCTCTTCATTACTGCTTAGTGATGAGGTCAGAACAGCATCTTATCTGAAATGTTTAGCATTTAGAAAAACTATATCCTACAAGGGACATCTGGCCGAGAGAAACTAGAGATTCTTTACTCTTTTGGTACCAAAACTATGGAGGCAAAGCCCACTGTTACAGAGAAACTGTAACAATATTATGCATCAATATTACTCACAGGCCAAGAGTATTTGTCACATCCCGAGCTGAAATGTACATTTTTGGGAAAAGTAAGTAATAGGCGCCTTGCTTCAAGTCTGTGCCAGCTCTTGATATGATGAAAACCGAATGTGGTGTAAATACGTGAGGCAAAACAGTTTGGAATAACTTGTGCTTGTTTTCTCCTACTGGCACATCAATCTAGAGGTCCTCATGCTGGTCTCCAAGCTGCTCTAATTGATATTTTTACAGCCCGTCCTCACCAGAAAAATGGCCGTATAGGTGGATTTTGTCTTTAGTGGCCATAATAATTAATGGCAGGAGCAAGGAAATCAGGTGACAAAGTCCACATTAGGAGGAAGGTGGGGTGGTGGATGGGTCACATAAACACGGGACCCAAACTATGATCTTTTCCTAAACCTAACTAAGTAGTTTTACTGCTTAAACCTAACCAAACTGCCTCTGTTTTACAACATTAATCACGTGGTTAACATCACGTGACTTACGTAACTTACTAAAGCGGTACGTCTCATGTGTCGTTTTGGGAGTCATTGACAAACGACCTATTCTGTCATTTAGGTATGAGGATGAGTTGTAATGTTATATTGACAATGGATCAAATGATTATCTGTGTTTCGGTCATCGTGACGAACCCACAGATAATTATCATCTGATTCTGCAGATCCCCTCAGCTCTATTGTAGTGCCTTTCACCTCGTTATTTTTGGGTTTTATGGCCAGGACCTTTCTGGTTGAGTCTCACCACTCTCAGACCCATTTTCTCATCAATTTTCTAATAATCCCATTGTACCCTTCCTGCCCAGTACGAAACAGCAGACCGACAAAGTTAGCGACTAGTAGCTGAACACAGCGGAGCATTTACAATCAAAAGAACCAGACATATCCCTCAGGAGTTGGTTGAGACCAAAACAGAGAAGAGTGAATATTTGACTTTTACGTTCATCAGCTGGCCAAGAAACGTAACTACAAATGAATGCTGCTGTGGCTCCATGTCTGCTGGATGTGAAAATAGGCAACTGCTTGCTAGTAAGTTCATCATATTAAGTCTATACGGTCGTAATATGTTAATGTATACAGCCTGTTCCGCTGGCTCCAACTGGCCAAAACTAAATAATCAATGAGTGATGCAATGAAGGCAATGTATTATTCAATAAACACCAGTCTTTATTTCTCATCTCGAAAGTAGTGCTTAAGTGAATACAATTCTTTATTAATTATAACCTAACTTGCCAAGTCAGTGATGTTATTATCATAAGGAAACATACCAGTAAGAAGCCGTTGCCACCCACTGACAGACTGCAGAACACACAAGTCTCTGCCCACCTCATTAGAACTAAAAAGGGGACCAATGTCCAGATTTTACAGTAATCTACTGATATAATAAATAATCTTATTTATGACAGTATTTCCCGTAATGGCTAGCAGCATTAGCCATAACTAAACCGTAATGACACTAAGTTCACTTTTTGTCAAGTCTTTCTTAAAACAACAGTCAGGTGCCCATGTGTAATTCCCTCTTTGTGTTTCCCTATTGAGCTTCAGCGGAAGGATTGGGACAAGAGCGGGGGAGTTTGTACTAGAAACTAGACTGTAACTCGATCCTATCCACTTGATCTGATTAAGTCAGACCGTTGAAGAATCCGATTAGATCCAGATACACTTATAATATATAATTTGTGCACAAAACGAAGACTGTGGATTTTGTCCCCCATCACTTCCATAGAAAGGGCATCAGGAAGAGATTTTTAACGGCCAAAACGAACAGAAGGAATGACTAAAGCAAGCAAAAAATGGTTCCCTGTTCATATGGGCACCTGAGTATTGTGTTAAGACAGCCCTATACAATTGTGAACCTATCCTTTAAGTCCACTGCAACAATATGTCTAATCTCTTATCTTAATTTAAAATAAATAAATCCCAGAAATCCCTCCTCAGAAAGGTCAGTAGTGGTCAAGAGGTAATTCTTCAGTCACTCGTTATTCCTCACATCTTTCATCTTCTAAGCCACAGATTCTTTGCTTTAGTCCAAATTGAATTAAAAAAGGGTTGATGATGCAACATTAAGTAATCCATTTTTACCTGTGGCTCTCGTCCGAGGCTGGCCCCTCCCCCTACGGCAACCACGGGAACCCCCGTCTGGGCCGAGACAAACTCCAGCATGGGGGCCAGGGGGGCGCGGTTGGGCGGCGGCGGTCTCTCCTCCTCAAACACCAAACCCTGGAAGTAAAACAGAGGTTGTAAAAGCATATCAGCCAAAAAGGCATTACGCCAGCCTCATTGAGACGCAATTTCACAAGCTCCTCATCAGCCTCTTGTTCATCAAAGCTGCCGTTTCTTTTAGTCTTATGCACCCTGATAATAAATTGAAGGCTGGACGAGTGAGCCAAATATACTAGAACAACGTGCATGTTCACACACTGTTCACAGTATTCGAGATAACAGCTCATACTCCAGTAAAGACCTTATTTTCTTATCCTGCAAACAAATATCTCGACTGCTGAAGAAACGGAATCTTTCCAAAAAGTTTCGGCGGTTTAATGAAGTAATGAGACAACGGTTTCGAGGTCTTTTAAAAACGGGACTCCTGTGTTTCTCTGATTGGCAATCAGTGTTCACAGAGATAAAATCAGAGTTAAGTCCCTGCAGTGGACTGGCATCCTGTCAGGAGAAGAGTGTGTGTGTTGTACCTGCACAGCTTAAGCCGCTTCACGGAACAACAGATAAGCGCCTGGCTTATGGGCCACCTCAGCTCCTACTTGGGCTTCCTGACAGGCGTGGCTGTCGCATGCATGCTGAACTACTGCTGCAAACCAGCGCTGTTTTGTATGAATGTTCTGGTAACCAGGGTTTTGGTGTGATTACCTTTTGACAAAGATCTCTCAGCAGCGGTTATAAATTCCGGATCAATGCGTGAAGTTCTGGCAATTGCCATTACTTTCTGCAGTGATACGAGGACGAGCAACAGTGATTTGAGGATGGCTTGATGACTTAACGCTTGTTTTCCTGTAGCGATTCAGGGAAGCAAATTGAAGTTAAGTATAGCTGACAGCTCAATTCTCACAGGGAAGCATTTGATATGCAAATAGGCTACAGACAGGACCTGGAAATAAGAAGGCAAGTGTAACTCAAAAGAGTTAAAATCATTGTTGATCTAAGATGTTTATAACAAGACCCTTTCCACTGTTCTGACATGAAAACAAATAGAGCGATTGACAGCTAGACACAGGTTGGATAAACAGATACATACATACATAAATTATGTATATTTTTCATAGAAGAATGAATGAATATATGAATGTGTAAATGAATCAAGAGCAGGGTGTTTTTATTACCTCAGTGTGATCGCAAGCAGCTCTCAGAATTGAGGTTCCAGATCTGCTCCAATCCGCAAGTGTTTTTATGCTATGAATGAATGAGTGAATGAGTGAAAAGATGACCAAACTGCACAACGAAAAGGCACATGAATGAATGAAGGGGCAGTTGGTAACGTCTGCAAAACACAGCTGAATGAACAAACAAGCAAGGCGTCGCAGCGACAGCATGTTAATGGTCTGATCTTTAAAGGGGCACTATGCTTCAAAACAAAATGGTGCGCTGGATTTTCAAACAAGGTCGGAAACCCCATCCCCACACCTCTCTGGCTTTGGCATGTGGGGGGGGGGGGGACAGGGTTAGGACAAAACTTTGTACATTAGCATGCCCTGGCTCTGGGTGTAAACAGCAAGTTTTAGATTCAATCTGACATTCTAGTTTATATAGTATGACATTTGTACATTATAGAGATCATTGTGGAATGGTTACCCAAGATGGGACATTAAAGCTACCAAGAGGGAACCTTGAATAAATATTACTAAAATCATCCCAAACCCCATTAAAGTAAGTTGTATGCTGGACATTGTAATTTGTAAAACAGCATGGGATTGTTTCCCAAAATGAATTGGGATAGTTACCCAAAGGGAATCTCTCATTTTTTCCCTTGTTAATATTCATTACTCACTGTCTTGTTTTGACACATTTTGGGGATGTTATGTTATGAAGCATATTTCTGAGGCGCTCTTTCATCATTGTCAGGCAGTTGTGCGATTATAAACTTTGAAGAAATGAACCAGTAAGGTCATGGGAGAGTTATGTGCCAGGTGGGTTGTGTATGTTATTAAGGGTGTCTACCTGCAGGGGTGTGGTGGCCAGCAGCTCACACAGCTGCAGCAGCAGGCTGCCCGGGCTGCTCTCATTCACAGCCAGGTAGATGACGTTGGCCTGGCCCGACGGCGTCATCACCGTTTCCCCCACGAGCGCGGCCAGTGACAGGGATGACGAGGAGGAGGAGGCGGAGGAGGAAAACGAGGCCATCGCAGCCGCTCCTTCCAACAAAGCTGTATCCGTTACTCCCTTTACTCCTCCTCCTCCTCCTCCACCTCCTGGACCGTTTCCCTGCCCCGGCCCCGGCCCCGGCTCGCCGACCCCCGTGCCTCCCACCACCGCCGTCTCCGGGAACAGGGAGGAGCCCGAGTGGACCACGGCGATGTTGACGCCACCCGAGTCCCTCTCTCTCTCCCGGGGCCGGAGCAGCAGGGGGGGCGAGGGGCGCGCGGGCCCCGTGCAGGCCAGGACAGCCAATAGCAGTGAGAGGGCGGGCCTTGGGACCACCATGGGGTAAAGGGAGGGCCAGTGGCAGCTGTCAGATGGGGTTTGGCAGGTTAGGCCAGGTGGTATTTAGGGGCAGTGGGTGACGTCTGTGGGAGAGAGGAGGGAGGGAGGGAGGTGAAGGGCTCACAGTGCTTCACCTGATGATGAGAGACCCTGGAGAGGAGAGAGAGGAGAGGACGATATAAAAACCGTTTCATCATTCTGCTGACTTTTCTTCTACAACCATAAGACGAGTTTCAAACAGTTAAATATATATGCGTTTAAGTGTTATCTTGAGTAGGACTGTTGATTTATGGAGCCATTATGAAGCACAGGTCTCCAGTAAAGTAAATAAAAAGACACACACTGCACCTACTCCCTACCCGACGTCCTGTAACTCCCTAAACGTGATACTGTTTACATTTCTAATAATCGAATCTTGCGGACACTCATGGTTAAATAGGACAACAATAAGATAAGGATTTGTCAGAGTGCGGTGCAGAAACTCCAAAGTAATTACTCTTCATCAACGAAAGATGTCGTCTGAATCAAAATGAGGATCTTGCAGATGAGTACTTTAAATATATTGACGGTATTGTAAATACAAGATGGGTCTGAAGTCTGAAGAGGAGCATAGCAGTTTTTATTCCTGCAATCTACCCTGGTTAACAGAATTAAACTCCAGAAAAATCTCAGAAAACAAACAAAAAAAAAAGGATATTAAATCTTTGGCAAAAAGATCTGCGAGGCTGGAGGCCAATGGGAAGACTGTAGTGTCCCTGGAAGTGAGGAAAGTCACTCCCGTTAAAAAGGCATTGATAACTGTTGTTTGCCAGGTAACAAAAACTAGCCCAACATGGTTTCATATAGTGTGTCACGTGCTTAAGAAATCGGATGCGACATTAGCCTAGCTAAATAAATACAAGGCTAATCTTGACCTTGGGTAATGTGCAAGTGATGTTAGTACAAGACTATAAAACCGTGTGTCAGAGATTCTGTTATATCATCTGAACACAAACCTCTGTGCTGCCGGTGTTTGATTTCATGTGCACCCCACACCGCCTTCAAAACTGAAGCATAAAATACAAAAATGCAGCTGCAGCTGTAGCTGCCTTCCCTCATCCGCTTTCCAGGCAAGGGGGGATTCATCTCAAACAAGGCCAATAATAATAAACTGCACAAACATTTACTTAAAGTTAGCACACGCACTGTACACTAATAGTATGTACTATATTCAGACACAGCAAGTGTTTCTGGATGAAAAATTCAGCAGAAAAAGGAAAAAGGGGAAAAAAAAATTAGTTTTTTTTTTCCAAAACCCAGCACAGATTTCTGCGTGCCAGCATATGAATGGACCCAGAGAAAAAGGCTAGAGCAAGACCACAGAGATTAAACGGTGAGTACATGCAGAATAAAGAAGCAGAGGAGAGTCCTGCAGGCGACAAAGGGACGGGGGTGAATAAACTAAAAGGTGTGAAGATTCCGCTGCAATGGGAGGACAGATGCAGCGTGTGTTTTTAAGGGAGAGCAAAAGGGTACAAAATGAGACCGGCATATGTATGAGAGTGAGACGGAAAGAGTGGCGAGAGTGTAAGCAAGGTATAAAGAGGGTGCGTCTATGTGTTGTTGCGCAACAGAGGCAACAAAAGACAAGCACTGTGTCTGAACAATGAGACTCCGCTGCATATAATGATTCCCGGCGAAGCAATCTGTGCACAATTTGACGCAATTGCAAAGTCCAAATGTTCTGACTGAGCTTAAAATGCACAGAAAATAAAGTCACACTGAAAAAACTTCAGCAACGATTTGTCTCTACTGCTATTTAACGCCAATAAAATGAATACTTTTTCAAATAAGTTTTGCAACTATACCATCAGAAGCTCAGAAACGGCTGTATTTAAGGAAACTTGAGACAAAGTTCCTGTTAACTTTTACAGAGGGGCGATAGGAAGCATAAGAAACTGGCATGCGATGTGCACGGCCAGAGGACCGGAGGACTCTGCGGCGGGTGATTAAAACCGCTCAGAAGAGCACTGGCACCGACCTCCCGAGCATCAGTGATATCGGTGAGGTCAGGTGACTGCGCAGAGCCCAAAGGATACTGAAGGACAGCACCCACCCCAGCCACCGCCCGCACACCCTGCTGCCGTCGGCCAAGAGATACAGAAGCATCCTCTGTCGTACCACCAGACCGCAGAGCAGCTTCTTCCCTCAGTCCAGTCACGAATGATGAAAACCAGTGCAACGAAGCTCAGCATTTACACTCATTACAATTACATTAGTGCCACCCTTAGGAAATGTGATTGTACAACCTACATTGTAGCTTTTCTACACAGTATTTGCCACTTGGAATAACGAGCCTGTCTCCAGTGTGTAGAGTTGAGCGTGGGTTTATTATAGTAAAACGGTTGTGAATCCACCGCTACGCCATTTCATTCCCCGCGCTGCGAACACAATTCTGTACGCACGTTTTCTTCTTCTGCGGTGCGAAGCTTTACTTTTCGGTGGAACGAAGGGGAACTCGAATTCGTGCCGGACCTGGTGTGAAAAGGTTCGAACGGGAAAAGTCGGCCACGAGTACACCGCGTGTTTCGTTTTATTCCCCGGCGTGAAAAGGCCTTGAGCGGGCAACCTGACCAGCATCATATCTGGGTTTTTGGAAGCAGCAGAAGCCTAAAGGGTTACACACACACATTCACACATCTGGGAGCTGCCCAGCACTCACACAAACACCTATTGACTGTTAGCAATTTGGGGTTAAGCATCCTGCTTCGGGGGACTTCAACAGAAGTTGTTCGGGGAGTGGAGGGAGTTGTTTTTTCACACTCAGATTAAATGTTACAGAAACATTGTGTACACGATGTTCAGCCCTACAGACACCGTCCTGCAGCTAACAATGTTTTATTTAAGTGTCTTCATCTCAAGTCACCAAAGGCCTTTCCTCCTCACTGTGAGACTGTCGGTAGGTAGAGGCCTCACTTGCTGATTTACACTAAATCAGAGGCTTGATCAGGACTGCCAGCCACCAAAGATGACTTGGTTCTATAGATACATTCAGCAACGTCCAACATGAATTTACAGATTGGTTAGGCAGACACTAAAAATGATGTTTGAACAGCATCAAAGATTGCACTTGAGTCAGAGAATTTGAATCAAGGAATTGACCCTTTACGTAAATCGGTTGTACAGTTAGCTTTGACACCCTTAATGTTAAAGGATGAGCATATCAGCATGTGGCAGGCTATAATTGCCACGCTGTTCACCTTGCAGGTACATGATCGGGTGTTGATAGGCAGCTGATAGCCACACAGCTGATTGTGAAGCACGAATGAAAACAGCGGACGCTCATCAGCTGATGCAAGCACGACTTCACTGCTCGGCTGGAAGTGAAGCTATGCTCCATTTGTGATTTCATCTCGTTAGATATTATTTATTTAATTATATGTTGGAGAAGACCATACTAATGGTAAATAATAAATGGACTGTACTTGCATAGCGCCTTTCTAGTC
>CM022477.1:4015763-4037898 GCA_011952105.1 Coreoperca whiteheadi
ACACACACACACACACTTTGCAAAGGTGTCTAGTTCCGAAACCTTTTGTACAGATGACAGAAACCACTCGACAGAAATTGCTCAATGTACCAGGAAGAGAATAACAGAGTGCGCCAGACGAATAGAATAATGGCACATTGACAAGAAATTCAACCAAATATGAATGTACCCAATCTTAGTGTTTAAAAGCCTGACTTTACAGGTGACATATTACTTGGTATTCTAGCAAGGTTACGGATTAAAAAAAATGCACAGATTTGATCTTTAAGATATCATATTATAATACATTTAGAGCACCAAGGTAAGGACCTTGAAATCAAAACCCTTTGTGACCCATTTCCAATAGGTTACTAAACTAACTAACATCACCCTTTCTAAAAAAAAAAAAACTTACTGTGAGTGTATAATAATAATAATCTTTATTTTATGTAGCGCCTTTAAAAAGAGATTCAGAAAGTGCTTTACAAGCGCTATAGAACTAATATAGTATAGTACTAATTTATCACATCCGCCAGTACGTATTAAGGCACCTTCCACTGATGCCTACATTAGTGCATTGTTGGATTGCTAAAATAGGAGAACAGATTTTCTGAGTGATAGGAAATGCGAGCAGAACAGTCCCAGTTGTATCTTTAACAGAAAAAGCCACCCCCTTACACTTTCAAATACCATCAGTGTCATATGTCTTATTGTCGCAATTTCCTTTCTGGGTGCACCCACTTTCCCTTCAAACAACGCCATCTCAGTCAGTGATTTCATCAGTTTCCTAGAACAGTTTTCATCAGCCTCCAGAAAACAAGGTGTGAACCGTCTTTGTTGTTTTCAGCTTCAAGTTCAAATTTGAGGGGAACAGAATGATGATAACACAGTGAGAGCAGGACAGCGTTCTGGTCTATTAAAGTCTGCTACTGTTGAGCGAGGATCTCTGCCGCTCAAGTAAAACCTGACTCTTGCGCAACACTGTCAGTGATGGAAGGGGCAGAATTGTAGGGGATCATGGAAATAAATTACTGCTTCAGAAATGGCCATGCGTTGTCCTCAAATGGATGAAATAGAAGCTGGAGTGAGCCAGCGCTCATTGTCAATGTACAAAATGTAGAAGGTGAATATCTAAGACCTTCAATTGCCGCTCAGCTTAGGACACATACAGTAAGTCTACTCTTCCAGTGACATGCACCTGCCAGCAAAAAGAAACGTTCTCTGGACCTCGGTGACGCACTGGCATCAGCAGTCAAAGTTGTACATTTCTGGTCGTGTCACGCCACCAATAAACATCATTTCGCAAAATAATGCGAGGAAAACGTTTCTGCTCCCCGTGGTCTTCTGCTGGTGCGACTCGGTGTTCCAGGGTCGCCGAATGACAAATTCTGCAGGACAAGCAATTACCAAAGACGTCATTTCTTTTGAAAAACAACTTAACCAGAGCATTGGAAAAAGGAGAATGTAGCCTTTGCAATCCCGCAGCCTTGGCATATTTAAAGCATGTCCGAGCTCTTCTAACGCAGAGCGAGAGTCTATGAAAGTACACTCCGGTGGCCATTTTAAAATACTCCACTCCATCACGACATTGGTTTTGCTTTCTGCCTGTGGATTGGCATTTCATAACATCATAAATGGCTCAATGAAGCCAAAGAACATGATTTCCCCAGCTTCCGCACATCAAGGACCTGTACCTGGGCCCAGAGGGCAATGCAGTGAAGCGGCGATTGACTGGGTGCGTGAGGTCCTGTGCTATTGTATTTGCGATGCCTGTGATGGCTTTACAATTGGGCTCCGAGAGGCTGAGTGCAGGGAGACCTCTGATCTTGGCAGAAGTGATGGTTAGGCGCGAGTTTGACCCGGTTTGTGACGGAGAGCATGTTGACGAAACAGGTGGAGCAGTAGAGCGGGATGGATTGAACAAAACTCTGGTACAACAGTAGGAGGAGATGGGGGGGGGGGGGGCGACATGGTCCTTTGAGTTTACGGATGGCTGGTAATCTATAAATGGCTCCTTTTTTGAATGTCCTTTGCACGCTGTTCAAAGCTGAGTTTGCTGTCCAGTCTGAGTCCGAGATATTTGAAGCTGTCAACCATTTCAACTGGTTTGGTTGAAAGGTTGAATATATTTGTTATTTCTGTATATCCTTTTCTCTTAATTGAGTGGTAACCTTTGTGCTTCTTACCATGCCGTGGAGAACTGCCAACAGGTTCCATAAATTAAAAAAACATACATGTGTATTTTTGCTATGTGGCTGTTTATCATGGTTTAGCTCCAATTAAGGGAACTTTTAAGGCTGCAGCATACAATGTTATTTTAAACAATAGTGTGTTTCTAGCTTTTCGGCAGCAGTTTGGGTAAGACGTTCCAGTTTCAACATGATACGGCCCCTGTGTACAAGCACGCTCCATAAAGGAATGTTTTTCCCAATTTTTTTATGGTAACAAAAAAAACACACAGTTACCGTTGTGAAACTGTCACAATTGGGTTAGGTTTAGGCACCAAAACTACGTGGTTAGGTTTAGGAAAAGATCATGGTTTGGGTGTACATTGGTACGTCGCACGACGTTACTTAAAATGAGTCAACATTGAGTTTTGGTTTCACACGCAACACCAACAGAGGTCTCCTGCGTTTGACTGGTCCAGCCACCCTGGCCTGCTCCCTACGCGGACTTTCTCACTCTTTTTACTACCTCGCCTGACTTCCTCCTTTGTTCCCGTTATAAATACTCCATCCACTACAGGTTGCCACCTAACAATAAACTTGGGTCATAATAAGTTGCTTGCACAAATGACTTAAACGGCCGTATTTTGGGCAGAGGATGGTTAGTGTCCAGTCACTGTGGATGAAAATGTAGTGAAGGCTGAAGGGTGCGCAGAAAGCCCGCACGTGATTCATACCTGTTATGCTACGTAGCCTTAATACCAGCCATTAGTCATGTTGTTGCCCTTGGCTGTACTGTCAGTGCAGGCTCAAGCTGTTGACACTCATCAGCCTTGGATACATGGAGAATGTGACTCAGTCTGAGGGCTGCAGGCTGCCAAACGGCAGAGCCAGACAGCTGGCAAGGTACTGGCACGGTCTCAGCCTTTAGTGACTGTTCGTCCATTTGGAGGAAACGGTAAATGCTGCGACCACGACTGTTCAGATATTATTTAAACGTGCGTTTGCCTGATGTTGAAAGGCCTCTTAGATCACATGCCGCAACATAAAGGAAGAGCTGGGCGCAGCTCACCTGTGCTCAGTTTATTTTAAGGCTTTTTAATAATATAAAGTTGTCCTCTACATTAAAGACAACTGGTATGTTCCATAAATACAGGGTCTAAGAAAGGGAATCTTTTTTTGTAAATAAAAAACTATTTTTGGCTGATGTTTTCAGTCTGATGATAAAGTGATGATAACGGTTGTCATCTTTTTCTCCAGTCCTCATAACTGCTCTGTTATATTTTCTTCTAACTCTCGCTGCTGCAGTGACCCACTTTTCCATCAGCATCATTAAAATCTCATCTTGTTTTATGTGGTCTTATCTTTTCAGAGGACATCTTCTCCGTATCGATTAAAGTTAACAAGCGTGCCGCAGAGCGTTTGTGTCTGTTTGTGTAGTGAGAAAACTACCGAAAAGGGTTCCTCCCTCTTAGCAGCCTGATCGTGTGGCAGCGCCTAACCTGTCTTCAAACTGACAGCAACTAGTCGATGGGTTGTTCTAATTTGACCGGTCGTGAGGGGTGAAAATGAAAGTAATTTACCACTGACCCCGACAAAACATGCATGTACCACTCACTAAAAAAAACAACACTTTTCAGGTGCTAATCGTTTAGTTTTAATCTTTTAATTAAATACAGGCTGTAGAAAAGCACGAGACTTTGAATGAACTGGTAGCCCTACATTGTGCACTTGTCAAACACAACAGTTGATTGAAATACTCCAGGAGGGAACAAGAATATGTGGATATTCAGTTCACACACCGTGCACGTTTTTCCTGCCATGTCGAAAGCAAAGTGACATTTTAACTCCGTGACCGTGTTGCCTGCAGAGTAAACATGTTCACCGTTTAGTGACACTTGTGGTTACTCGTGGTAACAGCAAGTGTGTCCTAACGATGCAAGTCCTGGAGCTCTGTTCAAAATGACAGGCGCTGACCACTCGGGACAGCAAACACACCTCAAGAAAGTACTGCTATTGTACTGCTAAAGAACACTAAGGAACACAGTCAACAACAACAAGCTATGGTTCCTGTTCCAATAACCCACGCCCAGTATGAACATGCATCATTTCCCGTAAATCCCATGTGAAAAGTGACCAGGCTTCTTGCAGTCAGGGCCCCTCAGTTTTGGAACGCCTGGCGTGAAGACCTGAGGCTTGCAGAATCAGTGACATCTTTCTCAAACTTTAAGAAACCTTTTCTATTAATGCTAGCACAGCGTTTTATTCCCAACATGTTGTATCCAGGTTTGTTTTTTTTTGTTTTTTTTCCCTTGTTTTTTATCTTACATTATAGTTGGGTATTTTATTCTTTTTTTTTTTTTTTTTTGCATTGTTTTAAATTGGACAATAACACAGTTTATTCAAAATACATATTTGTACAGTCAACCCTGGTCTCATAACTGTCTGAAAACTCTCTAACTTTGAAATTGTATCTAAAATGAAGTTTGATAAGAGGAAAAGCCTAACTACTATAACTGTAAACAGCAGTCACTTTAAAAAGGTGAGGTGGGATCGTTGAGCATAAACGTGGAGCTCAAAATTGGCATGAGGTTTAGAATTTGGGCTTTTGGACTGGACATTTAATGGGCCTTACAAAACCAGCATGGGGAATTTGAAATGAACAGCTGTGGTGGCAGTGGATGTGTGAAGACCTGCATGCATATTAAGCTGTTGTTGGAAAAACAAAATGCATCCTACGCAAACACCCTCCGGGGGGATGAGAACACGCAACACTGTCAAAATGGCTGCTTGTCGGGTGGATGCCGGAGCATATTGTGAGCTTAGCACGCTGCTGGATGCTGGCAAGACGGACCGTTTTCTTTGCTCGTGTGAGGGCCGCTAAATGCATGATTGATCGTCAATCAGCATTCTGCTGCCTGCGACGCAGGGGGATGCGCCCGGCCTGGAGCATTTGAAACATCTGCAACCGTGAAAGCAAATGCCAAATCCTTTGTAGAGACAATTCAAACTACATACATTTGAACGCCGCAAATCCACTGCACAAACAACATGCCAGCTGCACCCAAAAACAAAGCCGTAGAGGTGCACGTGTGCTTGTACGCAGGGTCGCTTGTGTGTGTGCGTGTGTGCTTGGGTGAGTGGTCTGCATGCGGGTAGAGTGGTTTGTGAGGGTCGGAGGAAATAATGGCCACCATCAACAGTCTCTCACCAACAAAGACAAGGCTTATAGATGCAGAAGGAAAAGAAGGGGAGGGAGAAACAGGTACCAGATAGATAGTAGAGAGAACAAGTGGCATGAAGACATGTAGATGTGCAGTGGAAGAGATATTTCTCTATGGGGGGGGGGTGGGGGTCTACACTATGATCAATCAACATCAGTCTAAGTCGGCTTACCCGCAAAGCCGAGTACAGCACAGCAGCTTTGAGCCTCCTGCTCCGAGGGCAGCGCGAGCACGGACGCTCCCCTGCGTATTAATTACATCTTCTTATGGCACCCAGGAGTTCCATGTTGCTGTAGGTTGAACCTGCTGCTCGCGTGCTCGCTCTACAGCCTGCCTCCCTTCCTCCCAAAGAGCGCCGCGTCGATTAGAGTCGGCTTTACCGTGTTCGGCCTGCTTTTCGCAGCCAAGTCATGACGGCTTTCAAAGGAAAGTCGACGCTTTAGAGGAAGCGGCGCGCTCTTGTTCGTTACGAAATGGCAGCGTTTTGTTTTGTTTACGTTTCTCGGTTGATCTCTGCAAGCCTGTAGCTGCGAGAGATTTCACAGATGTTTTATTGCGACGATGTTTTCTTCATCGTGACACATCTACAACTTTAATGGGATATATACACACACACACACGCTACACTAGCAATTGGTTTTGACAGTTATCGTTTGAGTGAAAACATAATTGCTACCTGTATTATGCTGCCTGGTAGAGCTTCTTTTTCTGGTGTAGGAAGTGCGACAGTTCTTTACCTCAAGCTAGTGACAGGGAAGGAAGTCATGTTCATTGGTTAAAGTAAGGGAAAGATCTTGGTTTTATTAAAAAGTAAGAACATGTCATGTGTCTTATTTCACGTCACCTTGGACTTTTTCAAAATCCAACCAGGTTCAAAACCTTTTTAAATCTTTTTAAATGCTTAAGTCGCTGCCAGACGACATTGTAGGGGGAAACAACTCAACTGTTGGTGAACATTTGCCGGCACGTTTGGTGTCAACATCCTGGGACTCGGCCGATGCACCAAGCAAGCAACGTTTGTGATAAGGCTTTGCTGGTCAAAATGGGGAGAGCAGGTTTGAGATTAAAGACGCACATTACATTTTTATTTTAAAGACCTGGCATTGCTTTAATGCTGCAGCACTGGACCGTCCTCCCATTAAACATTTCGACTTGTCAAAAACCGCTGTAACTAATATCATTAATGATTTACAGCAGATAAGCCATTTCAAGGGCACTGGTTCTTTGGCATGGCTTACTGACAGACCTAAATGTAATGTAGACATCATTAATGATATTAGCTACACCTGTGTTTTATTTAAAAAAAAAAAAAAAAAAAAAAGGAAGATACCGGTAACTTTGAATGCTTTAGCCCATTTACTACAAAGCAACACACATTACACACTTGTAGCAAGTTAGAGTCTTCCATTTCATTTTGATATAATAATGAATAGAAACCAACAGCTATGTGGAAGGTAACAGAAGTGCTTGAGAAAATATTAAAGTCTGCAATGTATATAATGTTTACTCTTTGCCCAGGATCACTCGTTTTCAACGAGAGCTTTTTGAATAAGAACACTCATAAAAGTCTGTGTTGCGTGGGGCCTACTTCTCGTTCATGCCTTTAAATGCTTTGTTACGTCGAGCAAAAATTCAGACGCAGCGTCTCCACTGATTCAAATGCCACGCTTACTTCACCCTCTCGGGTGTTGAGATGTGGGGAAAGAAGTCACACGAGTACGGTTTCTCGGGTAACAGCGAAAATTTCAGTGCAATCTGTAGAAGGGGGAACGTAAAAGAACCCTGGGTGTGAGGACGGAATTGCGTTTTTTCCTGATCAATCAGCAAACCCAGAGCTCCACAATGTGCTTCCTTCCTCCCCTCTTTTCGTCTCTTTTTCTCTGTAAACTCGGCTTTCGAACCATCTCCTCTCTTCTTTCTTTTTGTCTCCTCTCCTCTACTCTACTACTGCTTCCTCTCCTCCTCCCCCCTTCATCTCTTCTCCTCCCCGCTTCCTCCCTCTGCTCCTCTTCCTCTCCTGTGGGCCAAAAGAATTCATTACAGGCTGAGCTGATTCATGGCCTCAGTCCCACATCATAGGAGAGCATGGAGGCATGCCTATAAATCTGTGGCTACACGGTGCTACACACACCCGGCCACAAAAAATACATTGCGTGCATATACAGTGTGTAGCATATCAAAGACATGGACACACACACACACACGCACACGCACATGTAGAAAACCATCAGCACAGCATCCGCCCTGCAAACCATCATTAGAAGCAGTAGCCTGCTGTGTGTCCTGTTCTGTACATTTGCAGCAAACCACTCTTGGCTTCATAACAAGCACAGGGGGCTTAAAAGGCCCCTTAACTGTACAGACACTCTGTAAATAATGATTTTTCTCTGTGTGCGCGAGAGGGAGGGGGAAATTAAGGGTACCTCCCCTCCATCATCCGGATCTCAATCGCTCGGCCAGCAGCTGACTTGTAATGTCCATATTCATACAGGTGTACAATGGCACCGTTTACAGTCTTCGAACACTTCGAACTATGACCGTGCCGATGACGACAAAATCCGCTGCTGTGGCTCCTTCACTACCCCGAACAACCCCTCGTGTGTTGAAGCTTTAGATAATGTTCACTTTACTAGATCTAATGTGCGTGTGTTTGTTAACGAGGGATTGCTTCTAAGAGAATTCTTGCTGCTGCTCAGATTCTTTGAGGCCCCCTTTGAGAGCCTTTTTCTGCCAAATCTCACTTTATAACCATATGCTACAAACGGCAATTCCTTTACAGAAGTCTCTCAGTAATACAAACATAAAAGTGTAAAATATAATTGATTCTGTAGATCATCACATATTGCTTAATGCACTTGAGTTCCTGACTATGGTGGATAGAGAAAGGCTGTTTGATTACTTATAGTAATAGTGATGTCCTCGGAAAGCGCGCAACCATAAATAAGAAGTATATCAATTGCTTTTTCGACATTTCTCAAGTATGACTCAATTAAAAATTTCAATTTACTCGGTTGTGATCAAGCGGCAACCTCCGGGGCGGAAACGTGAAGCCAACGAGGAAGTGCCAAAAACTGCAGTTCCTTGAACGGCCACTGGAGGCTGGCTCCAAAAGCGAGTCAATCCCCACAGAGCCCCATGTTAAAATGCCCAACTGTACAGCAGAATAACATGTCTACAGCCTGATGGAAAAAATGTAAATAAAATTAAAAAAACGGTTTTGGTCTCTATAGCTAATTTCCCCATTCATGACAATTGTGAGGGGAGTGAGTTTTTATACAATTCACTCATTTAGAATAGTTTAGGGCTTAAAGTTATGCATAATTAAGGACACGGCTTTGAGTGACAGGTGGGTGCCCCATCAGGTGGCTTGCTGCTAGATGGTTTCGTCATCCACCTCTTTGCCCATTATTGGATTAGCCGGAGTCGGGGACAGCCAAGATGGCGACATCCGGCGCCCCTTTGGAGCCGCCCACTTTGAGCTTCACAACGGCTCTTCAGAAACCTATTAGTGACGTCACGGACACTACATCCATTTTTTTTTTTTTTCTGGCCTTGTTTACACAATTACATGTAATTATAGGTTTTATTACCATGACAACACTGTGAATTTCAGTGCGAAATGGTAAAAAATATTGAGGGGCAGATTAATAAGAGTTTATGGTCAACAAAAGCATGCTTGTGAGCAAACTCAAACCTATAAAGAAAAACAAAACATTGATTTTAACCCTAATGATGCTAGTCTATGGTGACTTTAGTGTATGGTTACCAAGTAACTTACATAAGTCAAATGGAAGCTTATTCCACTCTTAGCCACATACCCCGTGGCAGTTGTGTACACACAACTTTGTTTGTTTTGTTAGTGAATCTACAGGTCGTATGATTAATATGACCATTAACTTCATGATGGAAGTGGAAGTGCAACTCAGAACTCCGTGTGCTGGGTGTCCGGCTCTGAAAGCGAGTCACCCACCAGAAACAGGTAGATCATTTTAGTATCTATGCTCTTGTCATTAAACAGGTAAGTTACAAAGATGTCGTGCATTTAGGTATGTGCTTGTGTTTTAGGATGGTGTGTGTGTGTGTGTGTGTGTGTGCATCCATCAGTGTGTAAATGAAAAATGGGCCAGGAAGTGAGCCAACTGATGCCTTGACTAAGGAGACGCAAACAGCGCCAAAGCTCGCCAAATGTCTCGTGCACACGCACAAACACACACGTGTTTTTAAAACACAACCTACACACACGCACTCCATTTTTCCTTCCTCTTGCCTTTGCTACCCTCCGTTACACACTCCCTCATTCCGTTCACTCTCTTTAATTAACCCCCCCCCCACTTCTCCCCTCAGGCTAGCACAAAACCACGCCAAGGCGCCGACATACACACATTTTCCTTACTAAATGGCACTTGCACTTGTGCGTACAGACACACAAAACACACACACACACACACTGCAAAATCGCCAACACTTTTCTAGAAATTAGCAACACGCTGCATAAAAAAGGTCAATTCCAACTAATAGGATCTCATTTCAGGAAGATTTAAATCTTCTCATCCAAGATACACAATCTCGTCAAGCAACTCATTAGATCATTCGACTGTTTCAAGGGAACTGATCCCGATGTGTCTTAGACGTATATTCAAATATATTCTTCAGCCAGAACTGATAGACAGAAGACAGAAAAAAACAGCATTGCTAATAATTTGTTTAAGTGTCCTTACTCCACTGTAAAAAATATCTAAAAATCATATTTCATATTTAGATGTAGTTGTTTAGGCCTAACAGGCCGAGGCCTCGTGCGGCTGACTCCCATCTGCAACGCGTGTGATGAGGGCGCGGGGTTCATTATGTCTGTCACAGCGTCAACGCCAATGTCCACCAGCCGTAGAAATACCCCACAAAATGATGAGCTCAATTAAAAAGACAAATAATCTACATTTAAAGAACCTTTATCTTGAATTTCTGAGGTTTCCTTGCTTGATGAATGAATCGCGTCACGCCGACTCTAGCCAGGTTTTAATCCAAATACAAAGAAATGTATTGGTTTCCAGCGAATTGGGATACGCGAACTCATGCACGGTTCCATCCACTACTGTTACGCGAATTAGGAGTTGGTTATCTCGACTAAACAGCTGGAGGCGCCAACTCTACGGGCTCATGCCACTAAACCATTGCAACAAGAACGCGACGGCAGGACGTCATTAAAAACGGCTCCACAAAAAACTCAAATGAACCAAAAACTATGTGGGAAGCGTGATGGGAATATGGCATTCATGTTAAGTATGAGAAACGTTACCGTCTCCTTTTCGGAAGCTTGAGTGACCCGATAAGTCACGGGCTTCATGTTCGTGCGCTAGAATCAAGAAAAAAAACAAACAAAAAAAACTTCTCTTGCTGGATTTTTTTTTTATGCGCAAAAATAGCGGGACAAAGTGGGGGATTTTCTGTGATCGTGAGTTTCTGCAGCAGGTGCAGTGCAGTCCAAAATACCCAGTACACCCACCATTGAGGAACACACAAGTGTGGAGGGTATGTACACTCAAACACGCCCCGCCTCCCCCCGTTTGCAGACTCACACACCCGCAAATACACACACAATCCATAACTGTCACCCTCTTCCCGGGTTGGCTGTTTTTTTCCCCCAGACATCACTTACTAATGTCATTGCTGAACCAGAAGCCTTTCTGACGTAATGCTCGCTCTGCCTGCCTCCCTCCCTCCCTCTCCTATCTTTCTCCTTCTCCTCACCAACCTCTCTCCTCTTGTTTTCTCCCTCTAATTTCATTGCCACGTCCCTCCGTCGCTGTTTTTTCCAGTCTGTGAGGAGTCTTAAGAGTGAGGGAACAGATGGGGGAAGGAGGGGAGATTAAGATGATGAAAACTGCTCATTTCGGGAATGAAAAGAGCCCCCCCCCCAATAGATGAGGAAAAAGTCTACTGTAGCTTTGGTGGAAATATAACAAAAAAAAAAGAAAGGCTAATATATCCTGAACCTGAGAGGGAGACGGTGACTGAGAGGAGAAATCAGTGCTGGTGAGCATGTGCACATGGCTACATTTTTATTCACGCCTTTTTGTAGAGAGAAGGAGTGGGCCCGAGAGCCAGAAAGAAAGCGAGACGTTGGGGTAATAAACTACCGTATGTGCACCGTATAATGAGCGGAGCAGCGGGGAGAAGGGTGAGACACAGGAAATGGAGGGCAGAGAGGAAAAGGGGAGAAAAGAGACATTAGGGCGACAGGGGAAAAAAAAAAAAACAAAAAAAAAAAAAAAAGACATATTCTTGATATTGCTCGCTCCGGCTGTGGCAGGCGCCGAGGCCTGGAATGGGCCGACGAATGACTTCTGGTTTGTGCACCGCCGCTGCATTATTCAGGCAGATATTAAAGGGCTCACACAGCCGTCAGCCATGATGGGAGGTGTGTGTGTGTGTGTGTGTGTGGAAAGAGGGGTGTTTTCATTTTCACTTGCCTGGCAAAGACATTGTTGACTATGTCGCTAAATAGAAGCGGTTTACAAACCATTTTTTAGCCCATAACATTTCATACACAATGCTGAAGTGTCTCTTGTTGTAAGCGTGTGGCCTTGTGATTAGTGGAGGAATTGTGTGTCTCATTGTACATTAGGCAGCAAACAAGCATAGAAAACAGCTTTGTAGGCATCCGCTCATGGCAGGAAGGCTGCGGAGCTTTTTCTTTTGATTATCCATTGTTTGCTTCCCTAATGTTCATCAGATAGTCTTGTACAGTAGATAGAGACAGTAGAGCACTCCTCCCTTCATGTTTGAGCACATAAGCCGCACAATGGATGATCTCGTCGTACATTATTGTAACGGCAAATGCTTAGACACCAGCTTGTGCCAAAACGAGATACCCATGATTACTGCCAACAGTGTGCGGTCGACCGCCATTACAAAAGCAAGTTAATTAGGCAGAACCACTGCGATTAAAGGACTGCCGATGCAGGCTTCCACAACTGCGGAACTTGAACTTTATTTTTTTTGTTATTTTCACTTCCAGTTTGTTAAAAAAAATAAAAAATAAAAAATACATCCGACAACCAATTCCCATCATCCCGGCCTTTCCCCGTCAAGCGGCAGTCACAGAGAACCAGCGTAAATATTTTACATTACTGGAGAGCCGCTGTAAATAATGAGAAGCGAGGAGCATGACTGTCTTTGTAAAGTTTGTTTACACCATGGAGAATGCCACAGAGAATACTTTAGCTACCAGGTGTGCACAGGAAAAGCAAACATTTTAAAAATCATTCTAAATCATTAACCTGTAGGTAACTATAGCAACAACACTGATATACCACACTACATTACATTTACAGTCATTTAGCAGACGTTTTAATCCAAAGCGACTTACACACTCACACACCGAAGGCGCAGCTTCGGGAGCAATTTTTGGGGTTCAGTATCGTGCTCAAGGACGCTTCGACATGTGGCCTGGCGGGAACCTGCGATCGAACCGCCAACCTTCCGATTGCTGGACGACCACTCTGCCACCAAGCCACAGCCACCCCACATTACAAGTTAACTGGAGAAACTATGCCTACCATGGTAGGAACGGATCATTTACACACTTTTAAACATTGAATAACGCTGCCACCATTTTTTCCTTTGCTAAACGGCCTCGGGTGCACTGATGTCCTGTGAGAGTCCCAACTATAGAAAATAATGGACTCTCTTGTGGAAAGTCCCATCTACATACTTGGGGTTTTTACCTGGATGTTTATTATGGTCTTATTTGAGGACAACTTGCCATGCATTGTTATTTGTATATGGCAGCTGTAGATCATTCAAAAACAGCTCGATATTAATCGTGTGTGCCACGTCGTACAGACTTTGGCACGGTATGGTGGCAAGGATGTCCCAGTCCGTGGAGCTCAATAGATCCATATGCTGCTTTTCAGCCTGTGTAAGTGAAGGTTGGCGTTTTTAATCTTTTAACTTTAAAAAGTTTAGTTACTGTGCTTTATTATCGCAGTACGAATCAAATAAATCTTATTCCTGCCCTCGGTTGAATTCCATCTCCAGCGTGTCTGTTTTCTGGGTTTTCCTGTTGGCTCAAAAAAGGTAGGTCAGCTAATCAATATGGCAACATCCCTTAGGCAGATGAAAGCTCGATAGATGTACCTGCCAAAATGCTGTAGATCCCAGCATAAAGTGTTTTAATAGGACACTGGGCTAACACAAGTCACCCATAAGGCCTCACTGAGCCCTGACAGATGACGATCAAGTTGCTCTCTGGTGGTTGCCTTCAAAGCTGAGTGAGGAGGCTGTACTTCTCCACAGGGAACTTGAGATAGGCTATCACACAGAACTTTGAATTAAACATGACAGGAATCCCATTTCCGTAAAAAAACACCCTTTATTGATTGTCACAGGCGGTTAAAGATGAAATTAGGGGTTTCGAAAAATGTTTTATGTTGTTGAATTCTTTTTGGAGATTATAGTAATCAAGCCGTATCTTTTCTTTGACTGCTCCACTGAAGTTCTTTTGATCATTTCATTTTTTGCTCTTTGCAATAAACACAAGCTTTTGGGTGACGTTGTCCCAGCTGTTCCTGACAAACAATTTGCCTCAAGAAACAACACCGTTCGCACGTCAGAACTGATTTTGTGAGGGACCATGGCTACAATAGCTGACAGATTCGGAGTAGCTTTCCTCCAAAACCGATTGGGTTTTTGTTTGCTTAAGTCAGTAAAGTAGAAAGGAAACATTTACCTATGAATCATTCCAGCACACAAATCAGCTATTGCCGTCATGCAGTAGTATTCGACTGTCCCTGTCTGTTAATGAAACATTGTAAAAGATTTTTTAGGACGGGGGGGGGGCATTCCTTACCTTTATGTGACTGAAACAGCTGAACCCCGGTCGCTGCGTAAGGGCTCCGCTTTGGCACATGGGTCGTGCTCTACCAGGTGAGCTACCAGGGCGCCCCAGTTGGAGGGATTTCATTGTGAAGCAGCTGCAGTATTAAACTTGGTCAACTCACTGCTAACTTGTCCCATAAGAATTTATTGATTTTGACATTTGTTGAGTGTTTTTTTTTGTGTGGTTTTTATTTAACCACAGGACAGTTTTAAATATCAATATCAAAATACTTACATGGCAAGGTGAAGGGAATTGGCACATATTGCAGTTTGGGCAAACCTCAGACGTCAAAGGAAACCACAGCGGCATTAATAACTGGATGTGTTCAGTGCACAAATGAACAAATCTTTAATACCAAATCCTTAAGCTGAACTTAGTGTACGGAGTCATGAGTGGGTGTTTGTTCTACTCACTGCTCGCCGTTGTCAGCTCAGCTGTGATATACAGTTTGTTACGTCTTGGTTAAAAGCTTACTGAAAGACCGCAAAAGCCAGAGAAACAATTTTAATGCGGCAACTCTGCTGCAAATAGGTGGTGCTGAGGTGTTAAAAAGCAACTTAACACAGTCCATAACACTAAAATGTTCTGATTTAGTAAAGGTACTCACTTTACCATCAAATGATGCTGGTCCCTGTCTACAGTATTCATTGCAACACCAGCTCGTCGTCTTTTTTGGACAACAGAACAAAGAATTTAATACACGAACAACATGTATAAAAATAAATACAAAAATTAATGTGAAAATCGGTGCCCCATGTCCTATTCACTCCAATCTGGGCAACACCTCCACCTATCGAGACAAAAACTTTCAATGGTGTGGGAGTTCTACTTCATTCAGTAAATCAGCCACCGACAAAACCTGCTTACTATATACCTACATACTGATCTGAAGACACTAAGAAGCAGTGTTGTAGCATCACATAATCAAGAATGATGATGCAGTCGCTTTCTGATGTGTTGACTGACGTGCATTTGAACATCAGCTTAGCTTAAAAAAATAAATAAATAAACTATCTTCATAGTCAGAACCTGCTAATCTTTGAGCTGCGATAAACAAAATGATTCCAAACATTTACCACCACGTTTGATTCAAAACATTTAGAAAGAACTGTAGTTTCCACTTCTGACGGGAACACAGTTGGCGTCATGGGTCGCTCACATCATGGAGGTGCACAAGAAGACACGAAGAAGCGGCTTAATGCAAATCACCATTTCAGATTCACACTCCTTTAAGATAGTCCCAGAGATCTAAATGAAGGAAACAAGAAGCTCAAGAAGAACAGGATGAGGCAGGTTGAGGAAAGCTGGGTGCCAAAGAGAAGACAAACACTAACCCTCCATCGCTCCTGGAATGCATTTAATGTGTCCTTTAAAGTAACGTCAGAAGTGGAAATCAACTGTGAATCTATGACCTTCCTTTCCAATTTGCCAACCTACCAACACATGCTGATTCTACCTTCCCTGCCGCGCTGCAGTGTGCCATAAAAACCCCCCAAAACAAAAAACAGCCAACAGTTACTTGTCTCCTGCTGGCTGTCAACTGCGATCCATCGCGCTTTTACTGTGAGGTTTCCCCCTGACTTGCTGGCATGATGAGACACTGTAAGCGAGTGTGTTTGTGTGTGTGTGTGTGTGTGTGTGTTTGTGAGAAAGTGGATCCTTGCTCCCAGGCTGGTGTTATGTGTAAGTGTGTGTGTGTGAGACTGAGAAGTTTCTGCATTAGGCTGCGGGTTTTGTATCCATGTGCGAGCTGAGATCTGTGCCTGCGGTGCATCTCGTGTGCGCGCGACGTGCGCTCGTGACTGTAACGCTTCTCGTGTTCTGGCTGGAACGAGGCGCTGCAGTGGTCAGGGCGCTGACTGCCGGCCGCACAGGGCTGCCACGCACAGGTCGGGAGTTGTACTGCAAATACGCATTCACACAAACACACACATTTATAATTTTGCGCTTGTTAAGCAGATAATTAACTGCATTTATTGCCTATCCCCATGACCACATGGACTGCAGCCCCATATTTACCATTTATTCTCTTTCATAACATTTGAATCTGGCTTAAATCTCCTTAACCGGATTTAAATAGAAGTATTTTGTTTGTCTGGGAGCAGCTCTGCAGTACACAACAAGCAAGTTAGCAACGAAAGCAAGCACAAGTCTTGTCCTTCAACAGAACTATGCTGCAGTCTATGTTTAGGCTAAACCACCACTGTCTATGAACATACTGTAGACACACGTACACTACATGGCCAACAGTATACAGACCGCCGAACAAAGTACGTGGACACCCAAACATTACACCCATGTGTGACTGTTGAACATCTCATTCCGAAACAACGGCCATTAATCTGCTGCTATAACAGCCTCCGCTCTTCTGGAAACCTGGCTGCAGGGATTTACGCCCATTCAGCCACAAGAGCATTAGGGAAGTCAACACTGATGTTGGGTGATAAGGTCTGGCTCGCAGTTGGTGTTCCAGGTCATCCCAAATGGATGGGGTTGAGGCATACACACATACTCCACCTCTGTCTGCTGCCTGACTTGCATCACACAAGGCCACTCCTCACCATCTAGCTAGAGTTTCCCTGTTCAAGTTGAGGCAACTCACGTCGCACAAGGGGTCTAGGAATCACTCTGTGTGCCTCTCTCCTAGGAACTATTTGTCCCGGAAGAATCTATCCGCAGCTAATGCTTAAGGCCACACAGCTCTCAGGGTCAAAAAGGCATTTAAACCTCTCCACAGTGATAAGGTGGCCCTATCCTCTTAAAAGATAGGGCGAGGGAAACTCTGCATCTACAGAATGTGATCAAAGAAGCCAGTGGCGGTAGTTCAGAATGCCACCCAAAACGAGACACTAGGGGAGAACCCGAAACATGCTGCATAGATGTATATGCACGCCAGCCTGTGAGTGCTCCTGGACCTTCAAAAGGTTTTTGTAGGCAAGTCAGGGATTCAGCAAGCATCGACCACCACCTGGTAAACAGAATGACCCTATGACTGAATGCCTACAGGAGTGCCCTGCAGCATTGTGGGAAAAAACTCAAGAAAAATAGACCTACAGCAACAAATGTAAATGAAAATGATCTTCTGTTGGGCCTGTTTTCTGTAGTTCTGATCCTGCTTTGGCCACTGATTTGTTACCCTATAGTTGACAACTATATGTGTTGTCGACAAAACATAATATAAATTTTGTGCATGTCTAGTTTCAGGTTAAGGGATCGATGTGTTGATGAAAACATGATGTGGACTTCCAGGGATTTTAATGGAGAGTCACACTGAGGCAAACAACACATCAGTAGCACTACAGTGTAGCTATTGACAAAATTCTGGCCAAGGAGTAGTTCTTTTAGAGAAGCATTGAAAGAACGGATTAAAGCGAAAAGGGGCTGAAGGCGTGTTGTAACTGATCTTTTACAGCAACACACTGTTTGCAGTCACACTGAGAAACATAACAGGAACAGACGGTGCCGTTAATAGAACGGTACGCCGAGCAACAAAAAAGTTTAAGGCTCAATTAAGGAGTAACAGTCAGCGAGAGGATAATTACTGAGAACTGAGTCTTTCAGTTAAAGGGAGGTGTAAGAGTTTTGATATTTTAATGGACATTACAGATTTCCAAAGCAGCCTTTCATGAGGCAGTACTGGCATCAGATTACTAGAGCATATGCCTAACTTTAACCAAAAAGCTAAATCCATATACTAGCTTTATAGATATAAAAGAAATGATAAGATTTTCCTCAGCAGACGTCAGGGCTAACCAAAAGGCCTGGCCTTCTTCATTGTACCCTGACACGATTGTCATTAGGATCTAAATTCTCACAAAGTGCCCTCAGCTCTGCCAGTGACAGCTGAGATATCTTGCCAATATCTTACCAGCTGTCGGGCCCCGGGCCCTGGCAACCTGCTGTCCGAGTGTATGAATACATTCTGGGCTGATGAAAATCAACATTATGCATTCCACTTGTCGGCAGGGCTGCACAACTGATTTGTGAAAATGCAAAGTGGAAGTTCAGTTTGCGTAATTGGTAATTGCAGAATTCTGCCTCATAGAAATATTAAACACAACTGCACTTGACTCACAGCTGCTGTGGTCGAAAACAGTCAAGATGTTAATATTAGTATAATACACTAATCCATGAATCTATGCATAATCACAGTTAATACTAATGAGTGCGTTTAGTTTAGTTTAGTTGTAAGCTGTGCAGCTTGAGATTCTGCAGCCAAAAATCAGGTGCTCCCTCCAGGGCTGAGCGGTGTGAGAACCAGCTGGTGATCTGATAGTTTACCAGAAAAGGCTTCAAATCACATTCTAAGCTACAGTCGGTCTCTACAGGAAGGTCGCAGGTTCAAGGGTGCCGGGTGCGTTTGGGGAATGAGTAAAAACGTGTTAAGACTCAAATTCAAAGCGCTGGTAATATTAATGCGTACATCATTAATAGTCACAATATCTATTCAGTGCAATAAATGAAAGCCAAACAAACAACTTTTAGCTATTCTAATATGAAATAATATCAATAAATACCTGCTATTTCTGTCAAGAGCCCCCCCATCCCTCCTACAATGAGGCAAGAGATGCAGACAGAGAGGCACAGAAAGGTTACAAACCATGTTTTCCTTCCCTTATGGTCGTTTTGCATGTCTTTGTGGTCGTTTGATTGAATTGTTTTTAACCAAAACAGTCACTTCGTACAGAGGTTTGGATACTACCAAGCCAACTACCTATCACCCTCTCACTCTGGTTAAGGGGAGGCACGCCTCTGGTCCTGCCTCTGCTGACCTTAAATGTCAGCTGCACGTTAAAGGTGTAGCCGCTTACTTTTCCCATGGCAAGGTTGGAAAGTTCAGGCCACTTCTCTCTCCAGAGGACACTGAAAGACTAATGCATGCTTTTTTCGCAATCAGGCTGAATTGCTGGAATGTAAAAAAAAAAACAAAAAAAAACACCCCACTCAGCGCAGCTCATTCAGAATGCTCCTCTGAGAGTTTCTACAGGTTCAGGTAAATCATCTAAACCAATTGTTGTGGAGGTGTTGGTAGACACACACTGAAAGTCCATTATAATGGTCCCTGCGCTATAAAACGACACACTCAAAACACATACAGTAACTTTATATCAGTTAAGAGGAACAAAATTCTTAATCAAATTCATCACTAGCTGGCATTAAAAATATAATGTCAGAGGTCTCTGTCAAAAAAAAGTCATGCAAACCATGACTTTGCAGACCTTGCACTGCCTCCCTTCCTGAATTTATTAATATACTCCATTTGCTTAGAAGTAAGCCGACACACAACTGAATTTCCAAACAGAATGTAAACCAACTAAATCAGATTGTTTACTGCTGCTTGCTAAAAAAAAAAAGAAACAGCAGGTAAAAAAATATTACATTATAGTGTGTGTGTGTGTGTGTGTGTTACGTGTTTGGGTATTTAGCTCAGTCAGCTGTTTCCTGCAGGACACGTTGGGTCTTGCTCTCTAAACGTGCCCTTTATTCACATTACAGGTCTCAATAACGCGTTACATCCACAAATATGACGGGTATTTGACAGAGATGTTAATGGTCTTCAATCTCTTCCTCTGCCAATGCAACCGCAGGGGGGCACAAGCCAGTGTCTTCATGTGCCAGTCCCAAGTCTGGAGAAATGCAGAGGGTTGTGTCAGGAAGGTCATCCGACGTAAAACACCTGCCAAACTAAAAATGCGAATCATGACAATGACTTCCATACCGGATCGGTCGGGGCCCGGGTTAACAACGACCGTCACCGGTGCTGTTGACCTACAGGGTACCGGTGGAAATTGGACTACTGTTGGTCGAAGACGAAGAAGGAGAGGAGGAGGGTGTGTTCGTAGGCAGAGCGAGAAGAGGAAAGCTAAGAATGTAGGACTGACAGTAGGGACTTTGAATGTTGGGACTATGACAGGGAAGGCTAGAGAGTTGATTGACATGATGCAGAGAAGGAAGGTGGACATACTGTGTGTCCAGGAGACCAGGTGGAAAGGTAGCAAGGCTAGAAGCTTAGGAGCAGGGTTCAAGTTGTTCTACCATGGGTCGGATAGGAAGAGAAACGTAGTAGGAGTTATCCTGAAAGAGGAGTTTGTGAGGAATGTTCATGAGGTGAAAAGAGTGTCAGACAGGTTGATGAGCCTGAAGCTGGAAATTGAAGGGATGATGTTCAATGTTGTGAGTGGTTATGCCCCACAGGTAGGATGTGAGTTAGAAGAGAAGGAGAAATTCTGGAGTGAGTTAGATGAAGTGATGCAGAGCATCCCCAGAGGTGAGAGAGTGGTGATTGGTGCAGATTTCAACGGGCATGTAGGTGAAGGGAACAGAGGTGATGAGAATGTGATGGGCAGGTTTGGTCTTCAGGACAGGAACGCAGAAGGACAGATGGTGGTAGACTTTGCAAAGAGGCAGGAACATAGGGTGACCTATAAGAGCGGAGGGAGAAGCACTCAGGTGGACTACATCTTGTGTAGACGTTGTAATCTGAAAGAGACCGGTGACTGTAAAGTAGTGGTAGGGGAGAGTGTAGCCAGACAACACAGGATGGTAGTGTGTAAAATGACTCTGGTGGTGAGGAAGATGAAGAGGACAAAGGCAGAGCAGAGGACGAAGTGGTGGAAGCTGAAAAAGGAAGAATGTCGTGTAGTTTTCAGGGAGGAGCTGAGACAGACTCTGGGTGGTCAGGAAGTGCTCCCAGATGACTGGACCACTACAGCTAATGTGATCAGGGAGACAGGTAGGAGGGCACTCGGTGTGTCATCTGGAAAGAGGAAAGTGGACAAGGAGACTTGGTGGTGGAACCAGGAAGTTCAGGAGTGTATACAGAGAAAGAGGTTAGCAAAGAAGAAGTGGGACACTGAGAGGACTGAAGAGAGTAGACAGGAGTACAGGGAGATGCAGCGTAAGGTGAAGGTAGAGGTGGCAAAGGCCAAACAAAGAGCATATGAGGACTTGTATGCTAGGTTGGACACTAAAGAGGGAGAGGTGGATTTGTACAGGTTGGCCAGACAAAGAGATAGAGATGGGAAGGATGTGCAGCAGGTTAGGGTGATTAAAGATAAGGATGGAAATGTATTGACAGGTGCCAGGAGTGTGATGGGAAGATGGAAGGAGTACTTTGAAGAGTTGATGAATGAGGAAAATGAAAGGCAACGAAGAGTAGAAGAGGTGACTGGTGTGGAGCAGGAAGTAGCAAAGATTAGCAAGAGTGAAGTGAGGAGGACGTTGAAGAGGAAGAAGAGTGGAAAGGCAGTTGGTCCTGATGACATACCTGTGGAGGTATGGAAGTGTCTAGGAGAGGTGGCAGTTGAGTTTCTCACTAATTTGTTTAACAAGATCTTGGAGAGTGAGAGGATGCCCGAGGAATGGAGGAGAAGTGTACTGGTGCCAATTTTCAAGAACAAGGGAGATGTGCAGAGCTGTGGCAACTACAGAGGAATAAAGCTGATGAGTCATACAATGAAGTTGTGGGAAAGAGTAGTGGAAGCTAGGCTAAGGGCAGAGGTGAGCATCTGTGAGCAGCAATATGGTTTCATGCCTAGAAAGAGCACAACAGATGCAGTGTTTGCTTTGAGGATGCTGATGGAGAAGTACAGAGAAGGTCATAAGGAGTTGCATTGTGTCTTTGTAGATTTAGAGAAAGCGTACGACAGGGTGCCGAGAGAGGAGCTGTGGTATTGCATGAGGAAGTCTGGAGTGGCAGAGAAGTATGTTAAAGTGGTGCAGGACATGTACGAGAGCTGTAAGACCGTGGTGAGGTGTGCTGTAGGTGCGACAGAGGAGTTCAAGGTGGAGGTGGGTCTGCATCAAGGATCGGCTCTGAGCCCCTTCTTGTTTGCTCTGGTGATGGACAGGCTGACGGATGAGGTTAGACAGGAATCTCCATGGACTAT
>CM022477.1:4064693-4076303 GCA_011952105.1 Coreoperca whiteheadi
CCAAACACACAAATGCGACAGTCCAAGCTTCCCCAGAGGACTACTGCCCAGCTACAAACCGAACACACACCTCAGCAGCAGAATGGATTATGGCTTAGCAAGCAGCCTGGCCTTCCATACCATACGCTGAGGCAGCTGTTTCTGGATCTGCATGTTGGTGTGTGTGAGTTTGCGGAGATATATGACAGTGAAGAAAACCATAAGGGAGGCTTTATGCTATTGACAAAACAATAAAGTGTGTGTGTGTGAGCGCGTGCATTTGTGGAAATGTCTAGGTCAGGCAGAGGGAGGGGGCTCCTGTTTGCAGCAATCATACGGAAATCGATAACTCCCCGCACCCTTGACCCCTATTACTTATCAAGTGCGGGTTCAAAGAAGCGTGGACACCCTGTAAAAGAAATGAGGGAATCAATTTCCATTTTGGCAATTGGTTCATATTGACAGTTTGATAAAACAGCGTGGAGAACAACTTAGGAGAGCAAGAAGAAAGAGAACATGAAGAAGAACAAAACTGTAGCTGCTGATCTTTCACTGCAACGACTTCACTGTCTCATTGACTCTGGTTTTCTGAAATATGTTTTCTTAATTTTCATTAAAAATTACCTCCCTGGATAGTCTCATTTGAATTGCAGCCAGAAATCTTGGAAACCAGCCTCCAGGCCACAACAGATTTATCATTTTCTGCATTTGTTTATTGGCAAGGGAAGAGGGGATCGGCTGATATTTGGGAAGTTGATCTTGCATGACAGTTCAATATTAAATCCTCAGAGAGACACATTATTTTTATGGTTGGATTGGTTCCTGGAGCGAAAATTGACTTTAAAAAAAAAAAGAAAAACAAACAAAACAAAAAAACACAAAGAAAACCCACAAGACTTACTGAGTTTTGTTACAGCAAAAGAGATTAAAGCACCTTGAGGAGTAGAGTTCACCAAACCCGCAGGGAGATAATCCGACCGGATTGGCCGAAAAATGCCTACTAATCTCATGGCTCTGTGTCCAAAGTCTCTAGAGATCTGACTGGTATGTTTAATGTCTTTAGTGATCATACTGGTCTGTGGCTTTCCAATTGAGCCGAAAAGCCACTAGGGTTGTCTCCAAAATGTGGAACCCTGCAGATGGATAAAAAAAAAAAAAAAAGAATAATTGTATTATTCCTTTGGGTAAATTCTGTGTTACATCCAAAATAGACTGATCAGAGTTCATGCATATTCAAATACCAGATTACTGATCCATTGCACTTAAAAGCACCTGCAGTTTTTATATGAAACAACTCGTTTCATCTGCAAAATTTGGGTTAGAATCCCCTTTATTGCTATTAAACACAGCTATTGGGGGCTTGTTTGTGTAATTTGGGTATTTCCATCACTCACTGAGCAAAGGAGGTCAATGTTATACAATTTCCAGATACTTTCAATAGGACTGCGATCTCGTTTGGGAGCTTTTTATGCTGCCTAAAATATTAACAGCCAAGTAAATGTCACATTTTGGTGTCAAATTATCTGAATAACAAAAAAGGCACACAGGTATCGTATTGTGTTTTAAAAACTAAAAAAAAAAAGCTCAAAGGCTACTTTCTAGCTTATTTTCCAAGCTTTCCATCACCTCTTTCTTGCAGTCATGGACACAAAGGGCCCCTGGGTACAGACATGACAAAGGCCTCCATATATATATATATACACATATACATATATACATACATACATACATAAATAAACACACACACACACACACACACACAAGGTCAATATGAAAGGACTCCATTCAGAACCAGGAGCTAAAAGAAACATGATCAGAACATCCCCACTTTTGACTTAACACATTGACTCGCCAACAAGAAATGTAACAACAACAGATGACCTGGGGGCCACCTTGACCCACTTTGCTAATTCATCCATGTTTGTGGTCTTAGTGGATGGACTTTGCCATCGCCAAACACCATCTTTGAAAAGAGAGAAGTTCAATCTCCCACATACGACCACTTGTTATCACGTGACCAACGTGAGGACAACCAGTAGGCGATTTGAGGGGGGATGCCATCCCCCTTGTTGGTAAAAACGACCAAAATCCGCCCCCCTTGTTAGCTGCTCGTAAGATGCTGTTATTTTGTCTCGCAGTGGCGCTTCACATTGACGCTTTTAATAATTGCCATGATCTTGGAACGTATGAGACATACTGGTTTTGAACTGCCAGTGGGAAGATTGAACCCATAAGAGCCTTTCCATTCTTGATTAAAAGCTCTGTTTCACCTGCCTCCTTTTCTCTTTTATAGAGCACGCCATGTGAAATTATTTACAGTATACGACGCGTGTGTGTGTGTGTGTGAGAGAGAGAGTGTCTCACTCACTGACTTCTCGCGGGCTGCTAAACCACTGATGTAAAGGCTAGAAAAGCTGCGCCGGTTAAAATAGAAATGCTCCGTCAAAATGTAATTAATCTCAAAAAAAAAAAAAGAGAAGGAAAAAATAGATAAAGTGCAGCAGCAGCATGCCAAAGGCGAAGTCTCCAGTTAAAAAAAAAAACCCAACAACAACAACAAAGCAATGTCTGTTTTTATAGTGCGTCACGTAGGCACAGTGTTCTCACAATTTACACCAGCAGAACATAAAAGAAAAATGTGTGAATGGCTTCTAGGTCATAAATCATACGATTTCTAGTTTTCTAGAAATGTATAGCAGAGTTGTTCAAGCATGTTCACCAGGGGTGGGTGATTTAGGCATTTTCTGTAACCAGAATACCGAGCGTAAACTTAATGACTCTACACGTGTCCTGTCAGTTCTTTGATTTCAATGGACAAAGTAATTAAACACCACTGTCGCTGTATCTGCTTCCTATTATCTTTAAGCTAAAGAAGGGATTTCAGGTATAGTCATAACTCTCTGGCGCCCATTTTGGAGGTCCTCGACCCTAGGGCAGCAGGGAAGATAAGTAAAAAGCTCATCTGCTTTTCTTAATGAACTACTTGGCCGCCTTTACGGAAATCAATAAACATGGCTGAGCGGAACTGAGCCTTTCAACACTAATAAATCTGATCGGTAGCCAACAACTGTCTGGTCAGATATCTTGTACTGTCCTGGTGTAAACAGAACATCCTCCTCTGGCCTTCCACTCCTTAGCTCTGAACTTAAACTAAATTGCCCTTTACAAACTCCAAATTATATCAGTCTTTAGAAGCAAAACACAAAATGCAATGTTACAGTTAACATCCAAATTATCACCCAATCTGTCTGTTGTAAACATTCATGAGATTTGGAGAAAAAAGGCCAATGTTGTGTTCACATCTTCTAAGTTTATACGGCGAATTTGTTAGCAAACAGATGCTTATTTACTCATCCAGCAGTTAGGGAGCAACATAATCATCCTTCATTCGGAGTCATGTTTCTGGCCAATTGGTAAAGTCCAACATTCACTCTCTTTCAGCTCTGTTTATGGTCTCTACCAATTCCTGTGGGAAACATCTGGCTCTTTAGCTGCTAAATGATCCGCTATGTTCACCAGCTAGTTGCTAACTGTTTGTCTGCCAGTTGGGTTTTTAGAGCTTTTTCACAAAAAAAAATAAAATAAAAAAAAGGCTGAATGCTGCAGCCAAGAACAACGCTACGGGAGCAGTGAGTGTGAACCAAAACCGTTGTGTATGGGATTTAAATCCTGCCAGGATTCAAAACTGAAAATAAAGATCTGAAAGGTGGAAACAAAGTGTTTGAAAAATCTAAATCTTACAAAAAGAAGTTCTGGCAATGTCCCTATGCCATCACTTTGTGGAAAGGTCTATTATTTGTTATTTCTGTATTAATGACTATTTGTGCGTTCTTACTGTTTGTATCGGAAAGATTTAATAAAGTTATTAAAAAAAAAAAAGCCTTGTGGCCAGAGAGCCGTGCATCAAAAAGTCTGCAGGAGGAGTGCAAATGTAGTGTAATGTAATAAGTTTCGCCCTTTCGAACCTCAGTTTTCAGAGTTTCAAAACTTTTTTTCCCCCCATACATTCGAACACCAGTTTTCAGATCACCATTTACAAGGTTTCAAATCTGGAAAACAAACTACACTGGGAGAACAGTGACAAATTCAAAACTCTGAAAAATTGTTTGCGCAACATCGTAAAAAACATGTTGCAGTTCTGAAGAAGGAAATCTTAAAAAACTACATGGTGTTTGTAGAGATATTTTTATTTTATTTTTTTACATTTTGCAAGCTTTCAAATCTTATTTTTTCGATCTTACAAAACTTCTTTTTGTAAGATTTTGAGTTTTAAAACACTTAGTTTCAACCTTTCAGATCTTTATTTTCAGTTTTGAATCCTGGCAGGATTTAAATCCCATAGTTGTGGGCCGCACAGCTAAATAATCAGTTGAAACGCACTATAAAAATCCATAAAGCTGAGGGGAGCTGCAGAGTCAGGTGATCATTCTCTGTAGCTTCATCACTACCAGCACCGTTGACACGGTTTTCACATGGTCATTTGATACATTATTATGAAAATACTGATTATAGCCACTTTATATTGGAGTGACAAGGTAAAATGTATTAATATATTAGTGTAGTGTATAGTAAAATGTATTGTTTTTTGCCTACCCTCATTTCCCCCAGATCATGTTGTCGAGTCAGGTAACTTTAATTTAAATTAGCCTTAAATCACAAATTCGTCTGAAAGGGCTCCTAAATCTTTACAACATGTGTTGCCCTTGTGAAGCTGTTTTCCTTTGTGTTGTATAATTTGCAAAATAATTAAAACGTCTAGTAGAGGCTGGTGTTTATAGGGTCTATAGTCGCATTAAGGTAATTCAATGACTCTGCAGTTTGTTCAGGCCAACAGAACTAATTCCTGTAAAGTCACCGAAACAGACGACACAGTTTACTGTGTCACAGCAACCTATATGTGGAACAAAGTTAAGATTATTCACTATGGCTTAGAACAGTAATGAGTGGAATTCTTGTTTTTAGCACAGGGTATTCTCCAACACGTCCGCACACTTGACTGACAAAAAAAGAAAACCAGTGCTTTCCGGAATGACCCATATGACCACTTACGAAATGACTTAGGGAGTCATTGTCTTCATGGACAAAAGAAACCAGCATTAACCGTTGGCAGGATATTGAACGTAAACCACAGTCTCCTGTGTCGAACGACGATGCTTTTGCACCCCCAACCCCACCCATCTCGAACTCCTCCCGCAGCGTGTGCGGCAGTGTAACAGCATCGCATTACTACTGCCTTTACAACTGACGGAGCAGTCCTTATTGTCACGATCACAACAGGTTATTTGTCCTGGAAAATGTGAACATACTGTGGGCATCTGAACAAATGTACCAATACTGTTACTTTTCTGGCGGGTACAGTCTTGAATTCTGACAAGGATGACAATAACAACACCACCCTATAAAATCGCACCAAACTGAGCTAAATCCTTGGATCATCATCTCTTGTCATCACAAACTTTTCCATCCGAAAGTCCACCTGCATCTCAGAGCACTGTGTTTTGTTATATACAAGGAATATGCTTGTCCTTCGGTGTCGGTGTGTTTGTGCTGCTGGTGCACAGAGTAGGGCTGAGCCAGCTGTATCCCTGACCCTCAAGTGCTGCATGGCTATCCATCGCTGTCTCTGCTAGCAGCCACGTCACTGCAAGGCTCCGACAGGCACCAGTCAGGAGGGCTACACTGAGCCTCACACACACACACACACACACACACACACACACACACACACACGCGCACTATATGCAAACTCATACCATATTGCGGTTAGGATTATTGTTACACTCAAACAGCTGTCAAATGGTTTAATGTACAGACACACACAATACATAATATGTGTCAAGTGCTTGCCGTTCACAGAAAACCCCCATCTGCCACATTTCACTCGTGGGACCGATCTCCTCCCCGAGGCCGGCGGATAACGATAGTCGAATAATGGAGGGCAAAATACAAATGCTAAGTTTTAGCCGCCCTAAAGCTGCTGCCTAATGCCTGCTGCCCTGACTGCAGGCGGCTAGATAGACCAAGAGACACATGACGCTGAGGCCCGAACCGATGCGCCAGACGCTGTGATAATATCCAGTATTTCTCCCAGCGAGCCTGTCGACACTTTGGCAGACGCTCTGCTCTCATCCAAAAGAGCAATAGGAGCTGTCTGCTCTGTCTCACCGCCTGCCTGACTGCTGACACACACACACACACACACAGAAATGCATGCATGCATACACTCAGGCAGGCATGCCCGTGGACGGCAGTGCCTAGACAATAAAATGTGTGCACATACGCAGATATACATTGACATTCATGTCTACTAAAACATGATACACTGAAACAGATACAGACATGTACTGTACATGTACGTGTAAAGACTCTACTATGGAATGCCAAGAGTGTCTCAAATCAACTTTCTGTTCATACCATGGTTACAGACTTGTGATTGGCTGCAGGGTATCCATTATTATGATAAAACTGCATAGCTCTCAAAACAATACTCATACCCGCAAGGCTATTCGCCTCAACCGTTACGAGGCAATGTCCTCTCCTGCTTAGAGTAGAGTTAGTAGTTGGAGTAGTAAACACAAAGTTTGCATGTAAAGAGAATACTACCCCAAAATGTATTTGAACACTTGTTAGATTTTGACACATGTACAGTGGTCATGGCATAATCTACTCTGACTAGGTTCAGAGTCGACTACCACAGTCCACATGTAAACAAAGGAGACGAACCACCACCAAAAGTCAAACCATAATTTTGGTAACTGCTTAGCCTCAAATATATTGACGAGTATATTTTGATTTATCTTACTGAACAAAAACATCCCCAACCAACCAGGTAACGCGGTCATCATTTTTTATTTGCTATTTAAAATAACACAAGTAATTGCAGTAAGCTTAACTAGCTTACAGTTGCTGTTATTGGCAGAAATGTAAGCCTGCCAACCAGCGGCCCAGCAAAGTCCAACCACAGTAGATGCAGCCATAAAGGTGGGGTGAGATTGTAATCCAATAAGTCTTTTTGTCAAATTCAGCGAATATCTCGCCACGGTACACTAGCTGTCCGTTCTGTGTGCGCGCGCTGAAAAAAAAAAAATAAATGTAAACAAACTCCAGTGTTTGTACTCCCTGGCTCTGTAAATGGGGAAATAAGCAAAGTGGCTCGCGTCAGGGAACGTTTAATGACTTGGCCACGGACATTCAGCTTACTTTCTAGTAAGCCAAGATCTGCTGTTGGTGTGACGTTAGCTACAGTCGCAGGAGCGTTGTGAGTGTCGCTGTCTGGAGCTGCTGTGCTGCTCTGGGAAACCGTCTCGTCCTCTCTGGCTGTTCGCTTTTCTTAGCAGCAACTGTACAGTTTGCTAGACCACGACCTAGCTAATATTGGTTACATTACTTGCTGTGTCGTCGTTCGCTCACTAGCGTGGTATTTTGTCATGGATATTGGATTCCTCCAAAATGGCACACCCCACCTTTAACGTGTGAAAACAATGCAAAAAAAAATAAATAATTACAACATTAGATCAGTAACAAGATGTGGCAGTTTAGATTGAATCTGATTGTATTCATTAGGATCACCTACAGAATTCCAGGAAATCATGGCATGGAAACATACATACACTGCCAAGAAATATTTATTTTCCAACATCTTGCTGTTGGAAAGAGGAGAACATCCTATAATCCATCATCCAGTTCCTTAACCCCCAAACGCCAACAGCCTCCTCTGGCCCCTTAATAATGTACAAACGAAACCCCAAACGGGCCCCACCCCCAGAAATACAATCACACATAATATCGCACATGGAAGGTCACACTGTGACTTAAACATCCAGCCTTAGGCACGCTGCCTCTCACACACACACACACACACACACACACACACTAACCGATGGAATTCAATTATGTCACAGGAAACTGCTTTTTACGGACATTCATGGCCCCGCGTCTTGGTCATAAATGGACATTTCATGCAGTTAAAGAAGTCTTCCTCTGGTTTCAGTAAGACACATAACGACTTTTCTGACCCATAACACTTTTTCAGGCCTTCATTTAGAACAGATATGCCATCACAGAAACAAACTGCCATCACTGAACACTACGGCTGGGGCAATTCATCGACGTAATCGGTTACAGAGGTACGTCGATTTGCGTGACGCGCGTCGCAATGAAGTATGGCTTTGCCCCGTCAACGCACGGATTACCCCCCGAGAGCAGGCTGCAGTTCTTACATGATAATCTACAGCAGTGTTTCCCACACATCCACTTTACTTGGGCTGGCCGCCCAGGTATATTAAAAGGTGGCCAAAGTATATTTGCCAATGCAGACGACCTGACAACTGAAAGACACAAGGGCTAAATACACTCAGGTAACGGGAGATAACAAGACACAGGTGAAAGCAATCAAAGACAGGAAGCAAAACGACACAAGACACATGAGATGGACCCAAAACCATGACAGATACGACAGTATGGCACATGTGCTGCTGTGGAAGCGGGATCGCAGGTGAAGCCAGTAAAATGCAGAATAATGCCCTGCAGTGAAAAACTTTTTCTTGTTGCATTTGTTTGTTTTGAAGAGATAATGATTGAATTAAATATTGAAATATTAAAGTTTTTTTATGTTTATTTTGTGTAAATTAATTGCTATAGTAAATTCAGTCAGTCAGTCCTTTTCTAGGGCTTGTTCCCGTTCGGGGTCGCCGGTGACTGGAGCCTATCCCAGCAACTTCGGCCCTTAGGCGGGGTACACCCTGGACAGTGGCCAACTCGTCGCAGGGCTGACACACAGACAGACAACCATTCTGTTATATTAAATTGAGTAATTAAAAAAATTATATTTATAACTGATAAATTAGTCTTTAGATTAATCACTAAAAACATAATCGTTAGGTGAAGCCCTATAGAGAACTGTGGTATATGGGGTTTTTTTTAGTGCCTTGCAGAAGGCCCCCTTGGCAGCTTTTACTCCATTTCCATAACCAAAATGTTGTGCCCACCCGCTGGTTCTTTGACTATTTAAACGCCTGCCTCTTTATCCTTCCAGCTATTGCCTGTTTCATCGTAAAAAGACACTGTTGAACAAAATTTGAGATTTCACAGACCAAAAACCGAGCAGAGCTTTTCAAGTGATTTCTTCAACCCATTGGAGTTCCAGGCCAAAATGTGAGTTTCTGTACTCCTATTTACATGTTTTTCCAACTTGGATGAAAACACCATGGGGTATGTAAAAATAAAAATTAGAAATTGTTGCATCCAAGTTTTACAGTGATGTGACGTGTAAGTGTGCAATTAAGATTAACCTAAAAAAAAATAAAAATAAAAATACAATTAAACTGCATTTAGTAGAATTCTGTGACACCAAAGCTTAATACAAAATGGTAATAGTAATAAGTCAAATAGAGATGTGAAATTTTTTAGTGTGACTGACTGAAGCTATAACACTTTAAATCCATTCAGTAATATATTCAGAAACTGATGAGGCTGGAATTCAAGATAAAGTTACTCTTATTGAGCCATGTCCCTTATCTTTCTTTTTATTTTGTGAATAATATTTCCAGCCTTGCTAGTCGATGGCAATGCTGGTCCGTCAGGACTGAAATGTCTCAGCAACTACTGGACGGATTGCCATGAAATTTTGCAGACACGGTCGGCCTTCCACAGCCGCTAGCATGGCTGCAGAGACTTATTCTTGTTTATTTAGTTTTCCTAAAATAGCTTGAACGGAAAATAAGATGATGAAAGTGTACAAAAAATAAAGATCACAAAACTCGCTGGCACGGTCAGTTCTTGCATATCTGACATTTTACAGTCCTTGCCCCTTTCTGAGTCCATAGAGTGAACCAGTTAACACAGCTGTTGAGACAAATGACAGGAATGTAACATCAAAGAGGAGAAAGTTACCAACCAAATGTGATGCACGTCATTGCTTAGAAGGTACAGACACAAGGTGGACGGAGTTACAACCGCTTAGTTACATAAAGTACTGCTGGCGTGTGAAATGGCAGCTCAATGAAACCTGCAGCACAAATATCATTCAACTGATCAACTTTAGGGTGCTGAGCAAGACATGTTGTCTGTTTTTATTGAAATAGTTTCTGTATATTTTAACGGCAAATGGGTGGGCTGAAGCAAAATCCTTCACTTGCAGCTTGTATAAACGCGGGGGGGAATTGCTATTCCAACATTAATTACATCATAAGGAACAAGCCACAGAGTCTTGGCACCACACTGCGAAGCATTGGTTACAGAGCTCTTGCTTAGTCTCTGATAATTAACACATCAGTCCTGTCACTTCAATCGCTCAAAGCGTTCGGTGTGTGATTGCTCCCTACGCCAAAGTCTCCTAAAGAAACTGAGCCTGTCAGAGCAGCTCTGCACACTGCTGAACTATAGGCTAATTACAATGTACAGTGAGGTGAAATGGAAACCCAACCTGAAACTGAATTGCCATGTTTTACTTCCAGATCAGACCAATCAGTGTGTGAACATCGACTACGGTCTATGATAGAAAGGTCAGAGGTTGCTCTTTCCTTAGTCTACAGATCACAGAGGGCAAACCTTCTTGCACAGCCTCCTGAGACGGTCCAAAGCCCTCTTGTCTCCATCGCCATGAATATTGATCACGTTCAGCCTCCAATCATCCTATCTGTGAGCATCTCTACGCGCCAAGTCACGTTCAACATTCGGCTGCTGTGTTTACGAATTACAGCCCATTCTTCTGTCCTTTATTCTCCACCTGAAGTTATATGATTATCACAGACTCACTGTCGTCCTGGACCTACACGTTGTTAATGTCGCATATCAATTGCTACTGGAGATCATTTTATTTGTTTGAAATATTGATCAACAATATAAAAAAGGAAGTATACCTTTTCACATAATTCCCTTCGTGGAATCAAATTGTATCATATGTAAGGACTTTTCAAAAGAATGAACACTGGGGTAGATGTACGTTATACTTTGAGCCTTACTGCTTATTCCTGCTCTAAACATGATTAATCATGCAATCACTTCAGAGCTGCTCTTAAAGGTTACTCCTACACTTTGCTGTAAGTAAAAGTGATACAAGTGTCTGCTTCTGCATTCATTTTTTAAAAACTTTTTTTACTCCCAAAAAAACAAACAAGTTTTGGACGTCAGAGCCAAAGGTTATGAAAAGCCACATTGGATTTCTCTAATGTAGCTTTTAGATCAATACAATCTTGAAATATTGACCGACAGACAACAAAGAAGCGCTGTCCTTGAAAGTGAAAATTTTATTTTTTTTTTTTTTTTTTAAATCTTTCTCTAACCTTATCATTGATGGAAATTACAGTATCGTGATACAGTCTCAGTCATGATTTGCTTCTGTAATGCAACGAATCGGACAGTGATCGGCTTCCAACTGCCAAAAAACAAAACAAACCGATGGCTGCATGTAACCCCCCCCCCCCGACAACACCACAGAACAAGACACCAAAACCAATCTTTGTTTCCCATTTTCAGGCAACGCCACTTGATTTATTACCAGAGAAGGCCTAGAGGCTGCACATACTCATTATTTGAGAAGCAAACAGGATTTTTTACAAAGTATTTGAGTGTATATTAGAAATGTAAGTCCCCACATTTATTAAATAATCTTTCAACCACCCAAAACCATTT
>CM022477.1:4076328-4103682 GCA_011952105.1 Coreoperca whiteheadi
AGCGTTACGGTGACTATAATGGCATTGTTCCATCAATATTAAAGGCTGGAGTGTTGACGTTCTGTCGCAGCGCCAACATTCCATTTCTGGCGTGGGTGTGTGGCGGGGGGGGGGGGGGGGGGTGGGGGGTCGAAAGAATCATCGAGTGAGTCTGTGCTCATTCTATTCTGTAGTCTCGGATGCAGGAACATATTAATGTGGAAGCCTGCCAATGTGCGAGGTTTTCCGGCTTGATAGCAATGTTAACATGTTAATATGTGGCGAGAAAGTCTTCTGAACCCTGCTAAATCACGAGAAAATCCACTTCCGTCTCCGTAAATCAATTTCCTGTTTTCACCCAACATCAACACGCTGCTTAGTCTCAAGTGCATACATCCTCCATCATTTCAAAACTTGATGCTGGCCCTCCTTTATAAACAATTACTGGAAAGCCATCAATAACACACGAGCAACTAAAATGTAGAGAGCTGCCGGCAATTAGGACTAACTGGGGATACATTTGTCCCTCGAGTCGCCACGCAAACCGAGCTGATATTCGCGCTATTTGTCGTCTCATGTGTCTGTGATGTTGCTCAAAAGGTTGAGCATGGCAGAAACACGATCAGGTCCTCGCATTAAGTCTTTGATGCTGGGAAGAAAAACAAAGCGCACTATTTATTCATCAGATTTTCATTGTTTTTGCAAGGCCCAATTACCCGTTCACTGGACATCGGCAGCATTACCAGTGACAAGGGCCGAAGAGGAGGCTGCACACAGACCTTTGGGACGCATGTGACTTCTTTTCACCTGCCAGAGCTTCAGCGGGAGGGTGTGACGCAGGAGGGTGCTCGCTATCCCCGCCCAGCCACGCCCCTCACTGTGCGGTGCAGGTGACACGGGCAACCGGACGGAGTTGGCAGTGCAGATTACACGAACACAGCCAATTGTGTTTGTTGGAACGCACGACCAAGACAGTATCCAGGTATCCCTCATGGGAAATGAACCGCAGGCCTTTGCAGTGGAAGATAAGAACTTGCATCAACATGTTCATGCTGTTAGGCAGAGTGTATTAAGCGTCTGCTTAATAGCACACAGTTTTATTGTTTTTAATTTTATTTTAATCCAGTGTTTGATGAGTAGAACATGGCACTAGGAGACTTCTCAGCGGTCTAAGGGCCTCATTATACTTCAAACTAATTGCTAGTCTGAACTGATGTCGAAACTGTGTATCCGACTATTTTTGCAACTTTCTTCTCTTTCATGAACCTCTTTTTTCACTTTTAGTGCAATTAATTTTAAAAAAAAAAAAAAAATAAAAAAAAAAAAAAAAAAAAAAAAAGAGTTCTTGGAGTGAGCTCAGTGGGGATGCAACCAGAAGGAGGCAATGATAGAAGACTTGTGTGTAGCAATTCACAATAGACGGGGTTGTACGACACATCGTACAAACTAGTTTGTTTCAAGAATACTGATCCCTTACCTCTAAGTGAGGCAGCGGTGCTGAAATATAAAAGTGCCAGCTACCGCGCAGTCATTTGGATTTTGGTATTTACTCTTGACTATGGTGGCCCCATCTCACCCTCACAGACCGTACAAAAATCCTCTTTTGGAATCCGTTTCTGTAAAAACCTGTAGTGGGAAAGTTGTCGGCTTGGGAGTTGAGAGGGGATGAACTGGCCGTTAATTCATGTGGAAGTGTTGATTCACAATTCTAGCTAACATTACATACAGTACATCCTGTATACCTGGACATCGATGGAGGTGAAATGCCATTGCATGTGACCAAATGCAGAGAGAGAATGAAAAGTCCTAAATGTTCCAGAAATTGTCACAAATAAAGGGAAGTGTAAAAGTAGTAAAAGTGGACACTTCAGCACTATTTGACAGTCAAGCTACAGATATTAAACCACCAGTCTTTCATCGAAACCAACCCGTGGACCTCCTATCCTTTTACACCGCTCACTTTCAAATTGCTGATTGAGTCCAAGCTTTGTGTCAGAAAGGCATAAAAAGGCTTTTAGCAGCGCAGGACAGTTAAAATACATATCACCACCTCATTAATGTCTACTCGCACTCGACCTGTTGCCTTGCCGATTTATGCAGTTCCCGCTTAGTCGCCACAAAGTGCTTTTGGCACCCAGCAGATCTCATCACGCCTTTGTAACACCGACTTCTCTTCTGCATCACCTCTGCTGCTCTGAAACCTTCCTCATCTTCATCCAGAAAAAAAAAACAACAAAAAAAACCAACAACAACCACAAAGCCTTCAGTTCCCCATCTCTGCAGCTCCATCTCAGTCTAAAACACCTTTCTTGGTGACCGCAGACGCTGTGTTCCTCTTTCCTAGAAGAGAACACTTTTAGCACCTCATATGCAGGGCAATTTGGAAAATTAAGTAAGTTCATCTTACGTTTTTGTTAAGTTTTTGTCTAAATGCAATATACCACAGGCTTATTGCTAATCCCCTGCTGCACCAGTCATCATGTAAGTGTGATGTTTCTGTATCTCCTGGATAAAAGCTGCTCACGTGCTCCGCAGGTTTGAAAAAGTCAAAAAAGCTAATAGCAACCGACAACTTGAGATGCAATGTCTGAATATGACTATTAAATTGACTTTGACTTGACCGAATCAGAGAAAGAAGAGGCTGCAGTGGCCAGTGGCGTACAGATGGCAAGTACATGAAGCACAGAGAAAAGAAATGACAGGGGACTTCTCTATGATGGCTGCCATTGTACTAAATCACAGTCCTGTTTGTAACAAAGGCAGCATGGCCTGCAACGACTAAACGTCTATTCCATGAAGGTCTGTTAAAACATGGATATTTGGCTTTAAATTTATGCATGAGAGGTTCTCCTAAATAGATCACAGTGAAAAGCGAAATTAAAGGCTTCAGTGATCTGGTTCCTGCATTCTTCTGGCTCAGTTTGAAAACCGCAGCGCTCATTTCCCCATCTGACTGGTCTCTTACTGAAGAGGGGAAACAGTGTGACATGAAGACAGAGAGCAGTTTGACAGCTGTATGAAGACGGGAAAAAGCCTGACTTTGTTGCGACATCCTCAATTACTCAAATTGATGCTGAATCCATTTTAAAAGTTGTCCCACAGAACAGAGCTGATGGTTCCTAAAGAGACATTCAGGGAGTGAATGTTGCTTGATAATACATTCAGAGAAGCTCCCATGTGGTTTAATTCCAAGTGGTCAACTTGTATTCCTCCTGAAATAAAGTCGGTTTCTTTGTTCCATCGTTTCCTTTCACACACACACACACACGTTTGTATGAATACGGTTTAATTCATTTTGGGATGCAGGTGAAAGCTACACTCGTGAAAAGTCGCAAGCTTCAAAATAAAAGTATTCAAAAGCAACCACCACAGGCAACATTGGCATTAAAATTTAAAAATGAACCAAAGTCATGTAGATGGATGGCAACATGCTCCATCTAAGACCACAGCTCATTATTAGGAAATTCTCTGACCAAGCCATATGTTATCCAAAGACCCCCCCCACCCCCCGGCCTCTTCTGCCCTTATGTTTTCTGTAGCTTCAGTCCATCAACTTAGTTGGTTCACCTGACTGCTCGACTGCATGCTGTTAGTCACTAGTTCTCCCAAGTTTAACTGCAGGATTAATTTGGCTTTCCAACCATGTCTCCTCGAAATTAAGTTTATATACAACTAATTTGCAACAGCAAATACATTCTGTAGGAAACATAATGCTGCCTGAATTCTGTTTTCTATCAACATAATAAAGGAAACGTATGTGCAAAATGTTCACTGGCAACATATCAAATTTGTTCTTCCACTCCAACTAAAGCATGGTTAAATGTTTTTATGGTTATGTTTAGGCACTCAAAGAACCTGGTTACGATTAGCGCCAAGATCACGGTCCTGGTTTAACACAGAAAAAGGCTGTAGTCATTTGATTCAAAACTCATTCCCGCTGTCCTCAAGTAAACAGGTAGCGCCACAATATAGACATCCAAATGCAACATACATCTTCAACACAGCTGCGTATTGTTCCCTGAAAGAAAAAGACTCACAAAATCTTAGTGAGGATAGAAGTCCTACCAAGACTTTTTCTGTATGACCTGACACACGTGGATGCTGGACACCTTGACAGAAATATGGGAGCTGAATAGTCATAATCACAAGAAAAGGGGGGAAATCTGGTAGAATCTCAGGGATGAACAGACAATGTCTGATTATTTCGTGAGGCCAAATGATTTTTAATCCTCTCCGTCAACAAGAGCTACAAGAGGGCTACTTTAGGCCATTTAAGTGGAAATGCCACCCAAATTCATCTTGATGACAGGCAATCATTAGTTTATGGGCTGAAAGTCCCTGCAGGTATTTTTCACCTTTGTGACTTAAACACCTCTGTTTCCTTCCATATCATGCTTTCATTTCACTTCCGATTTCTCTGTAAAGGAAATGCCGCTTCTTATTTTTTGTTGAAATCGATGCGTCCACCTTTTTGCATGAAAGCCATTTCATCTCCAAAAATCTGTAAGAAATGAAACAAAAAAAAAAAAAAACCCCCAAGAGAAATATGAAGCAAGAACATACATAAAAACAGAAGTCAAAGGAAAAATAGACAAATGCTGTGAACGGTCATGTGCCAAAGGTTTGTCTCTGAGAATAAAGAGCAAAGTAACAGCAGCTCAAAGTCTGGATTTTGCTGACCTCTGGTGATTTAAGTTCTCCCCATGCTGTGTTGATGTAGACGTGTACTCCAGGGTGTGTCAGTACACCATGACCTCACTGTTGGTTGTGATCAGAAATGTGCTCTGTAGCACATGCCAGCCACATCTAACACTGGGCTGGCTGCTGTTTAAAAAAAAAAATGACGATAAAAGAGTACTACTACCCGTACCTTTAAAGTAATACAGATACCAAGAGAGTATTTCATTCGATACTTTTCCCCCCTGCTTCATTCCATACCCATCATGTCAATGGAAGCATTCACTTCTGTAAAATGCCACCACTCCTCCCCATCCAAGTGATTTTAACAAATGCATTTGTACGCACGAGATAAGAGCCAGCACAACAGACCAGCCTTGTTAATCAGACTGTTGAGTAATGGGAAACATTCATTCTGAAAGACTATAAGTTAACAGTTTGAGTCAAGCAGAGAGTTTGTATTAGGCGTTGTTTAGGTTAGGTTGTATGTGAAACTCTGGGCGTGTCAAACGCAAAAAAAACAAAACACAAAGCCGACGCTGATACAGCGGCTTGTAAGCTGAATTTTTCCCAGTAAACACACTGAGCCGTTCGGCTGCTCCTCCAGAGCCGATTCGCTGTTTCTGGGCTAGGCAGAGCGGAGTGTGCGCAGGGCGGGCTGCCACACACAGGTCCTGTAACCACAAAAAACAAAACCAACGTTTCTGCAAACCACGGAAATGTAGAATCCCTACGTTTTAATACAAAAAATGTGTATCATATCAACGTTTGTATAAAACGTGTCATATTAACATTTGTGACATAGTCAAGATACCACTCAAGAGCAAATTGCTGGAGATGCCAAAGAGACCACAGTTTGCTCCCAGTTTCAACTGACAAAAACTGTTCTTATTGTCTTGTTAGGACATTTGTAGCCGTTTTTAAAGCGACAATCCCCAGCTGTTTGAATCATGATCTTTTCCTAAGCCTAACAGAGTGGTTTTTGTGCCTAAACCTAACCAGAGCTTAACCACAGCGTGTGAAACGTAGAGATTCAGCGTTTGAACAAACGTTGATAAGATAGGTATTTTTTGTAATAAAAACGTAGAGATTCTACGTATCCGTAGATCGCAGAAATGCGTAATGGCAACGTTTTACCCTGGTAATTGGGTTGGGTCCGGCTCAAATACCACCACGGGCCGTATGTAGCTGCTAGCTGTAGCTGCAGTAATGGGGCCAATCACACATCACATGAAATGCAAGAATGCTTTACGGTGATGGTCAGTCTTTCTAGATCTTGTTACAAAAAGGATCGAATGCAGGTGTTTGACCGGATGCGTTTCGGTACGACCTGGGTACTGTGTTAACTGGGTCGATTAAATGTATCAAGTACTGATACCCAGCGCTATCCTACACTGACTCTTCAAGGCAGGTCAGGATGTTAATCTGCAGATATTTGTTTTCTTTCTGTTTAGGACACACACAGCTTCATTCACATAATGCTAGTACTTTGTTAACCCATTTTGGGAAATGTATTCCTCTGATATGTTGTTTGTTGGCAAAAATGGTACATCATACTATGCACTTTGGTATTGGAGTAAGAATAAGAAAGCAAGACAAACTTCATTTGGAAAAGCTAGCGGGCATTCAAACGCCACCTTCAAAAGATGCTTCATGAGGAGCATAATTCCAATAAGCAATGATATTATTGATATATTATATATAATGATCTATTTTTTCCATACCTTTCTGGTCTTACTGTGCCTTATGCGATTGCTGTAAACTGATTTAGTGCATACTCCCGTTAAGTGTTTTCTGCATCCATTTTGCTCAGGTCTCTCTTGTACAAGAGATAATGTTAATTGAAACATGTTTTTAAAAAAAAAAAAAAGGTTCAACTAAATGACAATATTCTCCTTGCTTCTTTGAACCTCTGTACAGGACGTTGTGTTTCCTCATGTTGCACGACATCTCACAAATAAAAATAGTGATTGCCTCTGGTTGTCACTAATTAATACTTTGTGCGCACCCACACAGGTGTTCGACCTTAGTTGGACCTCTGCTCAGACACATATCAAAACTTTACTGGTCAAGGTGCTAGAACGCCTCGAAACCAGGCAAAAAAAGAAAGTTGGGTTTGTTATAACTAAGATGGCTTACAAATCCAACAGAGGGCCCGAGGACTGTGAGATGAGATTAATGAGACACTCATAGCACTTCTGCCTCCTGCAGCGTCTTCAAAGTAATTAACAAAGGCTCGTCAATGACCTTCACTGACCTACATGTGCTATTTTCAGTGGTCATTACCTTAATTGAAATTTAAGGGACGATTCTGTGGGTGGTTGAGGCGGGGGATGAGGGCAAAGTAAAGGTGAGTGAACATAACACCGCTTCATTTGTAGGATTAAAAAGACCGAGGCAGAAAGAGAGAGAGGTGTCTTTTAGCCTCTCTTTGGCTCCGTCTGTGTTTTCTTAATGACTCGGTGTTTATGCGGCTCAGGATGCTAAACTTTAACCTCAGGGGAGCCGAGATTATAGGTCTCAGGGAGCACCTGCCCCCCCCCTCTCTGTGTGTGTGTTTGTTTGCGGCCGGGGTTTAAATTACTCTTGACAGTCCACTTTCTCTGGAGGGCAGACTGTTAATGAACTCTGCCGGAGTCGTTATACAGTAACTACAGTTATCAAACCTAATTATTTCACAATTACAATCTTTTATTAGTCTGACTGTGCTGCAGTTTAAGATGCAATTTGCAACTTTTTTTAAATTTTAAATAACAAAACAAATAAAACTATTACCCTGTATCCCACTTCCTCTTATGTTGTTTTACAGACAAAATTTTCATTCCCAAAAGTAATTAAAGTTAGGCTTGTTTTACTTTATCCAGCTGAGTCCCAATTTAGCTTTACATACATGTACATGCTTGAATAAATCTTTGAAACATCCCGTAGAAATATTTGCTTTAACAAGCTGAAAAAGAAAAGTAAAAAACTTTTGCTTTTTTAAGTTAGACATTTGTGTGACGACTAATCTTCCATCGTCTTTGTGATAACAGTTTGTAGGGACTGATCACTGACAGTCTTTTAATTGTGTTGGGAGCTTCAGCTCCCTCTTTCCTGACTGCTGTGCTTCCGTTTTAAATCAGCACAGTCTACACAGGCCACGTGATGACTTCCACGTTTCATTTGCACTTTACCTGCATAACTGCGACCTGAAACTCCATTTTACAAGCGTAACTTAAGCGCTTTTGTGTTGCAGGTCTACTACCAAAACACACGTGACCTATGCTGTGACCGTTTGCCGTGGACTCGTCGCCCAAAAATATAAAACCCTTGGCAAAAGTTTCTCTTCTGCGGAGGCGAACCACTTTACCTTACACTGATGACAGAAAGAAGAAATAAAAAGCAAGAAAGCTAATCATTCGAAAGAGATTGTTTGAAGGTGTATAAAGTGATTCGTTTGGCCACTAGAGGGCAATGGCACCAGCTGCAAACACATTATCACCTTTATAGAGTGGTGATGCCAAACTTGTTAGGATAGAGTTGTCTATTTTCACATCCAGCCGATACGGAGCAACATTAGCTTTTAGGTGTAGTCGTGTTTTTAGCCACCCGATAAACAGCCAATATTCTCTCTCCTTTTATCTCTGTTTTTGCCTACCCCAATTCCCGTGATAAATGTCTGGATCATTAGCTGCTAAATGCTCCACTATGTTCACCAGCTAGTCGCTAACTTTACCTGCAAAAGCTACACACCGCTGACGGACAGTGCGTTTAATCAGAGCACTGATATGATTAAATTAAAACAGGTGCCTGCCGTGTCAGGGAACAAGGTTAATAGGAGTGGTTAAGAGTGAACCACAGCAGTCAATCCCTTATCCCTTGGTGGATCACGGGGGGAGCTGGAGTCGATCCCAGCTGACATTTGGCGAGAGGCGGGGTACACCCTGGACAGCCCTGTGACAGTCACAGGGCTGTTATTTGATCCATTGTTAATGTAAAAACATTGATTAGTGCAGCTTTAAAACTGTGCGAAGCATCAGCATTTCTTGTTTTATTACAGACTGCTGGTGCTGCCAACATACGAGGGAAAGTTGAAAATGAAATTGATGGGCTACATCTTCAACTACCTTCTCATCTGTATTGTTTGCTACAGCTCTGACCACAGACCAAATGGACTATAAAAGTCACAAAGCCCCCCCCCCAGCCCCCCCAACGCAACACCAACAACAGCTCCAGAAATGTTTGACCAGATATAAAACAAGTCGGTACAATGTTGTAATTATTTGGGGTTTTCACATATTTATTTAGTCCACCGTTTACTGTTTATACAGTTATATTTCTGTCAATTTTATTTCCTCCAAGACGGCCTACAATGCTGATTCAGAGCCTTCTCCACACAGGCCGGAAGGTACTGAAGTCTAATGATATTGTGCCTACATAGTTCTGAAATCAGCCTTTAGAAAACCTCTGTATCCATATGCTGACACTGCTGTTGCTTGAAATCCTCAAATTCAGAAATAAATAATAAACGAATAGACAACGTGACCCGCAGTGCTGGAATATTTACAGCAACACTCCTCACAGCCATCACATCGCTTCAGTCCACCACGGCAGACAAAGCACCTGTTGGATCACAAGGAATGCACCCCTGTGTGAGGTGAACGTGGCACCATGCTGCGCCAGCGCCGTCACCTCAGCCGGCTCTTCTGTGCTTCTCTGTGATTTAAAAATAGCCACGTTTGGGTTTGTGTATTTTGGCTAAAAAGTTGGAATTGCAAATAGCTGCTGAGCTCATATTAAAGATGGTGAAGTGAAGCGACGTGTGCAGGGCCGGGGCGCGTTTGTGCTGCAGTGAGGAGGGCTGAGTGGAAGAGGCAGGTCAATACAGACCGGGCTGTAAACAGACTGAGAGGCTGGAATAATTTGTAAATCTCTGTCATCCACTGCAGAGAGGGGAGGGAGGAGAGGAAAGGGTGGGAGGGAAGGCAAGGATGAAAGAAATGATAGAGAGAAGGAGGGAAAGTAGGAAGGGGGGGAATGGTATGAGAAGGAAAGCAGTGAAATGTGGCTGAAAGAGGACAGTCAAGGATGGAAGAAAAAGAAAGGATGAAAGGGTAGTTAGGGAAGAAAATGAACTGAAGCTTGGCTTGAAGGAAAGGGTGGAAGAAAAGGGATGGAAGAAAGATTTGAAAGCGGGAGAGAGGGACAGAGTAAGGAGGGAAAGAAGTGAAACAAATATGGAGGGCAGAAAAGAAGGAGGAGGGAAGAGTTGGGGACGGAAAGATGACGAAACGCGACTCGAAAGAAAGTAAAGGAGGGAAGGAAGGGAAAGTGTGAAGATATACATTAAGGGAAGGAAATAAGTGAAAAATGGCTGGAAAGGAGAGTGCAGGCTGGGAGGAGGGGAAGAAAGGAGTGAGGGGATGTATTAAAGAAAGGATGGACGAGTTATTGAAGGAAGGAAGAGAAGGAAGGACAGAAAGGAGAAGGCTGCAGGGGGAAAGTGAATGATGGGGCAATGGAAGGAGGGTGTGAATAAATGAATGTAGGATACTGTAGGAAAGGAGGGAAAGGGGAAGGAAAGGAAGAAGGACGGACAGAAAGGACAGCAGGTATAAAAAAAGTAAGAATGAGGTGTTAGGAAGGAAGGGAAGTAAGGTGAAAATTAAGGGAGGGAAAAGACTACAGGAAAGGAAGGGGGGGAAATGAAGGACAATACATGAAAATGAGGAATAACAGAAGAGAGAAAGGAAAGAAGATAATGTAAGAAGGCATATGAAGATGGAAGAAGAAGAAAAGAAAAAGGTGGAGGAAAGAAGCAGGGAAAGGAAGACAAGAGCGGGAATGGGAAGGAAGCAGAGACCGGATGGAGGGATAAAGGACAAGGAGTGAAAAATGTGAAGGGGGGGGATGGAGGGAAGGGAAGCAAGGAGTGAGGACAGGAAGGAAGCGAAGTAAGGATGGAAGAACGAAGGAGGGAGGGAGGGAGGTGTGCAGAGAGTAATGGAGAGGACGAATGAAGAGGCAAAACAGAAATAATCCTGAGGGGAAAACAGCAGCTTCGGTTTCTGTAATACAGTCGGCACAGTCGCTGCCTCGCTCCTCGCACACGTCCTGTGCGTGCTGCAGTGGGTTCCTTCCACCAGCTCCGTCCGTCTTACAGGTTGAGGGAAAAGGAGGAGAAAAAAAAACCTTTTTGAAAACACACTGATTCATCACTCAACACTATTCATCGTCCTGCTGTCAGATTTGCCCGCAAGGCTGCCAGTCAAAAAAAAACAGAACAGAATAACAATCGTCCACCTGCCACAATGTATAGAAAAAAAAAAAAAAAAAAAAAAAAAAAAACAAAAAAAAAGGGAGAAAGAAGCCGGCTTGCCACAACAAACCCCCCCGCAAATCTTCTTCATGTCTGACGAGACAGGCAGGCGATCCCGGAAGCGGCGGGAGGAAGAGTGATGAGACCGCTGTGGCAACACTTTGCAGACGGTCGAGTCAAGCGCGTGCACCTGCCAGCAGAAAGTGATGGAGTTTCTCTCGCTTTTCTTTCGAAGGCTCAAAGAAGAAATCCTCTGAACACCCATCTACCGCCACCGACTACCGACGTCGTTAAACGCAGATGTGTGCCGAAGAAAAGGTCAAATGCGTTTGGGAGTAGAGAAGACCTGGAGGAGGGGAGGGTGGGAACGGGGGTATTTGCAATGAGTGCCTTTAGCCAAAAATGTTCAAACCGTGGCGCCGATGAGCAAGTTATCGCCCTCGATTAAAGCGCAGCGTTCAAACAGAGGAGGGGAGCCATCTGCTCGCCGCTCTCCGGCCCTCTTATGTTCACATGTGTCAGAGAACAAGCCCATTAGAGGCCATACGCTGCCAGTCTCTGGCACAGACCACTCAAGGCTGATTGTTTGAACGCGAACAGTTGGTGGTTATCTGCAGGCTTTGGTTGTTCCGCGGGACATACGGGCGCGCGACGGAAACGCTGTCAGGGTTGATTCCCTCGATGGATCTGGGCAAAAGAAAGCAAAGAAGCAACGCTGCCCGTTCACGCAAGCTTAGAAATGTAAGCAAAGTGGACTGAAAGTTGTCAATGTGCCCTCTCGTCCACAGATAAGGTGTCCTTGAGCAGGGCATTTAACCACTGAAAGTGGAGACACCAGAAGAAAGTAGTTGTATTCAGGTTTGTTTCTAATATCTTTTGTACCCAAATCTATAAAGTAATCACAGAGCTACTAGTTTACTGAAGTTATTTCAACAGAAAGAGTGGCTTAAAGCGTAATTTAATTCATTTATTTGACGTTGTGCACAATAGGAAGTTGAAGAAATATGTGAGGGGGTCTAAGACTCCTCACATATTCAGGACGTTATTACTTTAAGGGAATAGTGATGCCATGAGCTGTTCAGGAATATCCCCCCCAGTGGAGTCTTGTTTCGTGGCAGTGATGAAGGGGTGAAGATTTTGATGGATGAGCTGTGGAAGCGGGACTTGTGAGGAGCTCAGTGGTCGGACCCCTGAGCCCCTGGGTGTGATGAAAACCGGAGGTGAATGAGGTGGAGGAGGGTTGCGACGATCTGACACGGAAATGACAGCTGACAGCAGCAGAGAGGGGAGCGGTCTTAAAGGTTTGACAGCAACGAGTAGATGGGCTCAGCGAGGTCGTGGCAAAGTCTGATTGGTTTAATTGAAAGAGTGAACGCCCTCAAGTCAGCTGATTAGCACGACAGGCTTCCCTACTGAACAATCACTAAGCTTCCGGTTTTGAAGTGTTCGGATATCCGGCTGTTACTTGTCATCTAATCTCTATAAACAGATATCTGAATATGAATGCAGTATCTGTTGCCAAGGGACAGGATTTTGGTATCGGAAGGGTTCTGGTTTCCGTTTGTAGCCCGAGTAGTTTTGACCAATCCCTTCTGAGCGAGCATGGGTTGCATGCAGGTAAACAGTCCGTGTGGAGAGCAAAAGAGGCGGAACGCACTGGCCTGAAATGCAATCCATTGGCTATCGTCCGACGATGGTTTCGCTTTTTATCAATCTCGGAACCCTAGAGATTAGCTTCTTTAAAATATTCAAATTCTCTTCATTTTTAGCCTCAAATACAGCAATTGTGGCCATGGTGATTCCTAGCGGTAAATACCGTGCTTGTGCCTTTTGAGCAACTGCGGAGCTGGATTCACTCCCTGCCCCGACAGCCTCCACCAACCCAGGGTTTAAAGCCTCACGTGTCCCTGAAGGCTGCAGCAAAACCATCACCCCACATCCTTGAAGACTGTCCAACCGCCACGTGGGCCGACGGCTGGCTCGCCATCACAGCTGAACCAGATGGTAAAGGTGACAAAAGGTGCCAAAGGGGATTATGCCATGTGTGTGTTTCTCTGTGCGAGTGTGTGTGAATGCGCCTGGGCAGAGGATTAAGGCATATTTTCACAATGTGTTCTGTGTTTGCTTCTGTATTTGACACCTGCTTTACCTACAACAACATAATATTCATTCTCTCTGTGACCCATCTGTCCACCTGTGGCGAGGGGAATTTCATTTGGTCACACAGGCACATGCTGTAAAGTAACCCATGCCTAAACGCAGTAATTTGGAGGCTGTTGCATCTGCATACAAACAAGTAGAATACAGAATCAATCCGCGGCGCCCCAGTAGCTCACCTGGTAGAGCGCATACCGTCAAGGCCGAGTCCGTTCCGCAGCAGCCCCGCGGCCCTTTGCTGCATGTCATCCCCTCACTCTCTCCTGCCTTTCCTGTCTGTCTACCACAGTCACTGTCCATTAAAGGCAAAATGCCCCCCCCAAAAAAACAAAAAAACAAAAAACAGCCTCAGTCCTCCTCAGGCTGGAAAATTAACAGCAGACAGCAGCCAAATATTCTGCAGCTGTGCTCTGACGGTAAATATGGCTAATCTACCAGCCGCTACGACACTCCGCCATCCATCATCTGCTCGTTCTGTTCTAGTAATCAAGTCGGAGGCTAAAATAATACAAACAAGGCTGCAAAAATCTCCATCTTACCAAGATCATTTTGTATGTTATTGAGTCCTAAAGGTCTTATTTTCTTAAAAACGTGCCTTCTAAACAGTGAGGTAATTTGAAACCGCTTCTAATACAAATCAACTTGTTTCTAGAATAAAGTATCATTGTTCTTGATCCTAGTGACCAAGTTGGACCGGGTCTGTTCCAGTTTGGCAGATGAAATCATACAGTCAGTCAAAATTATCATGTAATGATTTTAATCTGAAGTCTTCGGATCCAGTAGCTGCCAGTCGTTCTCATACAGTTTTTTTTAAATTAGGTTTGATATTTGTGATTGACGGCCTTCCTGAAACGTTCTTCTGAAAGCCACTGTTAACATTCACTTTCAGTTCAGATGGAGCTAGTGACAAATACACCTATAATACTGGTCGTGTGATCTTGGGTCTGGGATCTCAATCATGTACAGGCAATTTAAAAGCTTTATCTTTCCGTCTTTCTGTCCGGAAACCTGAAAATTCATTAGCCGTTTCGCTGTCATCTATGGAAGAAGACCACTGGGCTGTGACCCTGTTACATGAGGTTTTATACAGTTTATAAGGTTTTGGTCTCGATAGCTAATTTCCCCCTTCATGACAACTGTGAGGGGGGTGAATTGTTATTTATTTAACTCACCCATTTAAATTACATTAAGCCTTAATGCATAATTAATTATTTGAGTGACAGGTAGGTGCCCTATCAGGTGGCTAGCCGCTAGGTGGTTCAGCACCCAGGCTTCGGCCCACCTCAGCACCACCACCTTTGCCCATTTTTGGATTAGCCGGAGTCCGGGACTACCACAATGGCGACGGCTGGAGCTGCCCACTTTTAGCTTCACAACGGCTCTTTAGAAACCTATGGGTGATGTCACGGACACTACGTCCATGTTTTATACAGTCTATGGATTATACATGTATGTTTTTGTTTTACAGTGGTGCCTGTATTTCTTAGCATTGTCACCAATCTTGATCTATCCACATTTATTTCGACCGGCAAGACACTAAATGCATTTAATACACTGTCTCTGTTCCCTGTGTACGTGCTGTAGCAGACGTTTGGCATTACCAATAACAGACAAAGCATCGGGGTAAGATTTCAACTTCCTCCTCATATGATAACTGCCCACTTTGATCGGATTTTACAGACTACTTTACACACAAACATTTGTTTTCCACCATTGTAAAACCATGTCAAGTCTTACAGGAGACGATGATGCTGCTTTCAACATAGTTTTCTGCTTTGCGCTGCATTGATTCTGCATTTCTACGAAAAAGCTAACGGTTTCTCTTGCCGATGGGAGGATGCACTGGCAATCACAGCTGACTATTTGATATGTGGTTTAAATAAATGACATGCACAAATCAGCACTGGCTTTGTTTGTTTTTCGTACCCTTGATTTATTAGCCTTTAATGGCACTTTGGGCCAGAGCGTCCTAATAATTTCACAGCATGAAAAAACCCGCATCAAAGTGACTTTGATTACAATATAAACAACATTAGAAATTTAAAGCGACCATATCATGGCATCAAAACATTTATATCTCCAGCCCCCAGTATCAGCCTTCTTCACACTGTGGGAAACACAGCAGTTTCCAAATCTTTATTACAGAGGAGCCCACTACAGAGTGCTCCTATCCAGGTCTTTGCACAAGAAAAAACAAAAAAATAAATAATCAATAAGCGGCAAGGTTCATTCTGGATCAGGACGGAGGCCTGTGTGTACTGTCAGACAGCCAGATCAGCCCTATCATTAATCCATGGATTCATGGAGTCCTACTGTAAAGCTCAACAGCATAATTATCAGTGTGTGTGTGTGTGTGTGTGTGTGTGTGTGCACGCTGGCATGATCGAAATAACAGCTTTCCCCAATGGACTGCACCCCTGGTACACCTGTCCATCTATGTGTGCTGACCAGGTCAGTGAGGAAGGTATGAACTGTAAATATGGGGGGATTTGGGTGGGGGTTTGGGGGGGGATGCTGAAATGGAGCCAAACTCCAGCAACATAAAAGTGATATAGGGAGAGATAAAAAAAATACACAGAAAAAGTGTGTGTGTGTGTGCGTGTGAGAGATTTTGCGTGCGTGCTTTGCCTCCAAGCCGGTTATCATTGCAAAGCCCTCCTGCATTATTTACGAGCCTGTCAAAGGACATGGAGAGAGGAGAAGAAGACAACACAGAAATACAGCTTGGGGTTACTTCAATGCATACGCAGAGGTAAGATGAGGGCGGGACGCGTCGCTCGCTGCTGACAGACTGGCCACGGCAGCTCAGCTGATTGCAACGATACTGAGAAAGATAGGCGGGCGTATATACGGGCTGACCCAAGGGCTGGCTGCAGGTATGGTAATATAGTGGAGCCCATGTTGAGTTGAGTGAAGATTCACTTTCTCTGGTCGGTTACTGAATGGAGTTTGCAGCAACAATAAAAGCAGAGCTGATACTTGTCACTATAGACGCTACTGCCTCCCGTTGGATTACTGCCACATTTTTTTTTTTTTACAATAACGATATACTGTACCAAGCATGTGCATATTCTGGAGCGGCTGCTGTTGGTGTGAACAGTGTCATCCAAACTCAATATTGCACCAGAAGACAGCCCTCGAAAATGTGTGCACTATGCGTACTTAAGCTAGCGGGCGTGTGCCTTTGCATGTGCGTACTACAACTCAAAATCCTGTCAAGTGGAAAACGCGCGGTTCGGGATAAGCCTTCAGTTTTCACTCCAGCTGAAACGTTGAACTCGCGTGGACTCATTTCTGCCTCGATTCATGCTGTAAACATTGAACCGGTGTCTGTTTCTGTCTTTTCACTGATTCTGAATTCAGTCATGGCACCTCTCATACGTATTCCAGACCGGTAAATAATGTAGCCAGATCATCTGTTCCTTTCTGGTGTGCTATTGTTTAATATACTAAGTATTTCAAATCCAGGTCAACCGATTCAAACTCAATTCAGTTCAGATAAGAGATAAGGTGTATGGGCATAAAGATACTTGGACACCTTATGGGCAGAAATCCCTTTTTCTTTGAAAGTCGAGCAAAACAAATAAAGCAAGGTCAAACGGCGGTCTGGACTGGAGTTTGTTTTTACCTGTTCCTCACTGATATGAACAGCGGAAGTGGCCGGTTACAGCAGAGAGCACAGAAAAATACTTGATTTGTTTGGACTCCCCCTCTGCCCCCGAACTCTGCAATCTGGCAGGATGACAGGTCACCAAACTGTGTCCAGTACACAAGAGAGTTAATGGGACTTTTGTTTACTGGCACCGGTGTGCTCGCAAATCAGTCGGTGTGAACCTAAACTAACCAGCTGAAGGAAGGAAAGCAAAGTCAACTCCCCTCATGCAGTTCGGACCAAAGCAAACAACATGCAGAGTTTAAGCTCAAACTCAGACCACTAACGATGCATTCACGTGCCCCTGAGATGTAGTTCTCTCAAAGCTGTTTGAACCAACACATAGGTCAAGTCAGTTATAGTTTGACAGGACAATGTTGTCATCCATGTTGGCCCACGTTATCCCCCTTGAGATACCTTCGGGTGCTGCTTCCAGGCAGGAAAGTATATATCCAGCAAAGAAAACAGCACTTGAATGAACAATTAATGTTATGTCAGAAAGAAGGTTAAAGGGGGGAAAAAAAAAAAAAAAAAAAGAAGCTCTGAAACCAAAGCAGGCAACATGTACCATTAAACTTTAACGGTATGTCTGAACAAGAGTCAAAACTGTCAGCTTTGATGTTACAGAGCAGCCAGTGAAAGCTGAGCAGTTTGAAGTAGCCCAAACTTTCCCTCCACTCTCTGTTCTGGCTCTCATTTGGCCCTTTTTTATAATGACGTTTGGACAACTCCACTGTCCTGTCTATTTTGAGTGGACAATAAAGCCAGGTGACACACTTTGATTGGGATTTCAATTGTTTCAAAGAACTCTGCAAGTCAAGCCACTAGCTGCATTAGAGTCACCAACGTTGCACCTCCCGAGCACGTTAAGGTGGTACAAAAGCCCAGAGCTTTATCAGCAGCAACAAAGAGACGGGTAAACAAACCCCAAACAATTTTCAAATTGTTATTGGTCCCCTTACTCTGAAACACCTTGAATAGTGTTGAGTAAGCAATGGGGAAACAAAGTGCAAATTGTCTTTTGTCTAATACTGGCCCAGTCATTTTCGATAAGTTGTTTAATTCCCCCGTGATCTCCCCCTGAAGAGAAGTTGCTTTCCTGCAATACAGGCATTCATTGATTTGCAGCACCGTTCCACTAATTAGGAAACCACACTGAATCTGGGATGATTTGTGCTCGACGTTCACAAAGAGACACCACAAACACTGGCGGGGACTTGTGCGTGAGCCGAGGCAATTAGCAGTGTAACAAAACAATGGTTTGGGATTTGAAACCTTATCTGCGCGCGTTGTTTAAGCGAAAGGTGACAAAACTGCAACGGCATCCGGGGGGGATGCTTCCCTGCTTCCAAAGTTTTCCGAGCCAGTCCTCAAAGGCTTGCAGAGCTTTAACTTTTCATATCAGGTATTCGGCTTACATGTTCTTGCTCAGAGTGTTACAGTGGAAGGTCCAACTCTTACATCACCTGCATTACAAGCATTCAGTCGTGGGTAAAGGTCAATGCCACAAGAACATGATAATATTCGTAGTGCCATGAAATCCCCGAGCAAAAATAGTCCCAAAATCAGATCTTTGCAGAGGTCTGAAGCAAATTAGACCACCTTTTGTAGAGAATGAGTTGGCTTTATTGTGCCCATAAACAAAATGCAACTAAAACGGCGCTTCCTGTTGGCATGAACAGCACCGTGAAATGAAAATAAGCGCTCAATTCATGCCTGAAAAAAAAAAACCAGCTGCACTGATCAATATTTAATGTTAAAAATGGGTCAAATGACTATGTTTAATGTGATGACAAACTGACTGAGTATTTGCAATGCGACAATGAGGTTCACCTCAGCATTTGGGTCTTCCTGCTCATCATTTTGATTGTACAGCTCGACTTTTTGATTCACTCTCGCCCACCCCGTTCCCAGCAGCAGCAGGACCACTGTATGCCACCTGCCCAGCACAAAGACAAAGTTGGCTACCTGGTGAACACAGTGGAGCATTTAGAGGCATATATTTCCCTCGGGAGTCGGCGCTAAAAGCAGAGTGAATAGTGGACTTGCATTCGTTGGGCCACCGGGAACGTAACTCCAAATGAATGCTAATGTGGCTCCACGTCTACTGAATGTGTAAATAGGCAACTCTATGCTAACATGTTCCCCATATTAACTCAAGGGCCATCAGTCAATGACATACACCTCCCCCAAGTGGTCGAAACATCAATTAATACTGCTTTAAAGTTAGAATCATCCTTAGAAGCCTTAGCTTTAAACTAATGAGTTTAAAAGCCAAATCTGCTTCACCGGGGCTTCTTGAATTGTTCAATTCTAATTGGTAGGTTATTGTAATTGGTACCAGTACTCCGCTCAGACCCAAAACACAAAAGCAGAAATCTCTCATGTGAAATAGTGTGGCAGATAATAGTGTGCGCATGTAGGACTTGCTTATGTCACTATATAATGAGTTGGAAGCGGATTGAGCAAACAGGTTTTCAGGGCCTTTAACGCTGAACAGAGAAAATGTATGAGTAGCACTCTCTTCAGCCGGCTACCGCTGAGCTGATGTACCCTTGAGCAATGCGGTAAACCCTCTGCTGCCCACGTGGTGCTGCTCTTTGCTCAACAGGAGAGGACTGTGCAGACATGAACATAAAGAAAGCGGGGCGCCGCCGTGAAAGAGCCCGTTCGCTCTGCAAGACTTCCTCCGGACACAGAGGTCTTACAACACCTGAACGATCACCGACGGTGTGATTCGCAAACGTATCTTGTTATCACCGTTCTGCTCTGACCTAAGGCTGAGAAATGCGGTTGATTTAAATCTCTTGCATGCTCATTTGTGGTTCAGACAAATGGATAAAACCTGCGTGCGCGTTGCCTTGGTTATAAGCCCACAGCACAGCACACACTGCTTTATTTAAATCTGAATCTTCAGTCGAGCATGAGTCAGCAAACGTAACATTAGCTGAATAGTATAGCCTGACCATTTGCAAACAGAAATCTCTATCTATATTATAATAATAGCTTTCCTCAGTATTCATTGAACAGCTGTAGCATAATATATCTACTGCATTTCCCTTACTGCTTCAAACTATGTGAAGTTAACAGTATAATTAAGCCTAATGTCCCCCTAAAGCAAAAGTAGGTCGAATCCTTATGTTTGAAATGACTGTTTTTATTATGATGAAACATACAAAGAAAAACTATTTTAGCACTGCCGCCTGCACTAGAACCATAGCTGGTATTAAAACGGGGACAGATGTGGGACAGAAAGTGGAAATACCTGCAAGCACCCACCCGTTGTCTTCAATTATACAGCTACGTACAGCAACGAGTCTAGAGAAGTCATTTTTCACTTCACTTAGGGGGATTTTAAAGTAGAGGTCTGGGTAGCCTGCAAGGACAAAAGCCAAGCAAATTACCCTGTCTCTGGCAATCAAGTAGCGTTGCCGTTTTAGTGTGACCTTGCAGCACGACGCCGCCAAACCTCGGCCGACGTTTGAAGCTGACTTGGATGAGTTGCTGCTGCGTTCATTGTCCCCCGTCTCGCCTCAGAGAGAAGGCTGAACATCCTTCCTGGCAGGTAGTTTACGATTTGTATTTATCCTTCATTAAATCTGAGAGTAAGGTTTCACCCAGAGCCAAAAGTACTTGAAAGTCAAAAGACATTTACCAGATAGTTTGGCAAAACTCAAGGTCCACTCCCTAGTTGGGTTATTTTTTCGTTGGTTAATTTCGTCCGAAGCACTTCTTATAAGTAAAGCAAGTTCATTCTTGACCTTTCGAAATACTAGACTAGTTTCTTTTCACATTTGCTTATGCTGAAGACCATATGATACAGCTTAAATTTCTGGAAAAGAACTAGTAGGTGGCGTTAGTGAGCAGGCTACCATTTAAGGTTAAGAAGGAACTTAGATGCTTCATTTGTTTTACTTTAAAATAAATTTGGGGACAGGTTATGCACGACAGAAAGCACTAGTGTGTCCAGGAAGTTTAAATAAGCGTTGTTTGACGGGCCAAAACTGTGTCTAAAAAGGGTCAGCCCGTGAAGGTTTGCCCTTCTTGTTAAAAGTTGTGTATTTTTGTCACACTGAAATGCACTTTCAACAGTCCGACCTGGTGCCAGGGTCGTACAATATGTCCGCTAGATGAAAAATGTGTCCATTACAGAAATAAACGAGACGCTGGATTTCTTTGGGGACATGAATGTGATGCCGTTCTAACGGATATGCAAGAGATATTCTGAGCAGTTTTGACCTCCAGTTCCCTTTAAAAGTCCTCGCCCCCTGTCTGACATTCAGCACTTTTGCATGGTTTCCATAGTGTGTAAGCCAGAGTGTCGTATACTTTATATAGTGGGTCTCAAGACGCTGAAGTTAGAATCCTGTTCCATTTGTGTGCAAATTCACGAGGTTTGCTTTGACGTCCACTGGGAGGCTCCTCCTTTGGTACCTTCAAGCAATCTTTTGGCCAACGATTTCACCATGAAGATGGGTTTGAGGGATGTTTTAACGATCTCAAAAGTAATGGTTCTATTTATGCTAAAATCAAGGACCTCTCAAGTGGTTTAAATGCTTCAAAATGTTGTAAAAAAAAAAAAGTTTAAAAATCCTGCATCTCTGAGGGTCGAAGACATATAGGACAGGAGAAAGGAGGGCATGGAAAAGATTTGATATTTAGAAAAAGCTGAAAGCGGAGGATTTCAGGAATAGGAGGCAGATGGGGAGCCGTTTGCTCATTTGGAGGTGGACTGAGGAGTTGAAAGGGCGAAGGCAGAGATGAGATACGGTGTCCTGCCTGCATGGGCTGTACTGAGTAGAAATAGGTGCAGAACAGACTAAACAGGAGACGAGAGGCTGACGTTTAGAGGATAGGGAAAAGGTGAGGAAGACTTCTTACTGCAAAACTGAAACCGAGACGAGATAAGTAATACGGCGAAGTAAGCGGAGTGCGGCGATATAAAAGCAGTGACATTTTGAGTTATAGCTGGTAATATTTCTGCAACAGACAATTCTGAAGCATTCATCCTTCATTGTTTTTTTGCTGGAATGGTAATATTTGACATTGGTGTGTTGAAACCAAGGGGCACAGATGGCTTAAACTTACTGGGCTCTTTTACAGAGTAAATAAAGGTTGGGTGCTGCTAGTGAGCGGGAAATGGGACATTTTGTGAGAAGTTCAAACTAAGAGCCTGCAACCTTTTCTGAACTGTAGAGACCTTATGTTGTGAATCACGACTGGACAATGGCATCGTGACATTTGTAAGTAGGTCAAAGGTTTGGCCGATGTGTAGCTAGCGAGTGATGACTGCTTGTGCATTACATTTCTCAGAGATCGTGGCGTTATTCTACATGTTTTCATTTTGTCAGCAAATACCATGGAAAGACCCAATAGAGCACTGAGTTAGCTCGTCTCAACCCCTTGTTCTGACTTCCCTACCTTGTTTGTGGCTCTCAACTCCAAGCCCACTGGTTCCTACTGAAGATGTAGAGCTTCAAAAACGGGTCACAGATATATAGTGTCATTTTTTTTTTTGTAAAAGCTCAGTGAAAACAACTGGACACAATTTTTTTGTTAACATTACTTAAACAAGAATAAATAATGCATTTGTTGGGGGACTATTTTCAGCCGCGGATAAATACACATTTGGTCCTCTAGTGAGGATATGGGGCACCAGGATGGTGTATGTGGGATTGAGTCAAAATAAACTATAGTCTTTTCATGGGAATTAAGCAACATCTCACCCAGTGCAGCCCATTGATGTGTTTTTTTTTCAACAACAATGGAGCTCCATGGCACAGAGGAAAAGGATATCTCAGGCTTTGTAGACACACACACACACACACACTACTTGTTAGTAGGATCAAGTCCTTTTTGTTTGTCTTTTAATGCGATTTGTTGTCAATAAGAAAAAATATAGAATATCACCAGGATTATTTAAGGTCGAAATCAGTTTACTGTTGTGAGCGTGACAAGGAAAGGCGCAGCACAGAAAAACCGCAGCAGGTTCAAGGAAAATTCGCCACAAGTAGCCTTTACAGTTATTTACGTATTGTTCAGCTTTTTTTTGCTGAACAATAAATTGTTCCCTTGAAGCCTGACGGCGAAAGCATCAGGATCCAGGCTGGTGGTTGGGGAGTTATAAGATAAAAAGAGACAACAGGTATAAATGGACAAATGAAACCGATGGAGCAAAGGGATAGTAAGAATATTTTCCAGAGACATGCTTCATGAAACATAGCAGGAGTTTATAGCCTACAACATAAGCATGAATAGATCCACTGAGGGGGAAACAACCGAAACTAAAAAACAAAACTCTCACATGAGTAGCATTTGTGTCAGGAGTAATAGTAAAGTCAAACCCCACTGAGAAAATACACTTAATTTAGCCAGAAAAAATAAATAAAAACACGTGGCACTGAAACTATAGGGAATCCAGTTCAATTGACATCTCTTAAGTCAGGGTGATCCAAACACTGCTGAGAAGTTACAGTAAAACCACTGAAACACAAGAAGAGAAACAGGTGATGGAGAGGAGGGAGGAGGGTGTTATCGGAAGCGGATACAACAGCTACTGTAAGGGTGTGAAGACGGGAGCTTAAGAAAAGGAGGGGATATTAATAAGCAGCTTCATGCGAAGAAGATCATACAAATTTCATACATTTACTGCTTTCCTCTACTTAAAATTCAAATTACTCAAGTCATCTTACTCCTGGTTCACTCATTTACCTTCAGTTAGTAAACCAAAAACTACCATTGCCCCTCTGACACACACACACACACACACGCGCGCGCGATGTGTTGCTTGTGATGTTGACCACCACTTTCCACGCCAGATTAACACTAACGATGACCAAGCTGGCAGGTGATGTAACCGGCCTACTCATAGGGAACATGTTCCATTATTTAAGTGTTAACCCGTAGGCTGTGTTTTAATGCTACAGTCAGTCCAGGTCAGCCAACTGTCTTATAGTGTCTTAAAGGGTTAAGACACAGCAACGCATCATAATTTATGACGCCATGATATTGGAAACCTGGAAAATTGACTGGAAAAGCCAGCCACCCGAAAAAAAATAAAATAAAAAAGCCTCACAACATGTTAACACTCAAGTAAAGAACCTTCAGTTTGTACTAACTGAGTGAATGTAACTGTTCAATGTTATTTTTTGCAAACTTGCGAGAACTCTGTTGGTAATATTAACAGAACTACTTGCCACTGGACATGCAGTGAAAGTGACATGAAGCTAACCTGGAAAGCCGCTTATTTACCAAACTTACCAGCACTCAATTGGTAATGGAAATAGAACCACTCGCCACTCTAAAGGCCAAGAACACACCGGTGGACGTGGCGCGACCCTTCACAACACTGTCCTATTTCCAGCGTTGTTGCCCTTGAAAGAAATACCTTTTTTCCCCAGACAAAAAGCTGTTTTGTACTTCAAGGCAATGTTTGCCCAACTACAGACATTATATATTATTTATACACACACACACGTTTGTTTCACTATCCACGTGGGGGTCATTGACATAAAGCTTTCCCTAACCCTAATCACAACTAAATGCCTAAACCTAACCTAATTGTAACATTTACCCTAAAACCAAGTCTTAACCCTCAATAACCAATTTCTACCTGTGGGGACCTCAATTTTTTTTTTACCCCCAGCCTCCATGGGTCCATGTGCATTCAGGTTTAAGTCCCGACCGGGATATAAGAACATGAAACACATAGTCTAGGGTGTAGATCAGTAGATGAGCAGAGATAGCTGTTTAAGAGCTTCCTATTGGTGCTAGCGGTGGCACTTGACGCGCGTCATATGTCTGCGGCAGTGTTTTCCCCCACTCAACGCTGGCCTTCAATCTAGTTTGCAAATCAGCTACATGCACAAACAATGACAGGAAGCTGACCTGAGTAGCCGGTTAACAGTGATAAAAAACCAACACCACAAAAGATGTATCAGATGTGAACTAATTAAGTTTCCGGTCAAAAATATCAAGAAAATGAACCACGTCTCGAATTCTGTTCGACATCGTTGCCTCCAGTGCAATAACTTCCGTCACCTGAACGCACTTGATTTCTAATGCAGGATCAGTAAATCCAAGGAGAAAACCCAGGAGGTGCCAAATGCGCTCTCCGAAAAACCAAAAGACGCCAAGACAATGTTCGACTGTGAGAATGTGAAACAGGGAGTCGCCTTAAAAAAAAAAAAAAAAGCATGCAAACTCAGCGAAACGTCCCCAGGATAAATAAACGCTGTAAGACATACTCCGGGGAAAAAAAAAAAAAATAAATTAAAAAAAAAGAAGCAAAAAACAGGAAGACAGACTCAGACATGTACAAAGAGGGAGACACAAAGTTAGAAGACGGGAAGACAGGTACAGGCAGAATAAGAGAAAGATTTGCCATGAGTGGTTTTGCCGTCTGTTGTTGTCATTTGGTGTCGCTTGCTGTCAGAAGAGAGAGGGAATAAAGAGCAAAAGAGGGGTAGCAGTAACAGAAGCAGACGTCTAGCTTTGAAAAACAACTCCGAGGGAAAAATAGAGCACCAGCTCAAAAATGCAGCGAAAGCTCAAAGCTGGGAACACACAATATACGATCCTTACACACCTGGAACACACATATGCTTGTATCATTTTCACAACCACACAGTGTATAAATGCGGACTTTTCTCTGATAGTCATCTAAGCAGGAAGGAATATTGCTGCTATTTGTTTAGGCAGATTAATAAATGATGAAGGGCACATTATCACCTGAGAACTACATTTATCCATTGCAAAATCCACACTTAACTTTACAAAACACAAGTTAAGCATCAAAATATCAAGAAACGGTCAAGATTAAACCGGAGAAATTTTAAACCCAACCCGAGATGCTGAATTTGAAGGCAAATGGAAATAAGCCAACCACCACACCCTCACTTTCTTTGCAAGGAACCTGAAATCAGACACGACACGTCTTGTTGCAATGACACGTAAAAATGTGTAGTAAGATGTAAAAATATAAAATTTGCCAAGATGAAAATTATAATGCCAAGACAAAATTACTAATGAACAGGTGTTCAAACCGTGTCTCGCCGTGGTCATGTAAATAATGACAGAGATGGGAAGGCAGAAGTGGCACAACGCTGTTGCACCGCAAACCGTCTCAGGCGTAGGAAGTGTCAGAATTTGACACTGGAGCTGTAGTTTACATCCCATCTCCTACCAGCAGTAAAGTGTTTTGAATTTCGTTCCATCTCACCATGGCAGCAATCTTTGACAGTACCTATAAAGTGGCCGATCAGAGAATGGTCACACCGACCAGAGAAGTCACCGACGCAGAAGTACCGAGAGCAGTCCAGCTCCGAGATGCTTCTGAAACAGACGGACTCACTGCCCTACGAGGACTTGACTCTCAACTGGTACCTACTGGCAACCGTTGCAATTATCAGAGGCCACATGGTTCACGTTGAGGTCCTTCAGTTGGAACAGACCTTCTACGCATGAGGGGTTAATGTTCGTGTCAAAGAAATCAAATTGTGTTTTGCTTTAAAAAAACAACAACAAAAAAACAGTCAAACTACTAGAACTCTGTGGTGAAACAAAATCAAATAGGATACAGATTAAGTTATTGCCTCACTGGTTCTGCATGCAATTAAAGTGAGAAAAGTAACAGTTTTTTGTCCTTGAGTCTTTATATCACTAATTTGGCTTTTGCAACAGCAATTTTGTTAATTTTAATTTAGAAAATTTGATATGAGGGTTTTGGTTTGTAAACAACCATGAATGCATGTTTGTCATTTTTGTAAAATCATCAATCAAAATGTTTTCAGTATAGTTTTTATTTCAATCAAAATGTTTTACAGTATAGTTTTTATTTCTTTTGAAGTCATACAATACATCTAAAATATTTTATGAATAATTGTGCTAACTATTGAACTTTCTCGCTCTGTTGGTTCAGTACGTTGCAGTTTATACACCCAGTTTAAATTCATCTCTACTGGGGTCAATAAGCACCACATTATTGTTGCTTATTTTGAGCAGTATATTCTCACCTGATGCAGCCCTGTATGCCACTGAGCTGCCGGACTGAGAACGTGAATTATTTACCTCGCACACCAGATAATCACACTGGATTGTCCCTAATCAGGACGCAGGACACGTCGTGAATGCACACAAACTCACAAGGTCATTTTTATCTGAGGTTAGAAAATAGGAACCTTGAAAAACAAACACTAAAAGAGAAAAACGCATAAGATGGAAAGGTGGGAAGCAATACAGTTTCGGGATCCGTTTTTGCATTTAATGCTGCAGTATATTTTTAGGTCATCAGAATCGCTCTGTTCCTCAAATGAACGGAGGAATTTCTGGTTTGTCACGGTGTCCAATGCATCGCCTTCGTCTTTCTGTTTCTTAAGTTTCGAAGACCTTTCATTCCTCACCTGCCACCTAGCTGTCTAGTTTCCCACCTCAGCGCATCACTTGATTCAGTCACCTGTCCACCAAGCAAAAAAAAAAAAAAAAAAAAAAAAAAAAACAAAAGGGCGAGGCGGAATGAAAAACCGAAAACACCCGCCCCCGGGAAGTTGTTTACCCCCCCCTCTATTTTTCTCCCCTAACCCCTTCTTTCTAC
>CM022477.1:4118302-4128417 GCA_011952105.1 Coreoperca whiteheadi
CCCCTCATCACTTCCTCGCGACACGTGTTGAATGCTAAACTAAGTTGCCCGTAGTGGGATAATTTTTTTTCTTTTCGCCTCTCTTTACCTAAATATTTCTTTTCCCCCCCTTTCATCCGTCGTCTCTCTTCCTCCCCTTCATCCACCTTGTCCTCTTTTCCCCAAACGCATCCAGTGAGGGAAAACATAAGTGATAACATTATTAGATCTGTAAAAGGCCACGCCTGGAGTGAACATAAAATAAAATCTAAGGATGCCTTATGCACTTTATGTTCTACATTTAGACAATTAGTCTATTAATCAATTAAAAAGCAAACAAACTATTATTCAGAATAAGTTTAAATGTATGAACTGATTGCAGCAGGTGCTTAGGCTAGTGTGGGTATCTTTGAATGATTATAAACAAAAAAGATTTTTGGCAGCTCATTAACCTGCAGTGAGCAACCCAACTTTTAGTAAAGGCTGTAGCACTTGTGCATCGCTTTTCTGCATGTTGGAATTATACATTTGATTTTGTAATTGATTAATACATGTCAACTATGGGGTGGTCGTATGGGTCGGAGGACTGGCATAAATGTACACACACACGGGCGAAAAGTAACAAAGGTGCATTTACTCAAGTCCTTAAAGTTTGGGTATTTCCATTTATGCAACTTTATTTCTCCTCAACTATTGTACCTTTTATGGTACAGTCACTGGACAGCGTTGTAGTACTTTGATGATGCAGCATACATCATCATTCATTCATCCAGCAGACGCTTTTATCCAAAGCGACTTACATTTGAGGAAGACAATGGAAGCAATATAACGCAAGGTAACAAAAAGCATAAGTGCATCAAAAACGAGTCTGATTAAAGCCCAGCACAGTATACAAAGCTAAGGATAGGAAGGGGGTTTTAGGTTTGTTTTTTGAGCAGAGGCAGAAAGGAAGAAGAAGTTAGTGATTGTCAGTTAGCATACAAAACGCATGAGCGTCCTCGACAGATTAATTCACCCAACAGTATATAATTAGCCCCACTTTGGGCAAAAATGCATAAAAAAATTTTTTTTTTTTAAATCGCACATAGTTACAAAATAATATATGAAAATATAACAATGAAATGAGCCGTTTTGCATGATAAGTACTTTTAATACTTTGAGTATTTGGATAATTTTGTACTTTAATAAAATGTTCCAATAGTATTTTTGTATGTCCAGCGTGTAACATGATAATAAAATGTATTAGTATGCTTTCATTACTGTATAATCACCTTAAAATAAGAATCGTTGCGTTTTCGTTAACTTATAATAAACTGGGTTTTTTTTGTTGTTTTGTTTTTTTTAAATCTTTGTAGGGAGCGGGTCCCCTCGGAGGTTGCCACATTGCACCGCCATGTTTCTACAGTAGGCCAGAACGGACAAACCAAACCGTGGCTCTAGATGCGGCCACTGTAGTTTCTCCTCTACACGCTTGGAAGGGGAGGGTGATGCGAGCAGTATCGAAATGGTCGCAAACTGCAATTTCACTGCTGGATGCCACTAAAACCTACACACTGGACCTTTAAAAAAAATTTTAAAAAAAGGATGAACTCCATTGAAAATGAAGTTACATATACATGATGCATGCAAACGTTTTAATCTTTATGCCGGAAAGACATTTACCAACAAGCTTTGAAATATAAAAGTTTTGACACCTCTAACTTGTGGTTGGGATTTGCGTATTTTTATATTGTTTCTTATTTCATAGAAAATGTTGAAAAAAATAGTCATATTAATGAATATTTTTACACAGTCTAGGGCTGCACACCTCATTACACTTTGACGATTGATGTCAGTACATTTTGAGGTTGAAAGTAGATTAAAAGACTGTTCCTTCTTAGATTTTGTTAAATGGCAGCTGAAAATTAATTGATACATCTCCCCTTTTTTGCCTCCCCTTCACCTCACACTCCCTCTTTTCTCTGCTGAGATTGTTATTCTTCTCTACGCTGTCGTAAATGTTCACCAGAAACAATTCATGCCCCCTGTTATCGGCATTCAACGGCTAGAAAGATAATGAACCGCTGTAAAAAGACAAAAAAAAACATGTTCTTCACTCCTCTCACTGTTACGCAAATTCACATTTTGTAATTTCTCTTCCTAACAGTGGCAACAGCAGAACTTTCCCTCCACCTCTCGGACCATTTCTGCTGGGGTTCGTTCTTTCCAACCAAGTCTGCCAACTTTTCCCGACCCCCCCCCCCCCACACACACACACTTTATTCCATTGACATTTTTCCCCACTGAAGATAATGACAGTTTCAGATTTTGCTCTCAGAAGGATCTTTGGCCAATTAGCTTAATCTAAAAATCGCTTGCATCTCCACCAATTACCATCCTCTTTAAAATTACTCTCCTCCACACTGCCGCGAAAAACGCTCTCATCAGAAGACATTTGCATGAAAACCGCATCGCTGTTGTCTCTTACGCGATCGCTAAGTGCTCGAAAGCCATTACTTAAGATTCATAATTGTCAGTGGTAGAGTTTATTTTTGGTGGTGCCCCGGCATTGTCAAGGGACAGAAGCAGCCATTTTAGCGCTGAAAGGTGAAAAAAACAAAACAAAAAACCCCTTGTTTAGTCTCTTTATCTGACTCCAACCCTCGCCTTGTTCAGGACACCAGAGTGTATGAAATGAGCTGAGGCTTGCTTTTATCTTCCACCAGCCCATCATTGTTAATGTGTGTGTGGGGGCTTGTTTCACAATATCTGAGGGGTCCAAAAACCAGGAGCCTGCTATACTTGTGGGGTCCCGACAGCTTTGTGGGGTCAAAATGCTGGACCCCACAAGTTTAATAGGGCTGTTTGAGGGTTAAGACTTGGCTTTAGGGTTAGAATTAGATTAGGCACTTAGCTGTGATGGTTATGGTTAGGGTAAGGGGCTAGGGAATGCATTCTTTCAGTGACCGGTCCCCATGAAGATAGCGCCACAAACCTGGGTGTGTGTTTCCGTCCTCTCTTTTTCCTCTAAACACTTGTTCTTTCCCCAGCTGCCATGGTACATGTTGTTTTCTCGGCACAAATAGACAAGACGAGCAGCAGCCGGTCGTTAGGCCAGTCAGCCGGCTCAGAGACATTTAAAAATAGGCCCTAATTATCAGAGGAAGGCAGACTGACAGACAGGCGGCCATCTTGGTTCTTGTTTGAGCTGCGCTGCTACTGTTGTAAATTGGACAACCAGAATCGACTTCTTGGCTCTCAGAACCCTGTCTGCCAGAGTACTAATAAACTGGAGGGGGACTGGTGAGGAAAAATACAAAGACACAGACACACACACACACTAACACACACTCCGATTGAGACACAGCACACGGAAACAACAATGTATGCGTGCCCTTATATTTTTCCATGACATACAGTACTCACACTAGAGCTGAAGAGGTTTGCCCCGAAACCGACGGGACCCGATGGGCTCGGGCCGGGCTCGGGCTTGTGCTCCGGGTTGCGCGGTAAATGGAGCGGTCAGGTGACGCGTTTCGATTAGCGCGAAAATGGATGCCGAGGAGGTGAGACGGAGGCTGGCCTCTGACGTTTTGGTTGCACTTTTAAAAAGCTGTCAGTCCAAATGTACTTGTCGGGCTCGGTCCTTGTCGGGCCCAACTTTTAAGGCCCGATTACAGCTCTTAACAACTCACACTGTTACATGCAGGTGCACGAACGCATACACAAGCATCTTAGTTACCAATGCCTCTCCCAAGGTTTTAATTTGATTATTTTTCAAGTTACTGATTGAAACCGTAGAAATGTTCCCTTTATTCATTGCTTTTCCATTTTCCCCCAGTTAAAAAAAAATTCTATAATTAATACAACAATAATAATTTAGATCCACACTTCAGTCACCACAAACAACCCTTTTGAGACCCCGGAATGACAAGTACACAGCTTCCAACTAAGTTTTCATATTGACCCCGAGCAGTTAGAACACAACTCAACTTGATGCTTTGATACTCTTGAGGCATGCCGCACGCATGCAGAGAGAGAAAAAGTGCATGCGTGCGAGCGAATTTCTTCTCTGCATTAATGGGCTACAACTGAGAAAATCATCACCACGATTGAAGGAAATATGAGAATGAATCACCCTCAACTAAGTTTCTCTCTAGAGTTGACAACACATAGCCTACGAGGAGAGGGGAAACCTCGATTGAGGTTTTGAATAGCAGTGTTTTAGTGCTGCACTGAAAACAGTACTGCGACAGATGATGAACCAACCACAACGTCACAGCGGCTACAGGAAACAAGAGGAAACGTCGTTGGGTCGGACAAACTAAGTGACCGTAGCATTGGTTTGGGGGTTGGATAATGTCCATAATATGTGTATGTGTGCGCGCGCGCGTGCCTCCTTTCACATCTTGTGAAGTGTTGATGGGCGAGCACCGTAGTCTGAAAATACCCTTTCCCTTTGACCTGCAGGATGGTTTTGCAATAACGTCCTGCATAATGTGTGCTGTAATGCTCCCACAGATGATGATGTATCTGTAGTTGTTGCCAGAGGAAAAGGTCTGTAAAATGCTGCTCCTGCGACCTGCACAAAGATCGAAACCCTGTTTTGATGGATTGTCAAAACAGAAGCCATTAGGGAGATGGATCATGAGTCAGGGATACAGTATTTCAAGGGGTGGTTTCCTCACTGTGGCTTTGATTATTTCACTGAAATATTTGACGTCAGTAAAGCACAGTTGTTACTTTCAAAGCCATTGAAATGAAACCGGCCCTGCTGATATACTTTAGAATTTTTGTTTGTGTACTGTTTTTTCCTTGTTTTCCTCCTGTGGATAAACATAGGACACATCCAGATATTTCTAGCAGCTACAGTGGCGTTTGATAGTGGAAGGTTTTTCTGCAGGTTTACAGAGCGGTGATTAAAAAGGTGCTATATTTGGTTGAAAAGAAAAAAGGTTTTTGGACATCTATGTAACAATATTTCAGTAACTATACAGTAGGGCAATGTGTAATGCCTGTTAAAACACATTTTATATATGGGTTTAAAAAAAAAAAAAAAAAAAAAAAAAAGTCCTCACTTTTCAGACAAATTTATCCCAGTTTGAATCGAGATGTCTTGAGCTCAAAATACGCAAAGAAATGCTTCCTTGATTCTTGTAAGAGCAGCCATTTCTCTTGGACGTTCAACCATCAAATACACAAGAGACCGAAGTGGACCATAAGCCTGAAGAGACCAGAGTGGACATTGTGCCAGATGACATGTTGAGCTTTCTGGCATTGTTAACACTTTTGTCTTGGCTAGAGAAAGTTTTTATACCAAGCTTTCACTGGACTCAACAGGAGGTTAGTTGGTACCCAATGGGGGGAGGAGCTTTAGGACCAATTAAAAAAAAAAAAAAAAAAAAAAATGATGTTTCTTACCTTTGTTTTGGTGGAAGAATAAATGTATCAATTGGCTGGATTGCCATTAAAATGTGGTGCAAACATTCATGTCTCCCTCATTTAAAATAGCTTTGGTGATAAAAAAAAAAAAAAAAAGGTCCAGTGTGTAAGATTTAGTGGCATCTAGTAGTGAAATTGCAGTTTGCAACCACTTGAATACCGCTCGCCTCAGCCTCCCCTTCCAAGCCTGTAGGAGAAACTACGGTGGCGGCAAAAAAACGCAATTGGCCCTATCTAGAGGCAGTGTTGTCCGTTGTGGGCTACCGTAGAACATGGCGACCTCCGTGGAAGGGGACCCGCTGATTAAGGTAATGAAAACAATTCTTCTTTTCAAGGCGATTATACACTAATGAAAAACATGCTTATAAATATTATATTCCTTTTCTGCCAATAGTTCCTCCTAAAATGTTACACACTGGACCTGTAACTTTTCGTCTAGCACCATAATCAGATCGAAGTCTCAACTTGCAAATTCCTTTGGATTATAACCAAATACCTGCCAAATGAATGAGTCTCATCTGCCTCAGCTGTACTGTGTGATAATGAGCAAATGTTAGCATAACCAAAGAAGGGCACGAAAACTTATATTAACTGTTTTGGAAGTCAGACAAATATTCAGTAGCCCGCTGATAGCGGTGTCCGATCTTAAAACACTTCAATTGTGTCATTCTGGAGAGCCATTCCAAACAACGCATTTGGTCGTCTCATTTCGAGGACTTCTGGAGAGGTCATCTCCATCGTCATATGCTGGGAAAGCTCTGTATGCTCCTGCACGTTCCGTCTGCTGGTACACGTTCAGTTTAACAGAGAATGTAAAATCAGGCATGCTCTTATAGGGAAATTCCGTTTTGGGAAATGTAGTACCAGTCAATGTGGTAAAAAGGGTAGCCAAGTAAGGGTGAAGTACAATATTTCACCAAGAAGGTGAAGTACAATATTTAATCAAGAACTCATTGAACAGATTGATGAAACAATAGTTAGTCATTTTCTACCACTTGTTCCTGTTAGGGGTCGCGGGTGACTGGAGCCTATCCCTTCGGGCCTTAGGCGGGGTACACCCTGGACAGTGGCCAACTCGTGACACAATGTTTAACCGTGAAAGAGGATCTGAAGATGGCCATTTCAATTTGATTCCTAGACTGAAACCATTAGGTCAGGTCCTAATGCGAAAATGAACTAACATGCAAACACTATTGCTTTTTCACCGTTTACCAACCGTAATTCATCACTGACTTTCAATTACATGATATTCAACACTTTCTCTCTCCCCCCGTGGCTTAATCAGGTCAAGTCTCGCTTTAATCTTACATTTATTTAATTTTCCGTCAGGAAATCTGAGCTCGTGAAACCACTGTGTCAAACAAGTGCACATGGTCCCCCCTCCAGCCCTGCCAGTACTTTCTGTGACATTTAGGAGCTTGTCAGTTTGCCCCTCAGTGGACTAAAATGAAGTAAAGAAGATATTATATCCACTTTGTCCTTACGGCACGGAAAGTCTGAGGTATGGAGCAACTTTGACATTACTGCCAGCGGTGACAGGATGTCCATGGGGTTTGTTAAATGTCAACAGGATGAAAATCAGCTACGGTACTGAAAGAAAAAAAAATAAATAAATGGGGAGTGTGACTCTGCAACAGCATATGTCGTGGTAAGAATGTGGGTTTTTAAAGCCGATGCAAGCTGTTCAGGGTGCTTTCACACCTGCCTCATTTAGTTCGGTCGAATCGTACTAGAGTTCGTTTTCCCCTTTGGTGCGCTTCATTTTGGTCGCGTGTGAAAGCAGCAATCGCACTCGGGGGTGCGCGCCAAAGCAGCTTTCAAACGAACTCTGGAGCGGTTCGTTTGTGGCGAGAACAGGATCCAACCTCGAACAGACACAACTGATCATTTTTCAGTTATCAGTGGAGTTCCCCTTTAAGCCATCAGCGCCCTGCGTGCCTGCCGCCACACCGCTCACCTGAAAGCTATGCTAACACTTGCTGCCGCCTATGCTGCTGTTTGTTAAGGCTCTCAGTCACTGAAGCGTCGACCTGTAGGCGCTCGCCAACTCCCAGCTGCGCTGAGCCTGGCGCTTCCTTATACGGAGTGGCTACCTCTTCGACATTCACGTAATAACTCATCCCACGTGGGTTGGCTGACCTATAGTCACCGTAAGAATGAAAAACAATGCTCAAACCGTATGGGTACATTATGGATGAACTCCCTATTATGCCATTTGGTATGATGTCGCGTTCTAGAGGAGAACTCTTCACATTTTCAGAGTCACCAGGCTGAACACACACACACACCCCATTACATTCATGAAGTAGCCCTGGCATCACGTGGTTGCCAGGACTCAAAGCCAGAGAGTTAGCAAGAACTGACCAAAACACATGGGCTGTTATTGCTCGCCTGGCGAGGAGGGAGGTCATTCACTCAAAACATCTCATTGGTATTATCTGAGTCCTCTGTTATACTATAGAAACTGGGCTCAAACAAACCATCTGAAGAACGTTTTGTGAGTGTGCGTTGTCTGTGCCTAATGAATGAAAGCATCACATTACCATAAACTAATCCTGAAGCTGCCCATTTATCATCTTGAAAGTTTAGACAGCAAAGCGAGAGTCGAAACGTTCTTTTCAACTAACAGGAAAATGAAATTACTTTGGAACTCTGCCACAGGAAACATGAATGCCTTTCCTGGCCTATTTTAAAATAGTTTCAATCTTTATGGAGGATTACAAAGTACAAATTATAAACAGCATTTGCATCCCCCCCCCCCACTTAAAAATGCTCTGAACACTATTATTGATGTGGTACAGCTACAGCACATCATATGTTTGTATGATGACTTTTTTTTTTTTTTTTTTTTTTTTTAAATGGACTGAGGAAAAGTTACAGTTGACATGTATGCAATGCATTCATTTGTTGTGAATTAAATGTGGACGTCAGTGTTTGGGACTGAGGGGGTTGTTTTACAGAACCATATTCTCGGTTTCTATTTTGGGGGAAGTCATGAAAATCACAATTGTTTATTTCTAAATATTGCAGATTTGTTGGTGTGACTTGCTTATACAGCTGCTGTGGAGGCAGAAATGATCTCATTTGGTTTGGCGTTAAAAAGAAGGGCAGTTGCCAGTTTTATTGGCAGCGAAAAGAATTATTGAAACGACTAAAGAATGCAAGAAGCAAACTGAGCCTCCTGCTTTCTCGGTTAAAAAAATAAAAAAAATAAATAATGGTTCCTTGGGGAGTTTTTCTAGAGCATCAGGCTGCCATTTTTCTATTTCTTTCCAATTGTCAAACCAATCCCTTGACAAAAAAGGGCACCCTGGTGGCCTAGTGGTTACAACATACTACATACACTCAATGTCCTTTGTAAAATTGTGGCATGTTCTATACCTCTGTGCCTGCACTGAATATGTAACAAGGGCAAAATGCCCACAAAAAAAGACAAATTTCACAAAAAGCCGCACAAATGTGTTGAATGCTTTTTTGTATTTGCAAAGTTGCTTTTTGAAAAATTGAAACCTGCATTGTTTTAACTGCCATCAACAGTCAATCAGCATAAAATCATGACCTTAGCCTAATCTTAAACCATGCTGTAGAAAGGACATTCCCTTCTTTTGTAGTGCATCTGCTGCCCAGCTTAAGTTATAAGTTAACAGGTGCCTCAGATTCGCCGTCGTGGTACCGTTACTGTAAGCCAGCTGCGTTTCACAAATTAAACCGGCACGGTTGGACGACGGCAGCAAACGGCTGACCGAAATAGCTACCAAATTTCCCCGTCTGTGGTGTGGGATCCAAACTTCTTCCGTCACAGGAGGTTCACGGGCGTAATTCTGTTCAGAACATCTGCCTCGTTGACAAAGTTTTGTGGACAAATTAGAAAAACAAATCTCATTTTATTTTCCAGTGTTTAAACTTCAATTGGAAAGTGAAGCCCTAGCAATGTGCTTGTTTCGCAGCTCGTCACATTTGCGCCGTAGTGCCAACAATGGCCAAAGATTCCCCCACAGATGCCTCTCATTTGCTCTGCCCCCGTAAGAAATCCTCCAGCATCAAAATGTACCGTAGTATTAAATAATAAAAAAAATTACCAGAAACTGAGTTACTTAACAAAACGCTGAGCATTTTAAAAAGGAAGTTGATTTTGTTGCATTGCAAACAAGTTGTTTGTATGTTTCCGGTGACTCTGTTTAAGATTACTTCTGCCTCCAGAGTTTGTATTTGGTTAACAAGCGATTGAGCGGCTGAGAAACTCAGTAGATTCTGCAAATGTATTTTACAGTATGTATTTTATTCTAGCATGAATTATTTAGAGTACAGTAAGACTCCCTTTTGTCAGATAAGAATGTCATTTTAGATCAAATCTCTTTATGGGATTTTTTTTTTTTTTTTTTTTTTTACTTTAAAGTCTCTAACGGGATGTCAAGTCATTATTCAGAGGTTAAACATCCTGACACGGAACACTTTGACCAAGAATAATAAGTGTAATTTTATCTTCCATCTGGGTGGTTCCCCTGAGTATGAATGTCTTCGTCAGCAGAGACCTGGCTGAGAAATCCGTGGCAGGAAACAGCATGTCAGTGCTCAGAGAGGCCGCAGCAGAACTGCAGAATGAAGCCCGAAATAAGTCCCGGCCAAACCAAACACAGGCAGATTCTCGGCAAGTCTGCCACAAGATCCTTCCTAATGACTTTATACTCACCAAAAAAAAAAAAAAAAAAATACCA
>CM022477.1:4131303-4151821 GCA_011952105.1 Coreoperca whiteheadi
ACCTATAAAGCTCTTAATGGTCAGGCACCGTCGTATCTTACAGAGCTCATAGTGCCTTATTACCCCACCAGAACACTGCGCTCTCAGAATGCGGGGTTTCTTGTGGTTCCTAGAGTCTCCAAAAGTAGAACGGGAACCAGAGCCTTTAGCTATCAAGCGCCTCTCCTGTGGAATCAGATCCCAGTTCGGGTTCGGGAGGCAGACACCATCTCCACATTTAAGAATAGGCTAAAGACTTTTCTCTTTGATAAAGCTTATAGTTAGGGCTGGCTCAGGAGAGTTATGCTGCTATAGGCCTAGACTGTCGGGGGACTTCCCATGATGCACCTCTCTCTCTTCACCTCTGTCCTCCTCTCCATCCGTATGCATTCTCATCCCATAAATGCATGTCACTAACTTGACTTCTTCCCTCTCCCGGAGTTTTGTGCTTTTTCGTCCGTCTCTTCATTCTTACTGTCACTTTCAGCAGGTATTTCAGTGTCCGGAGATGTATCTGGATCTGTGACTATGGCGACCTGCTGGGGCAGTGCTGCTGTGTCTATGGTGCAGGGGAAGAGTAGCTCGGGTCCTGCTCGTTGGCCTTCAACTGGAGCTGCTCGGTTGTCCGTCTGGACCCATCTTACCTAATGTTTTACCACCTAAACATTTCTAACGTAATAATATATATACAACAATTTTGCCATCGTGGCTGTATGTTATAGTTTTGATGCTATAAATCTATTCTGTACTTACGACATCTATTGCATGTCTGTCCGTCCTGGGAGAGGGATCCCTCTGTTGCTCTTCCTGAGGTTTCTATCATTTTTACCCCTGTTAAAAGGTTTTTTTTGGGTAGTTTTTCCTTAATCGAATCGAGAGTCTAAGGACAGAGGGTGTCGTATGTTAGATTGTGAAGCCCTTTGAGGCAAATGTGATACTGGGCTATATAAATAAAATTGAATTGAAGCAACTCTAGAGCTGGTAGTGCTCACTATTGATTAGTCCACGTTGCCAAAAGTGTTTAAGGGCTTTACGTTCTCAGTTTAAGGCGTTTGTCTCATTATCTTACAAAGTGACGAATAATGGAAAATAAGCAATTTAAGGGACCCTGAGTTTATATTAAGTGTTGTGAACACAGTAAATATGGAGATATTTAAGGATTTCAAGGGCTTTTTGTATCCTGGTGATGAGGTTAGGTCATCGTTACCAAGAAAACTATGAAGATTAAACCCACAGAGTATGGTTTGTTAGTGTTGAAAATACTTGCCACAGTGCCATTTCAATGTCAGTGTGCTTATTGTTTCTAGTCTTTTGGAGGGGAGGGAACAGATAACTCTTTTCATACAGTGGGGGCTTATTTGCCATTTCAATACATCACAATCATTTCACACACTTGTATGAGGCTGGGCTGTTCCCAGGTGTGAATGTATGTAACTTTGAAGCAAGGCACTATGCTGGGGAAAAAAAAATAAATAAATAAATGCTGTGTAATCAGCATTATTCAATACATTCAGACCCAGGAGAAGACCGGTTTTTCAGCCACTGAAGCCATTCACTTTGATTTGGACCCATGACCACAGCGATAAATGAGATTCCCTCCAGGCAAAGAGGGAGATTTTTGGAACTCATAAATCCTCAGACAGGGCTACTCCGCTACAATCAGTCAACACGGATCAATCCTCATCACTGCTGGCGGATGAAAAGCACACATCTAGGGGGACAAAAAGTCAGTTTCTCAGTTATCAAAGGATTTCTCATTTTTCTGTCCGCCTGTGTGGTTTTTTTTTAATTTTCTGGTGAGGGTTTTAATAAGTTTCAAAGATCAGTGGATCATAAAATGCGTTGCTGGACTCGTTTTGCCACAGGTACTGCAGTATGTCGTCTAAATCCCCAGCCTCAGAGGACGTATCGTGCGTCTGGCGTGTACGCCAAGGCGTTTCTAATGAGGCAGATGGCTTCAACAACTCTCTCCAGCTTGACTGTGATTTCACCATGTGGAGGGGGCTCAAAGCTACTTTAATCACAGAACATGACATGGTCCTGGAGCAGAAACGCAGTGTTTCGGGAAAAACAGGCTGACAGATTTGTAACGTCAACATGAATGTGCCTTTTTACCTCATTTACTGTGTCTTCCCTCCTTCCAAACTTAAATTCTTAAGAGGAGTACTTCTCTGTTCTTACTCCTTTCTCCTCGCAGTAATTCTATTTTTCCTCTTGTTTTTTCTATGCCTCCTCGTCATCTTCTGTTAAGGAATTTACACCAGCTCCATGTTTTAATTTATTTATTTCTCTTTGGTCCACATAAGAACGTGATATGTAAATTACTTCCTTAAGTGTAGGAGGATTTGTCAGAAAGTGTGTGTGTGTGTGTGTGTGTGTTACTGCTTGCACATTCCCCGCATGCATATGCACTTATTAAAAGTGGAATTCAGGCAGTTAGGATACTGTTTGTGAGTACGAAAATTAAATCCACCGTCTTTGATTTTAGGGTTCGTGTGTTGTACTTCTTTGTGAGGACCAGTTGTTTTTAACCTTGAGAGTGAAGACATTTTCGTTAAGTGAGAACATTTTGTTTAGTCCTCACTTCAAAGGGCTGTTCAGGAAATTAAGACATTTTTAGACATAAGGTCTAAATTAGGTGATGTTGTGAGGATATAAACCGTTCACACAGTCGCATTGTGGGGACAGGAATTGGGTTAACTATAAATTCTAGGGTTAAGATGTGGTTTTAGAGTTAAGGGATTAGCGTTTGGTTTAGACTAAGGTTAGAAAGGGTTGGGTTTAGTCACGTACCTATGATGATTGCCTCTAATCCCAGCAGTAAAGGAATAATGATGTAAATGCCCTTATAAGTATGCGAGTACAAATGCACGTGTGTGTAACGGATGTGAAATGTGGAAAGAAAAAAAAAAAAATATATATACAGTTTGAGAAACCTACTGCGAGCAAACTCCATCAATGTCTGTCAATTAACCAACAGCACTGTCTTTTCTTTAGTGAAACTCTATTTCCCCTCCGGCCAACGTCAGGGATGATGGATTTGATTTCCAACGAAGTGGTCGTGTCCTTGACAGATTGGCTATGACGCCCCCCCTCCCCAATACTCCACCAAGATGTGGTCACAGATGTGGCTCTAGTCCAGACTAGGGCAAAAATGTACTGGCATACGTTTTGAATAAAACATGGGGCACGCTTGATTTGTCTCATCTCGTAAACCGACACATGCACCTTTTGGGGGCTGTTTCAGGCTCGGGCAGAGTGGAAAAAATATATTAGGGACGCTTCCCGTGTATTGATTCGCACTGCCTTTGCATAGTTAAAGGCTCACTTGTTTTTCAAGGCTTGATATCCTTTTAACGGATTTTCTCTGCTTCATCTGCATCAGTGAGGCTCGTAACCTTTACCTGGGTACACCTGATTGGTTTATGAGAGGTGGCCAACCTGTTTTGTGCACTCAATACACCTGTTGCATGCATTTTGAGTGTTTCAATTAATATGAGGTCCACTAAACTGATGCAACCTTTGGAGCTTTTCCCGTTTTAACCCTGGGGGGGAAAAAATAAATAAAAAAACCCAGCTGTGGTCAAAATGTTGGTGGTACAATAAAATTGTTGGACCTTATTGGGCAACCATCCTCTTCTCAACAGGACACTGCCATGACCAGCACCTACAGTCATTTTGTGTGCATTCACTGTACAACTAACCCCTTCCTCTGCAGAGGTACTTCAGTTCATCTACGGTGCCATATGCACCATAATGCATACAGTACATGCAGCAGAAATAACACTAAGACTTATTCCGAGTTGTGTTCACAAATTGATATCCAGCCACATTAAAAGTAATCAGAAAACCACTACTTTGAGATCTTTCCAAATCAAACAATTGGCAGCGAATGTTACGGTCACCTGAAATTGTTTCAAAACAGATCTTTGAGTAGCAGTCAAATGTTCCCAAAATGGATAGAGAATTGATTCAATATAGCCTACTGTATAATACATTTAAATCTCCTTTTCAGTCTCATTCTTATGGGCCTCCCTATCTTTCCCTGCATAGCAGTATGGTCAACTTAAGTCAGGTCATAGAGGTTTTAGCAGTGTGAGCACTTGATTAACGTCACCTTGTTTCCTTCCCTGCTCACTGGCACTGTGGCAGCTGTTCACTGTGAATAACCCACACAGTCTCCTAGCTGGTTGCAGCAGATTGACTCTCTTTCAGTCATAAGCTCGCCTCTCAAACCGATGCGAGAGCTTAAAGATGAATTGGGCAGAAGAGAACAAAGTGACAAAAATAAAAAAAACAGTTGTATTTCCCTTAAGGAACATGCCTCTCTGCCATTTCGCTCATGCAATCTCACTCGATTCCCCATTCGGCAAGCCAAAAAAAAAAAAACACACCCGGCACTGTTCTGTTCTCCGGTCTTTGGTTGCCTGCTCCCTTGACGCTGCTGCTCAGGGTGTTTATAGATCTGAGGGATTCTGAGGGTACTGCATGGATCTGACAGCCATGGGGGGATTCAGGCGAGAGCGACTGAAATGGAGAAGCCTCGACTGGAGCGATCACTCGCTGTCTCTGTGGAATAATGATCGCAATTAGTGGTGAATAAAGGGGAGATTGCTGAAGGAGCTTCTGCACTAAGAGGACGTCTCGTTTGCAGCGGACCTTTGCGAGTTTACCACCCAAACATGATGTATCAATTCAAAAGTCGCATTATTTTAGTTAGACAAGTGTGTCACCTCTCCACTAATCTGTGACTCTTTCCTACCAAGGACCATGTAGATTAATTGCTCAATTTCTGGTGGATGGCGTCCTCGCTTCTCTACCCAGCGAATAAATGAGTCCTGTGAGTGCTCCATCCACCAACATTAGATTTTTATTTTTTTTTCCTTCCTTCTCTTGTGCCTTCGGATTTCTTTTGATATGAAGCATCAAAAACCGACCATGCAGCACTGAAGTTAATTTTCAAACGGTTTCTTCTGGCTGCCACCTGGAGCCGCAAGTGTGTGAAGTTGTCCATCTTGAGCCCGTCTATCCTCAATCCACTCCGGCCCCGGAGGCTCATTTATTGTAAACTCAACACATCAAATCAAGGTTTGTGTTAAAACGTGGTGGGGACATAAGGGACTTCCTTTTTTTTTTTTTTTTAAACAGCCTTCATATGCAATTTTAGGGAATATAATTTGGGGGGGGTCAGTATGTGGTCAGAGTAGATAATCACGGCGGTTCGGCTAAAACATTGCATAACGGCTCATCAAAAGGGCATAGCCTAGGCTACTACAGAGTCGACACGACGAAGATACGCACAACAACGTCGACCGCACAACTAACAGTCATCCATCACATCCACAGCTGCAACACCGTGTCAGTCGAACAATGCCAAAGTCACGTCTTCTGCGGAAAGCACCAGTGCATGTCCGTCAGCCCAGCGATAAGTTGTCCAACATTACTGCCTGTGAATATGATGAAATACAAACTGAAGGAACAACATTAACGTTAGCTGAAGATAATAAATCAGCCTTGCCTTTAGAGGTTACGTTAAGCTGCCTTGTTTGGACACTATACTTTTTGAACGTTTGAGAAACAGAGGTCATAAGATTTCATGAGTCAAGTTCAGCCAACAATGAGTCATTCTAGCATAAGGTTTAAATATCGATATGTGAGGACATGCATTAAACTGGGATTAGATTTATCCATATGGGTTTTAAAAACCAACTCATATCATCGATTTGATCTTTTATTCATTCTTTTAACAAATGCTTTTAAAAAGTGATGGGGACTAAATCAGCCATTTAAAAAAATAAATAAAATAAAACTACGTGGTGGGACATGTCCCCAGCGTCTTCTTCTTTTCCTTTCGGCTGTTCCCTTTCAGGGGTCGCCACAGCGAATCCGCAGTGTAAATGGCCCCAGTGCGCATACACATCCTAAGAGCCTCTCATAGTAGAGCTGCTAGACGAGCAACAGCGCAGGTACCCACACATTGAAATAAAAAATAATAATAAATAGGGCCATAAATGTGCTTGTAGTGACTGTCAAAGCGCCATCAGACTCCTTGTCTTTTTCAGCAGAGGGACGAGTCGGACAGCGGCTGCTCATGGCTATTAGCTGTCCATGCCACACACTACAAAGCCTCATACTGTTGTCGTTACCGCACTCCTATGCTGCATTTCTTTTTAAATATGCTGGGAGAGAGGGTACTAGCAGAATTTGAGGGTGTACTTACCCTTTAAGCGTGGACAGACCGATACCATAGTAACTGATATGTTGTATTGGTCCATATGAGAACGTATTAGTTGCAAAGGTCTATATGAAAACTTCGATCGCAAGAAAAAAAAAAAAAAAGATGGACATCCATAGGCACTTCGGTTCTGATTTCAGACTGGCTGGACTGGATCCCACCCTCCATCAGACAAACAGGGAAATAAACAGGGGTGCACCCTAGCCTTTGGTGCTCACATTCACTAATTTTGAGCACTATTAAAGCCACTGTGTGTGTGGGGGGGGGCATCTAAGCATTTGTCCCTGACATCAACGTCATGAAATGTTGGTCTCAGTGTGTTGAGTGATGACATTATCTACTCTTATCTCTTTCAAAAGATCTAAGAATTGTATTTATTTATTTTTTACGAGGCAGCAGCGGAAATCTTGTGGCTTTTGTTGGCAAATGACAATGTCAAATACGCAGTTAAAAAAAAAAATATATATATATATACACACACAACGAATTCTTTCCATAATTAGTGGATGTAATTTCCAATCAGTCATTAAAAATTCTGGAGGCCTATACATGGAAAGAAACACTCGTTTAACTTTTAATAAAAGCAGCAGTTAAAAAAATATATAAAATAAATAAAAACTTACTGTATGCAAATTGTGCAATTTGACCTAAATAACTTACTGAATGTGGCTGAGCCGTCAGAAGGGGAACATACGTGTTCCCAGGGTCCCACGTTCCCCTGCGCAATATCCTTTTAAGGAGACCATTCAAAAGGGTTTTTGAGCAATATTTCTTTCCTGTCAAGTTTCCAATGCGGGGTCATAATCCTGGGTCGATATGTTGGAATCGCCCTTTTTTCAGCTTAAAGCCTGCTGATGTTCTACTCCTTGAAACATACGCCCTCACATTTGCGGCCAAGACCGTCAATTTCTGTACTTGAGATAGAGACAAAACAAATTTTAAGCATTCGAAACGTCCACCTCCCTTTGTGCTTTTGCAATTTGAACGGCGACGATAGCCCTTACCAGTCTCTTGCAGTGTTGGTTTATGTCAAGAGACACACGTGCTCAAAACAAGGCTGGACCAACTCAGAACAGAGGAAGCGCAACAGAACAAGACGCAAGCGTGGAACGGAATTTCACGAGGTTCAGCTTCACTGCGATCATGTGGGTCTCAAACCATAACTTGAAACTATGATGAAGTCATGGTTATTTGGGTTAATCCTAGATAACATTATTAATCGGTAATCCAAAAAGACAGAGTTTAGATTTGTAAATAAAAAAAAATATATATAATAATAATCACTTGGAACACAGGTGTAAAGTGTGTCTTGTGTGTTCTATTAAAGGAATATACAGCCGGAGAACATAGGACCTCAGGAACACAGGGATGAGCCCCGTCAGAAGGTTTAAGAATCACGGACTTCTGTTGTCCAATAAGAGCTTCCCTTTTAAGTGAGACTGAACAGGCTGACATCAGATTTCAGTGCTGAATAAGACGAAGGCCTCAGTAGGATGACCTGCAATTCTGCAGGATGTTAGAGTGAAATAATTTGTTATACTGTTAAGACGCTTAAGCATTTCCATTTAGAAATAGTCCCTAAATTGAGGAGAAGAAAGAGCCCCTTGAGTGAGCAGAATGGAGTAGTTTAGATTAGCTCTCAGATAAGAACCATAAAATAGCTAAGAGGCCATAATGTGACCTTTTGGGGAGGAGTTTACTTTGAAGAGGCCCTGTCTGCTCAGGCTGGAGGAAGATGATGTCACCATGCTGTGACCCATGGGAGAGATCCATGCCACACTTATCACTTTGTATGATCAAGTTAGTCAGTCTTCTTTTAGGACAGGGGCAACAGCTAACTGCTTGCCGACTGTGGCCTTCTGAACATAGGGAGCTCCGTGTAGATGCTTGTATTTTGATACACAGATTGCATTAAATCAACTAAATTGTAGAATACGTTTCAGTTGGTTTTTTTGTCCTGCAAGTAAAAAACGCGCTTACAATGACCATGGCTAAATGAGAGGGATGCAGATCGAAACACACCCTAACATGTTGTTCTCAGGTGCAGCCTTTGCATCAACCCCAAACATGCCAAAGGCATGTCCTTTTCAGTGCAATCTCTTGCTTGCTCGCTCTATAATGACATAAGCACCTAATTCACAGTTTATTCATGTACAAAGAGTACACAAGGAAGCATCAAAGCAACGGCCAAGACAGGATCGAAACAGCCTGATAATTTATCATTTTAATTTACAGTCTATCAATTTATGTACAAAGTGAGAAATCAATGCGATAAAACAAAAAATGATTTCTGGGGTGTCCAATGGCCCATTATAGGACCATAGCAGCAACACCAAGATATAAGGGAAATGGAATGAGATTTTCAACAGACGTGATCAGTGTGATTGAAAAATTTGAGAAAATGGACATCGCTAAAGTATACACCTGAGTTTTAAGGTAAATGTTAAGGAATCTATTCATCCGTTCACAGACTCCCTGCAACATATAGCAGCTTACTTTTAAGATGAGCTAATTTCATCATGTAAAAAAATAAATAGAAATAATGTGATAAAAATATAAAATCAAGTGTAATGCTGAGATCAGACTTTTCGTTGTTAAGATGGTAACTGTCAGATTAGGTCGTCAGAGTCATAAATTCTTGCCGCGACGCGGTCGACCGATATGGCAGGCTACATGTCCGACCCCGGCCAGTCATAGCTTGCCATCTTTCGTGACCTGCGTGATGTACAGAGGTGACCTGTACGGTGTCAAGGACCGCCGTCAGTGTTCGACCGGACAGCACCAATAAAGCAATGTTCATGTATTTAATCACATGTTTATGAATCAAAGTGAAGCTGGAGCCTGTCAGAGTCACTTCAGTCTTTTTAACGTCGCTGTCATTAGAAAGTGAGTGTGGCGTGATGTCTCGCACACACACACACACACACACAGGTGGTGTTAATTTAGTATAATGCTCCTGACCCGAGGGTGATAGTAACGCGGTTACAGGTTCAATGAAATTAAAAACGTCGCTCTTTAGTCTACTGATGTGCCTGGAATGGGGAGACTTTCCTTCCCAGAACATCATACGGACCAGTCCTTTCAGCAAATCTCCCAAAAAACAAAACATACATGGTTGCGTTCAAGAGACCAAGACCTCCAGCAGCTGCCGGAACTCTGCGTCTTGTACGTCTGGAGTAAAAAGGCAGACGTTTGTTCTAAAAATCAAGCCACGAGATCCCCAGCAGGAGGAGGTCGGGGCGGATGGCTGGGTCAACAAAATGTCAGACTTCCAGGAGGCCAAGTCATTTTTGCACCTAAACCCAACCTCAACCATAACATTGTATCATCATGAAGCGGATTTCACTTTCCGACAGGGATTTGCAAAGGAAAAATGAGGTCCTGTCGATAACGACTTACAGGTCAGAAAACGCTTAAGTGTGTCGTTGGAGGAGGGCGTGAACACCCAACATGTTTTCGCCATTTGGTTTGAAGGATTTGTCGGGAATGGGCCAGCACTACACCACATCATGTAGAAATGGGCGAGAGAAGGGCAAACATTTCGGACACGCTGTTACGACCTAGATGGGTCAGTTTTCTTCCACTATACACCTTGCGCTGGATAAAATGAGCAACTGTCGCACCCGAAGATCATTTTTGTTCCCAATACCCAACGTATGTTGAGTCTGGCCATTAGTGGCCTGAATCCAAAGTCCACACGACTGATTTAACTTGTCACCAGAAGAGCAGCATTCAGGAAACTCTCTTTTATGACATTTTAAGACTTCTAAAATCACTTGCCGATATTAATCTATGTCACATTATTGTTTCCTTCACTTTTTAAAATTAAGTCTAATGTTTTAATCCATACGGCAGCCTCTTGCCACTGTGCAGAAGAGGCTAAGGAAAATAATTAATATTCATTTAGTCAATAAAGCCATCGCTGTAATCAAAACCGACTTCTCTCCCCCCCAAAAAAAAAAAAAAAAAAAAAGAATAAGGGAGTGATTGAATAACGCTTACACAGGTTTGTGAGGGCTAATAGAATGAGTGACTCTCGGGCATTTAGACGAGTCCTGTCTTTAATCAGAGTGCAAACTAATAACACGTCTGCCGCTAAAGACAAAGGAGGATGAAAGGCACAACGCCAACCCTCCTTTGTTTTATTCCATCACTCATCTCGTCCCCCGGCACATTAAGGCACTCGACGGCCCTAACAAGCTCTCCCACGACATTTACGCCGGCTAAATGGCAAGAAAATGTGTGTCTAAGTGTGCGGCGTGCATGTGTTTGCTTATCTCTGATAATGAACCGGCGCCTATGATTTACCTAGATATTCTGAAAGCAACGTCTTTAAAAAGAAGAGAGTCAGGAAATTAGGGTTTTTCAATTATCCTAACGACCTTAGATGTACAAATAACAGCCGCTACTGATACCACAATTAGTCCGAATGGCTTTTGGCTTTTTGAAGAATCATGCGGCAACATGCCCACATGTGCTATTGTGAATTAACAGTATATTCAGACAAATATACATTATATTTTTCCCTTAACTTTACTTCGATCAGTGAGTGTTCTCAGCGTACATGTGTTGCCAGTCAGCCACAACCACTGATTCATGCAAATCTTAGATTAAAGTCAATGAAATACTCTAAGACTTTGAAATAAGGAGGGCTTCTGAGATACATTTGCGTTTTGAAGTAGGCTACATAACAAATTAAGTTTCTGAAATTCGAAAAGCAACATCAAAAGGTTTCCATTTTCAAGGACCAGCACCAAGTAGCTGTGGTCAAACCTTTCAGCAACACATGGTACTGTCTCCCGCACTTCACGTTCGTTCATCTCGCGTCGAAAGACACACGTGACCCAATTAGACTGAATGTAACTTGAATCCGGCCCGACCCGCAGCCCAGGTGCGGCCTGGGTTTGTGAGAATCCGCGAACTTCTCTACTAACGGGGTGAATTACCCGCCAACAAGCAAATTTCCCTCAACCTGTGTCAGCTGTTCCTGTAACACGAACACGCCACCAATTTGAGTATGAAAAACAAGCTAAGTATGCTACTGCCCGATGGAGTCGGAGCAAAAAAAAGGAGTAGTGTGTCTATTTACCTATGGTGTACATAAACGATGCGTTTTTGAAACCTAGTGTTTAGGGCTGCAACAGCGATGCGATAAAGTTCAATTATTAAAAGAGCTGGCGATGAGTTTCCTTATCGATTCGTTGTGTCGCCACTCAATAAGACGCGGAGATGTTGGAGTATAAAATTAGCGGTTGGGCGCGAAGCAGAGCGGAGGCAGCGGACAGACCCGTGACGTTGTTCTGAAACGCACGGCGGCGGCAGAGAAATCAGTACGACCCAAGTCATCCAAGGTGTGGACTCACACTCATTTCGCACTAAATGCATCGAAAACGTGTGTCAAGTGCAAGATATGCAAAAGCAACAGGGAGTGTGTGAGCGTCTCAGAGGGGGCTGGTAACGAGTTACCTTCACTCCATTACACTTACTTGGGTAACGTTTTGAAAGGAAGTGTAGTTTTACGGCACCGTACGTCTTACTTGTACTGGAGTGGATTTGTGAAGAGGAAACGTTACTTTTACGCCGCTACGTTGGGCTACACTTGACTCGTTGCGTTGTTTTAACATTTATTCTGCGCTTTATTTTCGCCCAAGAGACGACATCAGTGCATCTACCACATGACGCCGTTTCACCAATCAGACGCAGCGATGCGGCCACATGACCACAAACTGGCGGCATAGCCTCAAAATAAAAAATAAAAAATAGATGTGTTCTGACAGCTCAGGTCCCTTGAAACAAAAATACACATCTTTTTGTGCACTTTATTTAAAAAAGCCTAGATATTTGGCAGATGTAAGCAGACGTGCATGTTTTGGGTTAGTCCATTTGTTTTGTTTTTTTATTACTTTAACAGGAGCAACCGGTTTGTGCACTTTCTGAAGATTTTTGCACCGTCAGCTCTGTTTTTGAATAAAAAGGGGTGGAAATTAATGCTTTCGTTTTTTATTATCCGATCAATCAAAAAAATAAAAAATTGACAGATTAATCGATTATTTTAATAATAGTTAGCTGCAGCCCTAATAATGTTCATACAGATCAATGGGGGGGAGAAGTGGACAGCAGGAGTGGTTTGAGAACTCAGACTAATGGATGCATTTTAACTCCGTTTTGGTGTCGAATGCTGTATTACTGAAGAAATGTGGAGCTGATGTCTAACTCTGAAACTCAAATCAGATTTAAGTACTGCAACACTACTATAAATTGTGTGTGTGTGTGTGGGGGGGCGGTGTAACCCTCAAGATTACAACAACAATTACATTTTCATGTCAAGCCACCATCGGAGGCTTACGAAGCATTTGACACATTGTGGCAGCTTGTACACCACAGCCTGTGGAAAAATAAAAAAAATCATTTCTTTTCATTTAAAAAAAAAAAAAAAAAAAAAGACTTCCAGCTGGCAAAGCTGCCAGTGAAAATGTAATTTTCCCCCAAACCTCCCAATCTCAGATCTGCTATCAGCCAATGATAAGCTGGAAAGCCATTTTCTAGGATCCCCATTCAGGAATAGAGGTTCTGGCTCCTGATGAATCGCTTTCTGCTCTCTCTCTCTGATGGCGTGCGATAAAAAAAAAGCAAACAAATTCAAATCCCGGCCATGAAATAACCCTGGAGTTTGTGAATAAAATACGGACAGACGGGTGGGCTGAAGGAGAGGCTGACAAGTTGGAGATCTAACTGAAGACGTGGACAGACCGACAGGGAGACAGACAAACAGGCAGCATCGGAGACAAGACGACATTAACGGGGCAAGGGGGAAATCGGCAGAGCGACACCCAGACGATGGAGCTGTGGGAGGGGGGCAGACAGTTTGACACACTCAAAGAGACGGACAGGCAGGCAGACAGCTGCGAAGGTCGACGGGCTCGCATACAGTGAAACCGCGTTACCCTGGCAACGGACAGCCAATCAGTCATTCGCAGACCACAGAGTTCAGTCCAGTCAATCGTTATTGTCCCCAGGGGATAATTAGGGAGGGCAAACAGGTAGACACATGGGCAGAGAGACCGAGAGGACAGACAGGACGGCGGGGACAGACGGACATGCAGAGGTACAGTGGCTCAATTGCACTGCTGGAGACTCAACACACACACACACACACACAATCCTGCACGCCACGCTGGTGTTGTCATAACGACTGAAACTGAAATCTCACTTCAACGTCATTACAAGAGGTGAGAGAAATCTGGAGGGGGGAATGTTTTTCTTCGATTAGGCATCTTTAGCTCAGCGTAAACCGTTTCTGTGCACGTGTTAAAGTTCAAAGAAGAAGTAGCTGAAGGAAAAAGAGGAGGAGGAATGAGGTGAAGAACTGGGGTTCCCGCTGCAGTCAAAGCAACAGCGTCAAGCAGCCCGACCACATCTGGAACTGAATCCCAGTAAATAGTAAACTGGTTGACAAGCGGCTGCCAGGAAGGGAATAAGCACCTGTTTATGGCCTTGCTGGCGGCATGGCCACGTCGGTCGGTCCGTCCACCACTTTTGGCCCACTGAAATGTCTCAGCTTTTAGATGGATGAAACTATGTGTGGACATTTGTGTTGCCCAGGTGATGAATCATAATGGACCTTGGTGAGCCACTCACTTTTCCTCTAGCGTCACCAAGTTGATTCAGAGCAAAAATATTTAGACAGCTATTGGGTGGATTGCCATGCAAATGCTACAGGTCTTCAAGGTCCCGTCAGGATGAATCCTGAGGACTTCGACCAGCTGGTGGCCTTACAGGACGACACAGGGAATCAAAGTTTTCACTTATTCAGTAAAATCTCAACATCTGCTTGACACCACGTTTTGTACTTCCATTCACGTGAACCATAACCATTTGGTGCTGGGCAGGTAGCGCAGCGGGGGTTTATCAGCGCGTCTTTCGCTGAAAACAACTGACACAGGGCTGTTCAGAGAGCTGGGAGTGAACCCAACAGTAGAGCCGCCAGGTGTGTAACGCAAACAGCGGGCTGAAAGACGCCAAAACGCTCCCAGCTGACACAGTGCAGTCGTGTGTGATGTGGGTTTGTCACTATGAACAACCCCTTTCACATGTTCATTAAAATATTGATTAGTGCAGCTTTAAGTCCGTTTGCTCTTTGTCCTGTGCATACTGTATGTTCAATCCCTCTCAAGAGCATGCTGGTACTCTGCTAACACATTAACACACACACACAAAGTTGGATATAAGTAGAAATGTGAAGCGACACACAGGAATACTTTGGAGGAAGTGCACACAGATGGTTCAATGAAACACACGAGCAAAGATTTACCTGCGCGCGCACGCACACACACACACTCCCCCCCCCCACTCTATTAGCATGAGCACCTGTCCCGCTCGCCTACAGCAGCACACGCTCCGACGTCCATGTTTACTGCTGCCATACGGACAATACACAGAGCTATTATAGCAGCTCGCTGACGAGCGACAAGGTAATTTCCTCCTCCCTGAGGCCTCCTATGAAGGGAAAAATCAAACACCGCGTGGATGCCTCTGGGAGCTCAAGCTGCACAATAAACCAGAAATATTGTCTAATTCCATTCGTTGCTTGGTTTTAATATGCAATTGCCGTCGAGTTGTTGATGGTATGTTATCATACAGACAGACTCTTAGCCATTCTGACCATCATATAAAACAAGCTGTACAACCACCCCTCCCAGCTCCCACATGCAGAGATATCGTAATACAGGCCACAACACACAGGAAGACTAAATATAGAAAAGGCAGAGAGAAAAAGGTAAAGTCCTTCTACATTACAGATATGTATTCATATAGCCATACATGTATCGCGGTGGATAACCACATAAAATGCACAAATCAAACAATGTTATGACCCCTCACTTCAAGTACACGTCCATACAATTACAGATAACTACCAACAAATCAGAATGAATAGCACCTGCAGTCAGCTAAGAACATCATGGATCAGGGTACACGTTATTTTGTGTATTAGACTGCCAGTTGCTTTGCATCTGGAATATATTATGTTCATATGTTAGATTATTTCAACCTTGTCCAGTTGTAGTATAAACACACATCACTTCTTGTATCCACATTTTAAAGGGGTTTGTATTAAAATCAGTTAGTTATATTCCAAATATAGTAGTTCATACATAAAGAGGAATTTGATGTATTTGTACTTTAAGTATTTCCATTTCAGGAATCTTCCTCCACTGCAATACAGAGTGAAATATTGTACTTACTCCACTACATTGACGTGACAACCATTACTTTACTCTTTTTATTCAAGATTTTACAAACACATGAAGCATGTTTGAAATATGATGCAGTGTAACAAAACTGAGCACCACAAAAGCGGATGCAATTTCATCTTAAATAATCAGCTAGTTGATTTGTCAATCACAAAACAGTCAGCGGATGTTCGTAAAACCGATTAATTGCTGAAGTGATTTTTTTTATGCAAAAATGCCAAACATTTCATGTTTTCAGTTCGTTAAATGTGATGCTTGCTGCTTTTCCTTGTCTGAAATTACAGTATATTGAATAATTTTAATGTTTAAAAAAAACAAAAAAAAACACTTGAAGTTGTCACATTGGTCTCGGGGTAATTTTAATGGGCGTTTCACTCCCCCCTTATGTTTTAGAAACCAAACAATGAATGGATTGATGAAGAAAATAATCAGCAGATCAATTAATTATCAAAACAATTAGTAGGCCTAGCTGCCCCTACTCCCACACAGACGTTTAAAACTAGCTCCATCTCAACCAACAAGAGTTCAGTGCCGCTTAAATATTAATGCATGGGTAATAATAATCTAATTATATAATAGTACAACACTCCCAGGGGCCATTTCTCTGCATGGAGTACTTTTACCTTTGATACTTTAAGTACATTTTCCTGATAATGCATATAAACTTCCACTTAAAGTTTTGAACGCAGTATTTACCTTGTAATGGAGGACTTTTACAGTGTGGTAATAGTACTTTTTAGTAAAAGGGCCTAAATACTTCTTTTACCACTGTTTGCTATTTTGTTACTCAATTTAGTTGAAGTGGCTCTACTGCCATGTAAAAAAAAATAATAATAAAAAATAAAAAAACTTTGCGGAGAATACAGTGGAGATTTGTTTTCTCTTGTAGAGCCAGAACAAAAACAATCTGCCCTTTTCCACTATGTTGTTGTTGCAAAATGTATATTATTTTGAATTAGATATTCCCAAGATCCTTCTGATTCCCCCAGTCTTGACAGGCAGATATAGCATTACTTTTTATAGTGGAGCCCCTATCACATTCCTCATTTCATCCCATGAGGGCAAATAATGAAGGTGACATATTGCTACCTCAGTTGGAAGACAGATTTACGCACCCCATAAAGCGACAGTCCATGATTCTTGAAATGCAGGAGCTTGTCAACATGTCCGTCCTTGGCTGGCCAAACTCCGACTTTGTGGACCCCCGCTTGCTACGCCTGGTCGGCTCGCTCTGTTGCCAGGCACCGCTGCCTCCTGGTCATTCTCACGCAATCATGATTAACAGTCGACCGGAAGCCATTCATTACCGGCTACCTCCCAAACACCTGTGGTTCCGGACCCCTGACACATCTCCCACAATTCCCCTAGGTGAACATAACAGAGCATAAAAAAATAAAATAAAATTAGGAAAACCCGAGAACAAATGAAAGAAAAGGGAGGAAAAATAATCACACTTCTAAGTATTTAAGTATTGAGAAGATAAGCATTTAGGCAAATCTGGTTTTAGAATGGCATATGAAGCTGACAAAAGCTATGTTTTTGAAGCATGTGGTCATTTTCGTGTACAAGAACTTACACACAGATGGTGTAAGACTTCAAATGTTTTCCCAGAACTGTGGTGGAAAAACCAAACTCTGCACTGAAACCCAGATGAAAGAACATCTGGAAGCAAAATAAAAGTCATTACTGTTTTACAGGTTGTTGTGTAGCTGTAAACTGAAATTTAATAAAACCACTGTTGTACATCCGGTAAACTTTGTGTGGCGTCCAGGTTAGGGGTAGCGGACTGATGGCATCAGGGACAGTCGGCAGTTTTAGGCTTTTAGCGGACTCGCACCCCTAATGACTGATAAGGAATCAGTATTTGTCAAAATTACTCGCGGACACTCTAGTGACACAGGACTGACATTTTTAGGTCCTCCAACCTCACCTCATGCCAAGAGACTGATCGTCATGCAAGGCAGACGGTAAACAGGTTGAGTGGCTGGCAATGCAACGGACCAACTCTGACAGAAGACTGGCAGCTTCCAAATGGCATGCAGGTTTATGGACTGGCTTGGGAGTCTGCAGTGATAAATGAACCGACCGGAAGGGAACGAGGTCGCTCACAGTGAACCTACAGAGAATCATCACCTGAATCTGCTGCTCCCCTCGGTTTCACAAAGCTTCATAATGAATTTCAGCTCGTTTTTTAGCTGCCCGGCCTGCAATTTTACTATTTTGGTTCACTCTCACGGCTCTTAGAGATTTTTGGCTGCAGCAGGCAGCGGTTTTCAGAGAAAAGGCTCTGAAAAACCCACTGTGCACTCCCAGCACCAAACGGCAGTCGGACACAATTCGCGACTAGCTGGTGAGAAAGAGCTAAGATGAGGGCGAATGTTGGACTCTCTCTCCTCAGGTGGACACAAACACAACTCCAAATGAATGATAAGGTTGTTCTGGAACTGCAGGATGTGTAAATAAGCAACCGTTTGCGAACTGCTGCTAAGTTCAACTTAAAATAGGTCAATGTCATACCTGCCAACACGTCAGTTTTTCCCGGGTTTCTCCCATACTTCAAGGGCATCTCCCGGCGCCCTCCCGTTTTGCCATTTCTCCCCGGAGAACTCCCATAATTTGCATGGCCCCCCCACACTTTATGAAAAACACGGAGCCAAGTTTTAGACGTCTGTATGACGTCACCCAAGTTGCCAGATTGCCTATGAAACACAAAAACACACTACATGCAATTTCAACCTATCCGTTACAGCAACGCACACCCTGATCCGGGGGGGGCGGCTCCTCCCTCTTCAGTGCCACAAACATTTACTTCCCTCCCCAGGGAAGCAGCCAGGATTTTAAAACTGCAGTGGCCGTGCATCTAAATCGCCACTAGCCACAAAACACTTTGCATTTTAACAAATATTAAAATGCCTTTTTTTTTTTTACGTAATTTTACCATTTTATTATCAAATTCTGAGATTTGCAAATGCCTCCTCTGATCATTAAACCACCCAAAATCCCAGAAACACCTTGGTGCCCAATTTGGCCTGAACGCATGATCATTTTTACTTGAGTCAGACATGGAGATGAGCCCCATAAACGGTCAGAAACCACATTACCCCCCGATCGCCCTCACTGTCACTCCAGTTGTGGTGGTTATATTTTGGCATCATCATCATGTGCTGAAAGCAGAGTGCTGCAGGTGCAGCTAATTGATAAAGAAGATCGTGATTAATGATTGGCTCCTGTGTGGGTAAGTGAGAGAGGAGTTAGTCTTAGGTCTCCTTGACCGATGGATGAAGGGAACCAGACCGATGCTGCCTGTTAGATTTGAAATTATATGATAATATAGAAAAGGAAAATCTATGAATGAACAGCAGCTCAGACCGATACACACGTAGCAACCGCGTTCTCGGTTTTTACGTGCAGCTGCGCGGTCACTCTAGTCGGGCGGTCAGAAGTCAAGAGAGTAGACCGCTTGGGGGGGGGAGAAAGGGTTCACGTTGCTGAAAAGTGAGAAATGGAGAGGAATTGAGTTTGTCTGAGGCTGGGAACTACTTTGAGACCTGTTCAGATACAGTGCAGTCATATGTAATCATAAAATAATTGGGCTCTAGAGCATTTAGGTCTGAGACTCAAACGCTTGACCCACTACATTGAATGTAGTGTATTATAGTACCGGCTGGATGTTCATCTCTTAACTGGAGTCTGGGGGAACAAAAATAGTGGTATATTTTATTATTGAATTGATTTGATTATTAATACAATAGCAGGCAACCAGGTGGCTTTATAACAATAAAATAGAGAAACTCACAAAAGCTGAAATTTACAATAATTTACACATGATGTTGCCTATCCATAAATCAGCGCCTCTATGTCCCAGTGGAAGTTTTGGCATAGAGCTGATTAGATCCACCTCAGTAATTTAACAGATATCCTATGCTAACTGTTTCATAACTTCGGTTTGTTACAAAAAAACATTTGAATTAAATCTTGATCCAGGTGAAAATCAAATTGCTCACGATTTTATCATCAAAACCTTAAACCTTTCCATTCCCACTCATGATTCATTCCCTGCACTTCGTAACCCAGTGAGGCTTTTGAAGGCTTAGTATTTAAAAGAGAGATGGCCTCTAACTGTGCACGCAAGTTGCACCTTTTCAATCCTGCATATAAAAACTTTTTTTTTTTTTTAATTTGGGGTTTTATTTCTTTCAGTCAAAAATAGAAATAAAAAATAAATTTAAAAAAAACACGCAGCACATTCAGAATCAGTTTAATTGGCTGGCGTGTTTGAGGTGTTTTGTTCGTGTGAAACACTGTTCGACACCTACTCACAGAATGATTGAGTGCAACAAAATTCTAAGGGACACTTCAAAACCTTGGCGAAAAGAGAACACAATAGCTTGGTCTGGATACAGACTCATTCCTTTGCGCTCTACCACAATTTAAAAGCCTGACATTGACCAGAATTGCATTTTAGCCTGACATTGACAAGAAGTTGCATTTTATCGGACTTGATCTGGTGTGTTGAAAGCCGTGTACATACTGAGCCAAGGCATTTTAACAGTATACACATGCTAATACCGCCAGTCAGTCATCTTTAAGCCATTTCTAATACTCGTCTTGGCCACTGTCACGGTGGAAGCAGGGTAAAGCACAGCAGCAGCAGCAGGCGCCCTTCCCCCCCGCGCAGCCTCCACCTACTAAATTCCACACAATAAACACGATCCACAAACTGACAGCAGTTTTTTTGAGTTGAGCGGGATTGTGCAGAGGTTTGCACTTCTCGGATGAAAGGAAAAAGAAACCGGAATTGTTCAAGTAGTTCCTGACAATAAAACGTCACTTTTTATTTTTTTTTTTTAAAACAGAAGTTCGCCACACTTGCTCGCCTCGTGGCGTTCCCAAGAGGATAAAATCTCTCATTTGCGGTGCATTCCGGAGCCCATTATTACCTCTTGTGGGCAGAGGTAAACTAAATGACACCCCCCCCCCCCCCCCCCCCCCCCCCCCCCCCGCCGCACACCCAACCCCAACCCCCCCCACGGCGGCACGCCATAATCAAACC
>CM022477.1:4151846-4163572 GCA_011952105.1 Coreoperca whiteheadi
CTTCCCTCTCCCCCCCCCCAGATGGTTAAAAAAGAAAAGTTTTCCCCCTTCGGGGCAGAGGGAACAAAAATGACCCCCCCCCCCCCCCCCCCGCTTAACCTGGGGAAGAGAAACGGAAAGCAAAGTGCTGATGTGGAGAATTAAATTAATTCTATACCTAACAGCCTCTGAAGGATCTCTTGTTCTGTGCCAGGAATAATATGTCCTCTTCACAGCTTCTATGGAGGGGGCACAGCCTCGTAACCTTTACTTGTTGCGGCTCCCAAGCCAGCGAGTTACAAGACTTCTACGACTCTTGGTCATAAACCTGCATAGCCAGTCCTCTGGCTCATTAAGTTAAGAGCTACAGTGGGTTGTTGTTTCACTTTAAAGTACGTGTTTGTAGCGTTGCCATTTTCAAATATCTAATAATTGCTTCTGGACTGCCTCAGAATTGAATTAAAAAAAATGTTTTCAAAAAATAAACTTGTCTGCAGTGTAGGTCATTAATAACTTTGCGCTTCCATTAGTCTAAGCGGTTTCACGAAAACGAAGCCCGACTTGTTTTTTTGCCTTAAAGCTGGAGTGCGGAACTTCTGCGTTTCCCTTCTGGCGGTGAGTGTAATTACACAAAACCGGCGACGCGCGCTTATGATGCATGCCGACAGCGAGTTTACCCCAGGCGCGTGGTCAGAAATCGTTCCAGAAACACACGGACGTCAGATGTTCCGAAGCAATGATCCATCATTTTGGTCGAGTAAACGTGGTCGCTGCCACAGCCTACTCTAGATATTTTTCTTACCTTTCTAAGAGCAGTGACGTGACTTCTGTGTCTGCCCTCAGACCCTTCTCTCAGCGCTCAACAAGGAAAAGCTAAAGCTATGCCAACGGTTAGCCCCGTTTGTCCTCGCCGTCGATCGCTTTGTTTGTTACTTTCTCTGAATGGCGTTCCTTTATCTGGAGCGTCAAGTCAAACTTAAAATCGCAGAAATGAGGACTTTGGCCTGGATTTGACTTACTTGGGACTTGACTGACGGGCGAAATAAGTAAGCGCAGCAGTCCGGTCTCGCATATCCAGTCATTTGGCCAGTTATGTATTGACAGGACCTGGTCTCACCTATGTAAAAGTTTTGAAAGGGAAATGTTGTGTCATTGAGTGACATTTTGCATCTTGATTTGCACACAAGGACTTTAGATTTGACCTCGTCCCTAATGACTTGAAAAAAACAAAAAAAAAACAGTTACACAGAAGTGTCTTCTGAAACGTGCAGTTCACTTAAAACAGGTCAACTCAATGTGTATACAGCAAGGCGCAGAAATGTACGGAACATTTAACGACGCAGTGAAGGGGGAAAATAAATCTATTAGCGAAAAATGAGACCAAATTAAAGACAGACTAATATTAAACAAAGAATACAACTCAGTGCAGCAATTAATGGCTGCAGATTCAATTAAAAGAAAAAAAGACAAGAAAAACCCTCTTCCATCAGTGAAAACTCCAGCTGGAGGAGGAAGTTGATTCCAAAATGGAGGACAGACCCTAAAGCCATTCCAGCATGTCCGCGCCTGGTGAAGGACTCATTGAGTCTTTGGTCAAGAATGCCATCACACCCCCGGCTGTGGCCGTTTTGTTTGGGGGTTTTTTTTGGATAAGGGGCCGATAAAACCCTGTCATTGCTCTTTAAAATTCCTGTCGACAGTCTTAAGCGGACATTTTTGGAGGAGACTGAGGGAGTTGTGCCCTGCAGCCGACTTACACACTCGGCACATTTGTAATAAAGCGAAAAAGCCTCTGAGGGGACTCCACCATTTACAGCCAATTTGGGGATTCCAGTTAAAGTGGAGGGGCAGATTGGCAGGTGTGCTTGTTTTGGGGGGGGGGGGTGTAGGGTAATGAGTGCAGCTGCCCCGGGCCCTGAGCCCAGAGGAGCACACAGCACAGAATAAAAATCACTTAATTTGACAAGCACAACTAATGAAGAGCTTCATTGCGAAAGACGACATCTGCCATTTGAATTCGCGTGAGCGTCTTCCTCATGCCGCACACGTTTGTAAGTGTATGTTGAACGAGCAGACAACGTAACATACTTGAGCCACTAAGTCACTGTGCAATTTAGAGCCACTTGTAACAGCCCTGACCACTTTGAAGACCCACTCAGGGAAAGTTGTACATTTCCCAGTATTAACGGTGATCATTTTAGGACCAAAAAGGGAATCGTCCTTCTCCCTCTCCCCCTTTACGCCAACAAATCAGAGGGCGGATTAAGGAGGATCGCCTCAGGTGTTGGGAGAGATCCCTTGTGTGGACACTTGTGCGGGGTTAAACAAGGGCATGAGTTCAGGTCTTTTTTTAAAAAACACAAGACCATACTGGTCCACTGTAAAACATTTCAGAAGTAGCTGTTCTACAGGAGCCACATTTATAGTAGAGTTTAGAGTTGTTTGGGATTTACAAGCATAAATATGTTCGCAGCTCGTTTAGATGTAACCGATGCTTTTTTTTTGGCTGTGTTGAATATGACAAACTTTCGTTCCTTCCAAGCTTCAGTCATTTAAAAAGTCACTACAGCCGATCTCGCAGCCCAGCTGTCATTAACCTGCATCGATACTAGCGTCAATAGGATCAACGCACAAGAAAACAAACAAAAAAAATTTAAATAAAAGTCACCTCCCTAGTTCGGAGAATTCACACAATGAACCATTGTTATTTACCAGGCGAAACGGTCTCGCGCTTTAACCCGCGTGTGATCAAGTAAATAAAAAGTTAAGTAAGATGAAATGGCAACTTATGTGGTGGCAATTAAAATATACCCGGAAGTAACCCATTAATGATGCATTCAGCTCATAAATCATTACACATTTTCCTCCCCTACACAACAGTCCATTAGCTTTTAATTCGAAAAAAAAAAAAGAGTCAAAAATCAATATCGGGATTCTGGCCCTGGTTTCTGACCGCCCCTAGCATCATATGGTGGCAGTACAGTTACATTTAGGCAACTAAAACTTCTTTGTTAAGGTTAAAAGAAACCAACACACATTTCAACACCCTTACACAGTCACTGCCTTAGGAATTGTTACAGTTTGTCTATATATTCTGTGTTTTTCAGTGCCGCAGCAGAAGGTACTGTAAGCTTGTAAACAACCAATGCTGTTTTTCTGAAGTCTCAAAAACCACTGGTATGCTCCTTAAAGTTCGCCTCCAGGCACATTTTAAAGTATGTAAAGAAACTCTGCCGTGATTAATATTTTAACATGGTTATCCCACATAAAAAATAAAATTAATAAAAACTCGGAAGAGTGGCTGGAAGCACATCTACTCGTTCCCTCACTGGAGAAACTCTGGATCCGTGAAAGCCCGCCTGGATGTGGGAGAGAGAGCGTCCTGATGGCTTGAGTTACAGGAAACCGGGGCGGAGAGATGCCGCTGTACATGTTTGAGCCTCAGTCACACCCAGGTGATGAGTCTTTTGGGCTCCAGGGTCCGATTTACGTCCAAAGACTGCACACGCCACCGTGTTTGCCCTCGAACCTTTCACCACGCTAACCTAGGGCAAACGCTCGCTCTCTGTATCGACTTTGCCGCCCTGCGCTGGACGTTTCGGGTTTCTTTGCGAATGGTTTTCGAATTTGGGACGTACTAAATCTTGCATCCCCGGAGTTCGTTTGTACACTTCCCTGAAATCTGAGAATCAAACATCCCCCCCCTTCAGTAGCGGAACGGTGAAACACCCCTCTGACTTGTATCTGTGCAAAGTCTGCCACTAAAGTCAGGGCCTGACATCACAAGAAACACTTGAGTGGCGCGGTACTTTGAGATCGGCCTTCCAGCTCAGTGTTTCTTCTCCCTGAATACCTGTGGAGGGGAGTCGCGCTCAGAGTCCTCGTCCTACCTGCTGTATTTACCGCCAATGTTGATTTACAAGGACATCAATACTCCGCAGCATGCTAATGCTCTCAGCTGAGATTTACGCTGATGTCAATACACAATGCTAATGAGGTTGGGGGATTGTTTGCCGACAGCATGTCATGACGGCTCGCAGGAGATAATTTTAGGGGCAATTTATCAAGGTGTCCTCTGTAACTAAACCGGTGAAGCAAGATGGCAACACTGCCGGTGTTCAGGGTTCAATTCCCACTGTGGCTCAAAAGGTGTTGTATTTTTTCCCCGCTGGAGGTTCAAGCATTTGTGGACATGCCTATGAGGCTGTAGAGCGTTCATTAAGCACTTGTTGAAACTGTACGTCTGAAATGCCTGTGAATTTAAGTTTCTATAGGTCAGCTAATGGGCCCAGTTAGCTACTCCTGCAGCTACTTTTCAATTCAGTTGCACTGGAAGATTGATTCCCCCCCCCATTTCACATTTCCCTGCAACAGAGAGAGCTGCTGGAAACGTCTCTCGTCCGTCGAATTACTTCAAATTCACTGGTTTCCTCAGAAAGCTCGTCATTATCGTAGATGGTAGAGATATATCAAAAGTATTAAGGCACTAAAAAGTACATTTAAATGATATTTGGATTAGCGTCTTTAACATCCTCCGACATCTAGAAACATTTTAATGAACCATATTTTGAGCACAGCACTTCTCAAGCCAAAAGATGACGACATTTTTGGCCAATTTAGGCAGAGTACACGCTGGATCTGACAGGATGTCAAGTCCATGGGACGAATTTACTCCTTCCTGCCCAACTCCCCCGACCCTCATCTGTCGGTGTTAAGCTGAGGGCTGAGCAGACAGGCTGCCAGTCCCATTTCCCCCCCCCAAAGGCTTTGGCATGATTTGGCCTAAAATGGAAACATTACCAGTGTCAATACACATGCTAGAATTTACACAGTAATTGGAGGATTATACCTTCCAAGATGCACAGATGCTTGTCTTCCTACACAAACGTTATAGGTCCGTGTCAGTGGCAAGGAAATTAATTAAAAATAAATGACTAACAATGTTTTAAGCCAAACGGAAGTTTCAGTTTCAGAAAGACTCGGACAGGAAACTTAGAAATAAAGCCCAAGAAGTCTTAATTGTTTGACAAACTCCTAGCTGGGGTGTTTTTAAAAGCTCGAGTGCCCTCACCTTTCCAAACAAGACCGTGTAATTTGCATGCGGCGAGCAGTAGAGGGAATTATCTCAATCATTTCGTTCAAAAAGCTGCGTGCACCGACATGCAAACAAGCAACAAACGCAGAATAAAAAAGACACTATCCTGTGGCAGCAGTCTAATTCAAATATAAAATCTCACACACACCCCGACTGTGGTTCGGTGGTAAACAAAGCTATCATCTCCGATTAGCATCCTGTTGCCCTGCTCATATCCGATATTAATCAGGCGGTGATTATGTGATCAAGTGAAGAGCACTCTCCTGCCAAAACCAAAAAATAAAAAAAATTAAATAAATAACCTAGAGCTCCTGTGGGGTTTTCAAGGTTGCTTTCCCAAACGTTATCTGATTCTACATTATCGACCAGGCGTGTCATTTTATTTCCACTTTCAGGAGCCGGCCAAGGTTTGCTGACTGTGCTCTTATTTTCAGCACCGCGCTGGTTCTCATTAATAGACTTTTACACATGCTGCTTCCTTATACAACCGCAGTGGAACTCGGTTACTTTCCACCGCTGGTTCGTGTACACAAGTACATCTACTCCAGTTCTGAACTTTAAGTACAATTTTATGGTACTGCTACTACATATTTCTACTCCACTACATTTCACTGGGCGATATTGTGTTTTTAATCAACTACGCTTATCGTACAGCTATAGTTTATTAGATTAAGGTTTTACATAAGCAAACCATTTGATGAGCTCATTAAACAAATGTATTGTTAAAGATACAACCAGTGGTTCTGAACCGTTCGGTTTTATCTGAAACATGACAAAGGGCCCCGAGTAGACGTCTAGAATACAAAAAAAAAAAAGGTTTCCATTTCACATTTCTGCAAACCACGGATAAGTTGAATCTGTTGGCCTACATTATTTAAAACGTTGAATCTGTAGGTTTCAAAAGCTGTGGTTAAGGTCTGTTAGGTTTAGGCGCGAAAACCCCTTGGATGGGCTTAGGAAGAGATCACGATTTGGGTCAAAAACGCCTGTTTTGTTGGTTTAAACGGGACGCAAACTGTGGTCTCTGGTGCTCTTGCAACTCCAGCCATCCGACTACCACCCGTCACCTTCCACTCCTCCTTCAAGTATGAAAGTTTTACTACGTCACTTTCCAGAAGTGCTGATATGAGAAGTTTTATACAAAAACGTATGACTTGATACGTATTAAAATGTCGAGACTCAACATATCCGGTGTTTGCCGAAACGTACAATGCCCACATTGTATACGGGCGACTGGGCCGAGGGAGTTCCCCCTCGGAACTTCTCAGACGGTCTGAGGGCCCAAAGAGGTAAGAATCTAATATTTCACGAAAACAAAGCAAAGAATATTGACTCCACTGAACTACGTCATATATCACAAGGGCCATTTTTCTGCACAAGTACTTTTATTGTTGATACTTTTACTAAAGTATCAGCAAAATGTACTAGTTAATTTTCAATGAAGGACTTGCAATTGTGTGCGTTTACATGGTCGTATTGGTACTTTTACGTAAAGGATCCAAACACTGCTTCCACCACTGATGTTAACGCTTAATCACGAAATAAGTGAAGGTGCAATGCCCATGGGCACTGTGGCTGTGGGAAACCGTAAAGTTATCCAATGACATTTAAAGACGACATTGTACTCTGCATTTGTGCTCATTTTTCCGAGTAACCACATCATCAGCCTGTCAACCCTCCTCAAAACCACTGAAAGACACATTTGAGCATTGTAGTGTTCTGCTCACCTTAAAGGACCAAAAGTGATGTACTTTTCTATAATCAGTGACTTTAAAACAAGATGGAGAGTCTAGGATCATTTTAATATTTTGACAATTTTAAGGGGTTTTTACCCCCTGAAGAACACCTTAATATATTAAATTCTGTTTACACACATACTCAAGGGTGTGTTTGTTTTTTGGCAAATTGTAAGTGTTTCCTATTCTGCAATAACAGCCTTAATCCACGCAGATCAATTCAAACCCTCAGTATGTTACAATCCATTCATTTCTCTCGTTTGGGGTTAAACCTTTAGCCTTCTATATTTGCACCTGAACATTTTTGGGCACTTACTGCAAACCACAATCCCACTTATCACATTGATTTCTTAAAATAAGACAAGTAAATAAAAATCTAATTTAACTTGTTGGTATTGAATATTCGATCAAAAGACTTTCACCTGGTATATTTTCTGGAAAGAGTAACTTTAAGAGTTTCTTACAGTTGGCACAGTTGCAGGCTGCACAGCAGTGAGCCCATACTTTGATTTGGCATCGCCAAAAAAACAAAAATTATATATATATATCCCTGAGCTCCCATAGCCTTCTATTATTAATTCATTCGTTCCTCAGCCTCTCCCTTGGCTGCAAAATAAAAGCCTCCTTTTCTCTGAAGCAAGTTCTTGTTTCACCAGGGTGCCTGTCTGTATGCGTTGCTCCTTTGTGTATGTAACATAGGCTAACTGCAGAGCGTCCATGCAAGGCTCACAGACCGTTTTTTGTTTTAATAGAACAGTTGAAAAAAAACAACTGCTCATCCCAAGCCCCAGGGCGGGTGCTTTTTGCTTTTTTAGCAGTATGGCACACTTTTCTGTGAGAAAACTCCAGCTGCCAAGAAGAACTACCCCTGCAAGTAACGTGCAGTGCAGCCAGCTCACATTTATCCTCCCACTTACAAAATATTAGTGCCTTACATGACCATTGCGTCACCAAAAATAAAAAAATAAGAGTTCTGGGCTTGGTAATAAGGTTGGCGGTTGCTTTTTAAGTTGGGGATGGTCACACTGGTAATAAATATTCATGGAGGTAATATCCTGCAACATATTTAAAACCCAGAGCATTGTCTCTGGGATGGAGGGAATAGATTCTAGGCATTTATCCACTGTTCTGAGCACGGTCACCGTGCTTTTGCCGTCAGGGCCCCTCGGCTGTGGAACGAGAAGGTACAGCTCGCAGAAGCCGTGACTGCTTTTAAAAATCCATCATTGTAGACTTGCTTTTGTGATGTCCTCTATTGCTTTTACGGTTTCCATTTGCTTTGTGGTGTATTTCAGTGTTCAAGTTGTCTTGTTTGGCATTTGTTGCTATGCCTCATCTGTAACTTTTTTTTTTTTTTTTTAAAGATGCTATGTAATTAAAGTTTTATATTAACATATTTAATCTTACATAAATGCATTTGTTGTGCACCAACATCATGTGGGGAAAAAACAAAAACAAACTAACACATGCAACCCAGGAAGAAGGTCAGTTTTAAAATGTCCCCTGCAAAGATGCTTTGAATAAACCCCTGTTTTAGACCTGGTGTTCTGGAGGAGAATTTATTTCATTTCTCTGTTCTGAATAGAGTACTGTATACTGGATAAGTTGCGTTGCGGGACTTGTATTTTGAAGCTCCGTGGTCTGCACCTCGCTGCGTGTGTATTCTTAACTTAGAAATGAAAAAAGGAGTCCTAGAAAGCTTTTTCGTTTAAAAAATAAAATAAAATTAAAAAAAAAACACAAGTTGGAATCTGCACAGTAAACAAATCTTAATATTTCTAGAAATCAGTGTCTGCATCTACAAACCAGTGAATTATTCTAACTACACTGGCATTTGTTTTTAAGTAAATGGTACATAAGGAAAAAGTGGAGATTTGGGGTCTAATGATCATGTATTGGAGGGTTTCTGCAGTGGTGAGAGGACACCAGAGGGTGGCAGCACTGTGCTGCAGAGCCACCAGAAACAGGATCCATAACTATAAGAGAGTCTTGAAAACAAAGTGCAAAGTTGCTTTTCCATCACATCCAACTTTCTCCCACCTTTGGTCTCTCTTCCTCACACACACTATTTATAATACATACACACTGTGATGTCTATACTCTGGGCAGGTGTGGCTAGATTTCTGCACCTCTATTAATACATATTCCTGCACACTCTGGCATAACCATGAATACATGAAACGCATGCACAAGCCCTCCTGCAGGATTGATACCTTACAGGTAACAGCCTGTTCTCATGTGTCTCACACACAGCACGTCGGTGGGAATTACTTTACACATTCACATCCGTGTACTGTGACAACAAACTGACACCAGCACACACCGTTCTCTCTCAGCCACCTTCCCTCTGACAGATGAGATGGGGTCGATGCTAGATTCAGCTGAAGCCCGACAATCTCCGATGGGTGTCACAAAAGGGAGAATTGCAGTGAGGAGGGTAGTGAGGGACCATACAGAATGACAGAGGAGAGGACAGACACAGCCGGGGTTTTGTAATGTGAAGGAGAACAAAAAGGACATTTAAAAATATAAATAAAAACTCTGGCTTATAGGTAGCTTCCTGCCTGCCCAGCTTGCTCTCCATAGAAAAGCTCTGGGAAGCAGCTGTGTGCTGACGTCTCAAGCTCTCCTTTGTTCAGCTTGCCAGAGTTTGTTTTTAAGTAGAATTGTCTCATAGTTGCCCCTCTGGCCTTAGGGGGCAGTCATGAGCCCATTACGGTTTGCACACCAGCATTTCTTTGTGGACCTGGTTTTGTGCACAGGGGTTCATTGTCCTGTTGAAACCAAAAAGGACCTTGACGAATACACTTTCATAATACCGCGGAAGTGCATTAAATCCACAGACTTCTCACCTTTTTGTCTTACTCCATTCAAAAGATGCCCCCCTTTGTACTTTGAAAATGTATGAAAGGTATCAAAACTAAATCAAAGATCAAACTTCTTGTAATAGATATGAGCTGTATGTCGGCGTAGGCAGAGACATCCAACATGCTGCTATGGTTCTCCAAAAATGATTTCATGCCATCGATAAAAGATAAATGACCAGACGCCTTACATGGATGTAAAGAGGTCTGTTAGGGAAACGGTTAGAGCTCAGGCCCGGTCACACCAGCCATGGCCAGTTTATACAAGTTACAGAACATACTGAGGGTCTGAATTTCAGACAGTAGCGAGCCTGTTGAGTCCCACAGGGACACGCAGGTGGCAGTGAAAGCTGTAGTATCGCTTACACGTAGCACCAATAAGTCAATTACATTTGCAGCACATTAAGAATCCTATTATATGGTATCCCATTCATTCTCATTGTAAATCACTAGATTAGGGCGTAATGTGGCCAACATTTATAAGATGAAAAAAAAAAACAAAAAAAAACACACACCAACAGGGGATAAACAAAAGTGTTCAAACAAGCAGGAATGAACAACGCAAATGGCAAAATAAAGCTACCTTTTTTTGCGCCATTGACCAATAACAATCCGTCTTGATAGTGCTGAGCTCTGAACAAAAAAAAAAGTGGCAAGTCCAAAATGGAGGACACAACCTGTTGCTTCAGCTGCTTTTATTTAACCTCCTCTGTCATAGGGACTATAATTATGCTCCACAAGAGAGGAATTGTTTACAGAGTTATGAGGTCTGTAGAAGGATGTCTTTTGAATAAACCGTACATTTATTATCCCGTTAGCAACCGGGGCTAACAAGCTTGCTAACTACTACTTTGGTGACTGACTAGCACTGGCGTGTTCCTGGCTGGCGATCGTGTTAATAGTTAGCTCGTCAACTACAGTTTGTTGCCAGCTAGCCCTGCGAGTAGTCACCGTGTACCAAGCTTCTTGAGCCACGTATTTCACAGAGACACACAAAAGGAGATTCACTGTGCCACTTTTACCGCACGAGGTATATCAGAAATGCTACATGCTTCACCCCCATAGTTACTTTTCGCCACAGTCCTTTTGAATGTAATTTGTGGTATCTGTCTGGTATGGTGTTGTCTGTTTAGCATGTGTGAAATAGCCGCCATGGGAATAAATGAATGAAACTGGGATATAGAGAGTGAGATAAAAGCATGAGTCAACTCCAAAAAAGGTGACTAAAACTAAAAAGCAGTGAGAGGTAACAGATTAGATTTTGCAACCCCTATTTCCATCATATCAGTAAAATGCACACTGTGGATGTTGACACCAACCTGGCAACCTCATGATACTAAAGGTTTCACTGATTGACTTGTCTGCTTATAAGAGTTTTCCCCAAGTCGCTAACTTTTGATTTATTTTTTACTTCAGACAATTTCCCACCAGTGTCCAGAGTTGATAATGGAATTTAATTTGAGCAAATCTATAGGGTCTCCATTTAGAACGGACAGCGTTTGCTGCTGAAGGCACGGTTTGTGATGACCGCTGAAAGACATCTCGCCTTATGGAGCTTTAGAGGAAAGGAAAGAGAAATTAATTGATGAAGAGACACAGCAGGAAGGAGACAGGAAGGGAGGAGAAAGGAGACGGACAGAAGGTGTTGTTTTATGTTACTGCTGGCGCCGAGGGGCCAGGTGGCCTCAGACACATTACGGCGATGATGAAAAACTCCGAGAGGAGACAGAGGACCGACAGATGGAGGGACGAAGTGAAGGAGTCAAGCAGAAGAAGAAAATTAAAAAAGAAAAATAAGAGTGGAGAGAGCAGAAGAAAGAGCTTTCTGGTGGCTTTCCAGGGTCCCCAGAAGGTCTCATGTTTACGCTGTTATTTGCTTTGTAATTTCATTAACGGCAAATTTGTTAAGTCATTTCCATCACGTAAACTAAGGCAGGTCCTGCATTATTACCTAATGTTGTGGCCCTGTCTTGTAGAGGGGTCCCATGTCAAAATATTAAAAAAGCTGTATTGTTTAAGTGTATATTGTGCTTACATGGCAAAAAGTTGTCA
>CM022477.1:4163597-4174658 GCA_011952105.1 Coreoperca whiteheadi
AAAAAAAAAAAATACAAAATTTGTTTATAAAATAACCATAAAAAAATAAATGGCAACAACATAACTGATCAAATCTGGTTTCTGATTTCTCCATTTAAAAAAAAAAAAAAAATATATATATATATATATATAATAAGTTATTGCTAAAGTGAGCAGTTTTCTGCACACAGTCTAACTGAAGGATAAAATGTTCCTTTATGGTTTGAGAAATTTGAAAACATGCTTGATCTTAACCTGAAGCAGATATAGCTGAAGGGACGACAGTTTGAATTTGATGAGCCACAGCTAGAGAGGCAGGCGGACAGTTCACCAGAGGACCAGAGGGAGGCTGAAGTGGCTCCATCTCCCTTTTCAATCACTGCTAGAGGCCAGCTAATGGCTTTGAAATGACAGCCTCGCTGACGAGCTCATCATACATTCATTCAGCCGCAGTTAGCAGTGCAAAAAAGGAAGGTAAGCAGGAGGTTGAGAGACTGGGGTGGGAGGGGGTCATTTACATGTTAAAATGTTCATGGATGGCCGACATTTAGTTCATGTCACCACACTGAAATATGAAATCTCTAGAGACACTCCAGTGATGGAAGGCAGCTTAGATTCTGAAAAGCCTTAATGAGCACAATTATGCGCTGGGTGATGCAGTGCATTAGCAAGCAAATGGGAGAGACAGAATTTATGCGAAGAGGGGTCCGGGAAATTATGATGGTTGCGGCAGAAGGAATACGCAGCGTCGATTGTGTTGACTGTACGTGCGAAGTAAAGAGGGAGAGGCATGTAGATGTGATGCGGCCGACCCTCCAGCACAATCACAAGCAGTCTCATCACAATCGAATCATAATGGCTCTTCAAAATAATGTGACCAGAGTGCTGCGATGGGACAGTTTAATTGTGTTAATAGCAAGAGCCATTTAAAAAGATGAGAAGGCACCAAATGAAGTCGAAGGAAAGGAAGCGGGAAAATGAACTATTGGCGAAGGATGCGGCAGCAAAATAACCGAGAGAGGCAACCAAATGCAGTATGGCGCACACACACGGCTTTTACGTCAATCTACATTCATTCAGAATCTCATGAATTCTATCAAGTGCAAACATAGTTTGAGACCGACGTAACGGGAACAAGTTTGAGGAAAATTGTGGTCGATACCACTCTCGCATCAATATACAGCTATAGCCAGCAGCCAGTTAGCTTAGCATAAACACTGGAAAGAGGGAAAAGCTAGCCTGGCTCCGTCCAACGGCACAAACAATCCGCCTACCAGCACCTCCACGGCTCACTAATTAACCCATTATATATTATACTATGTGGGGATGTGTTTGTAACTTCCTCTAGTCCCCTGGCAAACTCATTAAGACAAGACCTTTTTGGAAAAAGTCTTGAATAACCGCTGTAAGACTCCTGCTCACCTGTCTGGTATCTGCTTTGAAATCCCAGGAACAACGCACCCGATCTGCCAATTGATCCCACTTTGACCCGCATACAGCTCAGCCATTATCCCCATATTAATTATGTGAATGGCAGTCCCACTGCCATTATTCGCCGTTCATTCATTTCAGATGAACAGGGAGGTGATGAGTGCGAAGTTGGGGGAAAATTTAAAAAAAAAAAAAAAAAAGATGGCAGGATAGCTATATGTAAGGGATTATAGTTTGATTTGTTTCAAAGCAGGAAGAGTGAAGAAGAGCGCATGAAATTAAAAATGGGAAAAAAGACTATGACAGCAGCAAGAAGGAGGGAGGGAGCAATTCGGCCACTGAGTCTTTAAGAAAAAAAAAAAAAGGAAACCGAGGAGGAATAGCCTTGAGTGGAACATGGAGAGAAGGACGAGGGAACTCCGCAGCAGGTAAGAGAAGGAAGAAAACAAGGAGAGAGGGAAAGACCACGGCAAGAGTAGAATTGATGGAAAAGAGGAAGAAGATCAAGTGATCCTCCGCTGCTTTCGCTTTATCAGGGTGACATTTTCTAGTTCTCTTTTTCCCGCATATTTATAACAACAACAGCGCTGGAGGTTACCATTACTCAAAGACTACGTCCACACTAAGCAAATAACAAAAAAGATCTAAATAAAAGTTCTATTTTCTCTCTGACCAGCTGAGCTTTTCGAAAAGAGTCACCTGAGTGGATAAACGTGAAAACAGAGTTCTTCGGAGTAACTGAGGAGAGTTTTCACTGCCTGAAGAGCCAGTCACATCAGACACACCTGGGGAGGTGCCGCAGCGAGAGGAGTGCATGGCAAGCATATCCCAGCCTTAAAGGGATATGCTTGACATTTTGGGAAATACGCTTATTCACCTTGTCGAGCACTAGATGAGAACAATACCAGTCATCATAATGAAGCTGGAGCCAGGCGGTGGCTAGGTTTACGGTCACTTCAGAATGAGCAAGAATATTGACTTTTGGAAAGGCAGGATCATTACGCAGCACACTTACTTGAATAGAACACCATAGTTGTATCGTTTCCACCACTGAATTCAGGAATAATGAGTGTCAGTGTGTGCACCACTATGAGGGGACTGGGAGCAATAGCAACGCAGATGTTTGTATGGATCCATCAGAAACATGTGACATCTGGCAACAATGGGCAAAACCCTCCAGACACCCCCCACCCCCTCCCATGAATCCTTTGCTCTCCACTCCACCACCCTTCCGCTTCCTCTCTCCTGGCATCCCTCCACCGCTCCTCACTGAAATCCTGCACTGGACAGATGTAAGTGGAAAGAGGGGAAAGAAGAGTGGAGAGAGAGCTTTTTGGGGAGGAGGTGGGGGGGGGTGAGATGAAGGGTAATGAGGCAACATGAGGGGAGATGAAAAGAGTGAGGAGTCATCACTGGTGTCGAGCGAATGAAAGAAAATGGCAAAATCATGAAGGGAGACGCGAGGAAGTAGAAACACTCCAGGCAGAGGATCACAACAGGAGGAAAGTGGTAGTAAGATGAGTGAAAGCTGAGAGTCCACACACACACACTCCCTGAAAGCGTACAGACCTGTAAATCCCCTCTGAAGCCAACAGCAATGCAGCTCAGCTCACAGCCAACTGTATCCTCTCTCCATATTTCAAATCCCATGATGGTCTTATTACCATAATCGGCTCTGAACGGAAAACACAACAAGAACACACACACAGCCAGTCTACCAGTCTCCAAATTTTACCTAAATACTAAAATGCCCTTGCCAAGCCATGTCTACCTAGAAGTTACGTACACACTGGACGAGTCTGTAAGAAAGAAGTGTTCAATAAGAACACTAACTTAAAAAAAAAATAATAATAATTACATTTAGCAGACACTTTTATCCAATGCAACTTACATATGAGGAAGACAATGGAAGCAATTAGAACACAAGGTAACAAAAAAAAAAATATATATATGTGCGTCAAACACTAGTCTGTTAGAGCCCAGCACACAAAGCTGAGGATAGCACAACAACACCCCCCACAACTTAAAGCACTTACTCTTCTGTCTCCTAAAACACACTGGCAATCAAATCAAATCTCGTTTTTAAAGACGAGAAAAATGAGGACGCGAGCAGAAATTACCACGTGCTGCACAATGGAGACAAATAGCCACTGTAAGCGTTTCAAGAACCGTGTGTGGCTTTTCCCAGCTTTCTCGAAAACAAGCTTTGACAAGCAGCATGAAGGTGAGATTTATGTGAAATCAAAACCGTCCCCCCTAAACACCGTTTTGATTTTACAAGAGAGACCGTTTTAAGGATGAGAACTTACTAGTATGTGCAGCAAATACGAATTTTGTTAACTTTCCCAAATCTGATAATGAATACACAGCCACTTCAAAGCGTTTCTATCTGAAGCATCTTGGACTGTCTTCCAGGCCTTGGATAAGATTAAAGAACTTCACAATTAAACCTGCCAACTAAGACAAATCCAACCTGGCGGTTTTGGGCCCCTGAGGGTCTGTGGCCTCTGGGCAGCTTATCTGAAGCACACAGCTTTGTTTGGATTTTAAGTGAATACGTCTCAAAAATCTGTATTCACTCACAGCCTTTAGGGACCACCACAGAGGCAAACACTGTACAGTACTTCCTGTAAGGTACAAGGTAGGAGCAGGTAAGAAGGCTTCTTGAGGCATATGAACTGGTCACGCCCCATCATCAGGGCCACCTTTGTGGCATGTTCTCTCTGAAAAGGTCTTGAATCCGCCTCTAAATCAGTCCATTAGCTAGTCAGTCATTCCGATGGCCAACCAGCCAGACTGCCAAACTTTGTCCTGGCAATCTAATCGCTAACCTTGTTACACTTTTACCTCAATGACATAACACTCACAGCCAGATAACAAGGCCTGCAAATGAGGCTAACCTCGTGTAGCCGAGCAGCCAATTAAACCCCAGCAGCCGCGCGCTTCACCGCTGCCGCTCATAATAAAGATGATGACGGGGATGATGGCGCCTGCACCGCAGAGCGCAAACAAGACGTGAAACATTGCTTCCCTCTAATCACGCTTTGATTCCCCACAGAGGGAAAAAAATAGATAAATAAATTGAGAGCAGGAGGAGGGGTGAAGGGAGTTGAAAGGGTTCACTCTGAGGTTTAGTTTAAAATACCCCCCCCCCCCATGAACTAAATTTAGATGCTCAGAGCTGTCTGGCACTTAACACAGGAAGTTAATAAAGCACGCAACTACCACCAACAGCTCCCCATTATATATATATATATGTTCATTAACTGACTGTAAGTGTTGAGGTTTTAAGAGTCCAATAATTTACATAATCTCTGTAAATATTTGAATCCTGTATACTTTAATTCAATTATGCCAGACTCAGGAGGGGCAATGTGGGTTTTGTCTTACAACGATACTGGATGGGTCATGGGAGTTTGCCCTACTAGTCTACATGTGCACCCTCTGGGTGTCTTGTGAGGATGCCGGGGCAGTGGCCATGTGCCACCCGGTCCATGTACAGCCAGAGTGAGTGGTGACTCGGTATTCTCAGCAATAAGGCAACCACCTTCCCTGTCGCAGGTCGGCTCTCCCAGTGCTGGGCCGTGTCACCTGTTCGGTTTGAGGTTTTCCAGGACAGAATCTTTAAGGGAAAGGAGAGTGTCCAGTTTTTTTTTTTGGACCACGAAGCTGCTTTTTGCAGGGGAGGTTCATAGCTTTGTCAGACCACGACCTCTGGTGCGTACTGGGACAGTTTCTCGTCAAGTGGGAAGCAGCGAGAATGAAAATCAGCACCCCATAATCTGAGGCCAGGGTACTCTGCCGGGAGCAAGGACTTAAAAATCGCTGCTCCTTTGTGATTAAAAGGAGAGTCCGTTGACGTGGTTTGGACATCTCATTAGGAGGACTTCTGGACACCTTCCGGGCATGTCCAACTGGAAATGATGCCTGGTCTCTCCCTCTCGTACAAACTCAAGCGCCTGTTAACAGCCAAAATCAAATCTAAGGAGAGGGGAATAAATAAGCAGCCCCTCCCAAAACCGTAAAATCCTGACCTGAAGTCTGAACAGTCAGTGTCAATATTGTTCACACACACTGAAAAAGTCTTAATTTCTCCGGAAGTTGTTAATAGGTTGTCGATATGGTTGTTGAGGCCAGTGTGGTGATTCAGGAGACTTTACTCCTAGTAATAGTTAACACCAAATCGAGAAATGTGATTTACGTACCCCCTGAAAATACAGACAAAACTCATTCTTACAGTTCAGATGAAACCAATGAGGTACAACATGTTAATTAGTGGGTATCTGAGGTGTTGGTAGGGGGATTTTTTTTAAAACATTGGACAGAGCCAGGCCAGCTTCCGTTTCAGGTCTTTATGCTAAGCTAACCACGTCCTGACGCCATCTCTGTGCCCCATTTCTATGACAGCGTTTGATTTGGTCTAATTCTGTGCCCCTGACACCACTTAGGTTTGTTTTGTTGTAAAAAATACTGGGGCGGCTGTGGCTTGGTGGCAGAGCGGTTGCCTCCCAATTGGAAGGTCGGTGGCGCGATCCCCCAGCCATGTGTCCGAGCATCCTTGAGCAAGATACTGAACCCCAAAAACGCTCCCGAAGCTGCGCCTTCGGTTTGTGAATGTTCTCCTATGCAAGTCGCTTTGGATAAAAGCGTCTGCTAAATGACTAAATAAAAAATAAAAAAAAAGGTTGAGTGGGATGTTCGGTCAAGCTACACACTGGGGGACGTCAATAATGTTTGCTTGCAAGTCTGCTGCATTCAAAGAATAAATACACCGCGAATGTGCTCAGAGTACAAACTGGTCCTTCTCCAGTTGGCCATTGCAGGTTGTGGTGCTCTGAACACACCAGGTATACTGAGGCTAAGCGAGAGGGCGCGCAATGGTGGAACTGCGCTCCCCTAACTGGCTACTCCCTGTGGATTTAGTCGCTGCCAGATGAGACAAGAAACAGGAGGATCTAGGGGATTACCACTTTAAATCCCATTTATGCTTTATTTCTCTTCACTGCTCCTTAGATGAGACATCCCCCCCCTCCAGGGAACAATAAAGTTAATCTAAATATTTTACACATTGACTTCAGCGTTTGGAGGGTTGGTTCACTCTTTACCTCCAGGCCATCCTGTTCTTTAAAATATGGGTGATTTTGGAATGATCATTTATAATGTATCCACTTTAATGAGTTTTGGTATCATTAATATTGCAAAACGTTCTCCAAATGCGTTTGAAATACTGCACAAATTGTTTTTTGTTTTTTTTAGTGTTTTATTTATTTGTTCGGCGCATATTGTTTCTCACTTTAGGGATTAGGGATGTTTGTTGTTGTAGTACTCATCTGAAGAATTCCTTTTAAGCCAGTGGAAACCAGGAGTGGTGCCGTCATGCTCGTTTTAATTCTGTACAAACCGTTCATAGCCACATTTGCATTTTCTATCCAGCCTTGTTCTTCTCAGATTGTCACCTCGGGCCTCTGGCCCTTCGTTGGCAGCTAAGGGCACGGTTACAAAACAAACAGCTCCAGCTGAGCTGCTCCCTGATGTGGAGAGGGAGCTTAAGTGTGTGTGTGTATGTGTAAGCTCATCTTGCCTTTAGCTAATGCCATACACACATGCATGGACACACACACACACACACACTAATAGCATGCAGAAGTATGATTAGGTGGAAATTCAACATTGTGCTGCATTGTCACTGACATGCATAAATACACCAAGAGCAGCTCTGCAGCATGCGCACGCCGACTCGCAATGAACCAGAATACTAATGTGAAGGCATATGGCTGTCACACACACACACACACACAGCTGAGCATCCAGATGTGTTGAAAAGACCCACATGCTATTTATGGAAGGTGACGATCAAGCATTAACTTCTCTCATTAGCGCTCCCTCACACGTCAGGTACAGCAGAGTATCACCTCATCCACCTCTGCAGGAGGAGACCCCCCCCAAAACGACTGTTACCATGACAACATCCAATCGGCAAGCTGGTACAGAGGAACAGCCAGCCACTTTTTAGAGCGAAGCGAGGCCAATGAATTCCAATAGGGGGAGAGGGAGGGAGGTTAGGAAGAACAGGAAGAGTGGAGAATGGTTTGAGAGATGGCTAAGACAAGTCAGGAAGGGAGAGGAGGTGAGGAAGGAGAATTGGAAGGAAGTGTGGAAAGGTGAAAGAAGAGAAACCAAAGCAAGCAGGAAGAAAAGGCGGCAACAAAGGAGGGAAATGTAGGAGAGAGGGATAAAGACAAATGAAAATGAAGAAACAGAAGAAAGGAAGGGAGAAGTGGGATGTTGGAAGTAGCAAAGTCTAGGGCAGAAGGGGAGGAGGAATAGAGGGCGAAAAAGAACAGGGCAAAGGAGAAAAGAGACAAGGACGAAAGACCGACAAATCAGGAAAGAGAAAAAACAAAAAAGGATGTATGGAAGATGAGGGAAGAAGAAAAAGGAAATTAACAAGTCGAGGCAAAGTAAAGGAGAAGGGAAGAAAGTTAATCAGGAGAAAGAGGGCAAAGAGGGAGGATGGAAGAGGGTGAAAAAAAGGAAGCCAGAGGAAAGGAAGTTAGGAATGTCAGGTCCAGTGGAAGCTCGAATAAGAATTAAGGATAGAAGGAGAGAGTGACGTAGATCAAGGAGTGGAAATATTAAGAGGGTAAAACCTGTGATGTAACCGTAAGGCATGACTGGCACGAACACAGGGGCCTGTGTGTGGTGGTGCACCAGAAAATATTTACATGGGTCCCTTTTTCCTTGAAAACCTTTGGCCTTTTCAGCTCTTAGGATAAGTATTGTCGGGAAAACGTGCCTGTGACCTGCTGAGAGTCTGCCGCGTGTTTTCCACCTGAAAGACTTTCAGACTTCTTAATCTACTGTACTACCGCCAAGACCGTAACGTGGTTTGTGGCAGCATTAAACACCGATCACACGACAGCACCACCAACAATCTACAGAACAGCCAGTCAAACATGATTAAAATTCACTACACACACACAATATAAGAACATCTGAAATTTTGAAAAGGATTATTCATTTCTAAGAAATCCTTTTTTTCTCCCCCATGGGTTTCTGTGAGCAGCCGTTGCTATGGAGAAGTAGACGTTCAGATGTGCAAATCCGAGCTGTAGAGAGTTCAGTTCGCTTCTCCCCCCCCAAAGTGACCCAGAATCTGAAAGTGAACCGATTTAAACTGCTGGGTGTTTTATCACGCATCTACAAAATGCCTTCGGCTGCAGCTCAACGTTCGTGTCGCGCACACAACAGCTCCGTGATTGGATGTTTAATGGAGTACATCTTGGGAGACTTGAGATTGTATGTCCATGGACTTGAACCTTTGGAATTTTTACAGCAGCAAAGACCCGGATCATTTTAACCTTTCCTGACGTCTCTCTAATCATTGGCTTTTTTTGGTGAAATACTGGACAGTTCGGCCTAGAAGTGTAGAGGGGAAATGTCTCTGATGGAACTTAACAGTTCAGAGACATCGGGAAAAAGTGACAAGGAGCCCCACACACCTCGCTTTTTAAGCTTTAAACCACTTTTAATGAATTTTGCGTAGTTTATTTCATATTAAACTGTAGGTGCAGAAAAGTAAGGCAGTTCCTCTGGTCCTTCCACAAGAGAACATTTATCCAAAATACAGTAAGAACTACACTGAATTACATTAAATCCTAGATACAAAAGTCAGAAATGCAAACCATGTAACATTCCATTTATCAACTCCAATTTGGGGGATTTCCAGATATGTCTTTGAAGACCTATGAGACCTTCGATTTAAAAAAATACATTAAACAAAGTGCAACACAGCACTCCCATCAAGCGAGAAACTGCCTTTACTCTCAGTCTGATAACGTGACATTTTCGAACGTTTCATCAAATGTTTTCACCCTGCAACGACGACAATAAACCAATTGGAGTTTGAGATCTTCAACAACAAAGTCTTGACCTGCATCACTCTTTTGTATTGTGCCATGACGGCACTGTAATTAGCCACAGACCACGCAGAAGTGATGTGCGCGCCAACCACTCTCAAGGGCAACACAACGTTAATTAGAGCCTGCGGGGGGACAAAACAAAACCACCACGATACACAGATGTGGTTCAGTGGGCAAATGAGGCGTACAAAACTGGATGAAGAATACTCGGCATGTGAGTGTTGTGAACAAATGTAAATATGTATTTTTTTTTTAAAAATAAAAAACACAAGTAGTATGTGGCAAAAGTCAAGCTGGGCTCTTGTGACAGCCCTTGTGTTAGGAGGCAACAGCGTCATCAAAAAGCCATTAACATTCATTCACACAGGCAGCCTTCCATAAACAAACAGTCATTAGAGGAGGAACACTTACTGTAACGCCGGATCACTGAGCCTCTTCACGTCACGGACTTATTCCAACGGCTGTTTAATTTGAAAATCCATCAGACGTATGAAATAAATGCTTTCGGTGTGTGGTAAAGCTTGAGTTTATAAACTTTTGTGGGGGGGGGGGGGGAATATGGGGGGGTTGAAATAGCAAGGACCCCTAGATTGAGACATTTTATGGTGCAATCAGTTGGTTTTCCAGAAAGGAAACATTTAGCTGCATTTCTGTTTTGGGCTCGTTAGCCAAATTACTGCCTAATTTAAAGTGAATCAGGGCTTTTAAACAGAATTTTGGGAATCTCTCATCGTGTCACAGCTATGAATGATCTGTTGAGGTCTTTTAGATCCAGTTAAAAGTATAAGGCTAGGAGAAGAAGACCAAACCCAACCAAGAACTAATCCTACTAGGAATTAAGGTCTGTGTATCCAGATAGTGCTTATTCCTGAGCCACACTGTTGCACTCGGAGACCGGTTTCTTCATTTCGACTCACTCGCACACCTCCTGCTGCCCCAAATTCTCACTAGAACGCCAAGTGTGAATAAGTCTGCCGCTAAAAGGAACCCTCAGATTAACAATTTGCTCCTGTTCGAACAACGTTTGTTCAACACCACAGCGACCACCTGGTGATAGGAAACCAATTTTAATGAAATTACTAAAGCGTAAATCACAGACATCGTAAAGCCTTCGAGGCCCCAGAGGCAGCTGCCCACTTTGCCCAGTAAGTAAATCAGGCCTTGATAACAGTACTGGATAAAAAGACACGTTAGCTGATCGGGATTACAAACTAGAAAAGACTAAATAAATTCGTACAGTAACAAGAAGACTGGCTTCACAAGGACTGCAGCTTAGCTGTCAAATCAGTTATATTCTCTGTCCGGGAAGAAAAGTATCACCAGTGAAGGACAAACGTGAACAGCAACATACCAACAGTGATTAATCTAGTACATAGAGTCCACAAGTGTAAATGTAAACCGACTAAAGCACGCACCAGTTAGCCCGACAGGAATTTAACAGTTAGTGTTTCATAAGCCTCAGACAGTTAGTATAATGGGAAAGTGTCAAATACAGAAAATACTGAAAATGAGCAATGCTATTTCTTTTCCACCTGTCTCAGTCAAATTAGGCTCCTATTGGGGAGCAATTACATAATTACAAAGATAAGATGGACATTTTGAAACTTCATGTAAAAAAAAAAAAAAGCCTAAATTTGCTGCAATCTGGGAATAAAAACAGAGAGTCAAGGAAAAAAAAAAAAAAAAAAGAACTTTCTGTTGAATCCCGGCGCCCGTCCGCCCTCCCGGG
>CM022477.1:4174683-4191228 GCA_011952105.1 Coreoperca whiteheadi
AAGAAAAAAAAAAAAAAAAATGAACTTACTGTTGAATCCTGGTGTCAGTCTGCCCTCACTGAAAAGCCAGCCCAGGAAACCCCTTTCAGCATTGTTAAAGCAGGCGAGTGTTTTAAGTGTTAGAAGCTCCTCTACAGCTTGTTTGGGGGGGGAAGAAACTAAAAGTATTTTTCCACGTGAAGTGCCCTGGGCTGTTCCCTGCGGACCAATTAAGACTAACTTGGGGAGTGCATCCTCCCTCTCTCACCCTGAGCGATCCCACTAGCCCCGTTTGCTTTCACTTTATTTAACTAGGATAATCCACTTGGTGTTAAATGGTTTCCCAGGGAGCTGTGCTCCAAAAGTGGTCCGCTTGAAAAGAAAATCTAAGTACAATATTGATGCGTTTTAAATGCTTCAGGGCTGCGGGAAGTGCTCATATCAGAGTTCATGGCCTTTGGGAGGGCGAGTTTCTCCACATAGTGAACATAGTCCATCTACTATGTGATCAATAGATGATCAGGTAACCGTGCAGATATTGATGGGGCAAAGCTAGATGCAAGTTTGTTTTTAGATAATGTTTGCCAACATTAACAGGACCAACATTTGCTGCTCCCTCAACTCCGACGAGTGTTTTAGAGTGTCACCTGCATTGTCTCCCCGTTGCGTCAAGCACCTTTTCAGCCAAAAAAATAAATAAAATAAAAAAAGAACTTTGACAAACCCACTGTACACTACCTGCTCGGCACCAGACGGACAAAGTTAGCCATGAGCTGGTGAATGTAGTGTAGCATTCAACAGAAGAGCAAGACGTTTCTCTCAGGGAGTTGGTGGCAGAGCTCAGAGAAGAGCGAATACACACTCCAAATGCATGCCAACGTTGCTCTGTGTCTACAGCTAACGGTTTGCTAACATGAGTGCCATATGCAGAACACCTTCAGGAATGTTTGAAGAAAAAAAAAAAAAAAAGGATATAAAATAATGCAACTGCGCTGCCTGTCCATCACACAGTGATGGCAAAAGGAAGCCAGTCAGGGTACTAAGCAGGTGTTGAGCGGTTCCAGTTGACAAAAAAAAGAAAAAACAGGAGTTTTTCCTTCAGTTTGAACCGCTGGCTGCCTAAAAGACAACCTTCTGTTTACATCACATCCAGGAAGGAAACCAACATGCCTCCTTAAATCTTGAACCAACACACCTTCTCTTAATATTTAGAAAGCAATCTAGTTTAAACTGACCTGGTCATTATTTGTCAGCCCTATTAGTGGTTTTAAACTTTGTCTAATGAACAGTCAGAATTGAAGCTTTAATACGCTAACATTACATAATTTGTACCGCACCCACATGCTATTATATAGAGCCTAAGCCTAATTTAATGCATTCTAACAGAAAACTGAAGCCAATGAAAGAACTCTCTCCCTGCTGGTTATTTGCATACATGTATTTAGCTGCGCTTGCCTATAATAATTCTTGTTGACCAATGTTGGCAATATTCACCGTATATTTGGAACATTTTCAGCGTGTACTTGATAAGTCACGCAGCATGAGGTCTCCCACAGTGCAGCAACACACAAGTGTGCGCACCATCTCGTTAGCGGCCTGCGAGTCACCAGGCCTGCGAGTCAAACCAGGTCAATGTTGTTCGAAGGCGCAGGGGCAAACGTTAAGGCGCTCGGCAACTGAGGTCTGTGGTCACATGGAGGGACGGTATATGGACTATTGAATGTGTGGCTGACCCAGTTGGAGCCCTAATGAGCTTTGGTATATTTCTGTCAGCTTGCTGGGGGGGTGACAAAAAAAAAAAAAATAAAAATAAAAAAAATAGTGAAGGTAACTTTCACCTTATCCTGAGATTTCCTCTTGTAAGCTGGCTGATTTATTACCCCACGTTAAATCACTAACCTGTGCTGTGTGGCTAAGAGAAGTTCAGTTTGGGGGGAAATAAATCATTCTGATGCTGTGACAGGGCGTGTGCACGTGATATGAGTGCACAGAACAGTATCCGCGAGTGGAAAAGCATTTACCTATTTGCACAAATGCGGTCCCACAAGCACGAGCTTGACCCTTCCAAACACTCGCTTCTCAGGTAGACTTTTGAGACGGGCTGGACTAGGCAGTGGCTGATGCCTCCCCTCCTTTGGCTGGTCACTTTGACTACTGAAGTGGCTCATCGGCTGTAGGTTTGAGCACCGACAGGCGAAGGCAGGTGCCTGCACTGACTTAGCCCACTAACATATTCATTGGTCTGGATTTTTTAACCTCAGTTGTAAACTACATGGCTCATATATGCCTCTATTACTTCACCTCATGTTTCCAGTCCACTGAAGTTCAAAGCAAGCGTTCTCAGGGATTAAATGTAGAGTTGCATTTTAGTTTACTATTTAATTCTTTTACAGGATCTCCAGCTGTGACTGGTTGAATGTCACCTGTTGCTTTTGATAGGGGGCCTTTAGGCAGCGATAAGCCTCTTCTTAAAAATTGCTCTTCACACTGACTGTCATTGGCCACAGTGGGCATGTTCTTTTATTCACCTCATTGAGTTTCATGCCACAAAAAAAAAATTATAATAATGTTCTATTGAAACAGTCTCCACATGTTTTTGGGCTGCAGAGCTGAGATATGAATGTTTGTCACATCAACCGGTCGAGAATGTTCATTTAGGTATTTACAGTATCGGCAGTTAGCAAAGCAACAGTGTGACTTCGATTTGATATTATCTGCATTCCTCAAAATGTAGTCAAACTAATATTTCTTCCTGGCAAAGATACAACCATCTACTTTTACCTGATATAAATTATGGCACTGTCATTTTCTAGTTCTTGTTTTGCTGTGTCTAGACCCTAAATGTCTTTATTGAAACATTTGCTGCTGCAGCAACCTATTCTCTCCACAGGGATCAATAGTGTCATCATTTGAGATTAAATCCCCTCCTTTCTGGAGCGGAGTCATTTGTTACAAACTGACATGTCCAGGTGAACAAACTTTCCACCGAACTGGTAAATCCAGGGTTAACGGGAGAACCAGCGCAACAGTTCAATGAAGTCATGGCTCAAAGACAGCCAAATAAATAAAAGTTCCCCTCAGTCTGAGCGACTCTGCTGCTGAGAGCCTGTTTAAAGTTCCAGCCCAGCACTGTTGAGAATAAAAATGCAGACACTGACAATTCCGAGGCTCTGCTGCACAACTGTCAGACAGCAGCTGAGAGCATCCAAATTCTGATTTTATTCCCCACCTTTCGGGACAAAAAAAAAAAAAAAAAAAGCTTAAGAATCACAATTAACAGCACAAAAATGTATTTGACTTCAGTGTCGATTGCGTGTGTTAAAAACCACATCTTGGGACTTCATTTGAACAGTCAAAATTGCCATGGAAATATGTAAATCTTATATTGAGCATACAACAACTATTCTTGCCCTTGGCAAGAGCTTAGGATTTCGTACAATACATCAGTGCTCTTAGTCTTTAGAGACGTGCCTTTTGGACTCAGATGTGGGTTAAAGCCTAGATGAGAAATGTCGAATAAGTCAGATAATCAGCCAACTGGACTTGAGAATGGAGGCCTGTGGGTGTGAACGAAGCGTTAATAGCATTAAAGTAGCTGAAGAGGCCACGTCAACACAAGACCGTGCGCGTGTGCTTCTAGCGGCTCTGTCAGAACAAACCACATCAGCACTGACACCCTGCTGTTTCAACCCCCCCATGAAGGGCCATGTTATCATTAATCTCACATCACCTTTTGGTGAACTCGTCACCTCCAGCGCCTCAAGAGAAACCAGGAATTCTCAGCAGGCCCCGACAAGGCCACATCATCACGCCGGAGCTGAGAATTAGTGGACTGAAATCACGGCGCAGTGTCGCCGCTTTAAAGCGAAGCTTTCACTCGGACAGGTTGTTCATCAAGTAACAGCTGAGCCCCCAAAAACGCTCCGTCTCAGAAGTTGAGACCGTTTTCTGGGAACACCCTTCAATTACTACTTTAGTTGAAAGCAAAACATGCGAGCGAGTGCACCCGCATTCCGTTAGTCTTAACGTTGGCTGGCTCTGAACACACGTTGCATAGTCAACTGTCTGTAAGCGGTGCTAGATAGCAAAAATACATACAGAGCGCAAGTCACAAAGCAGTGTTTTATACGACGGAAGTAGGTTTAAGAAAGACTTCTAAACTATGTTTCTGATGCTAGAGTATATTGAGCTCATTTGTCATTCACAGACACTTAAACATGCAAGCTCACACTACACAGAGGCCGGCTTTAATGAATATTGACTTAACACCAATTCACATTTTTCTATAATCCTGTTCAAACATTCACATGCACGAACTGCTGTCAGATACAGGATCGCCTCATGGGGTTACACAGGTGTACGTAGTTGTAACCTATTGCCATGTAATAAAGGACGAGTTCAGGATTTTATGCACTACAACTACATGTACATATTTCAAGTCTGTTTTATAGTAAGCCAGTAAGTGAAGTTCTCTCATTGCACTTTTCCTATGGAGCAGGTCTACACAGTACTTCTTGACAGAGATCCATCAAATCCCACCTGGCGACAGTGGGGAGAATAAACCCGCCCCCCAAAAAAAAAAATAAAAAATAAAAAATAAAAAAGCAGAAACCGACTCAGTGGTGGCCAGCCACTTGCCACTGCTACTCATGTGAGTGCAAACATGTACACACTACCCAGAATTCATCAGCGAGATTTGTGGGAAAACATTGCACCGAAATTGCCATGCTCGAGGTCCCATAATGCATTTCTGTGTAATGGAGACCCCCACAGAACCCTGATCGCAGCAGCCTGGAGACAATTAGATCAGATCGCCTGATTCTCTCATCAGTATGCTGCCGTTGACATTTCACAGCCCGCTTCATCGTCACACACACACACACAAGAGCTGTCAGGTATGGAGGGTGGTGTGTGTGTGAGAGATTAAATGATGCAGGTTACCGACACTTTGTTTTTAGGGGTTGAAATGTTTATATGGCTCGATTTGGCAGAGGGAGCGCTCAGAATCCAAGCAGCAACCAAGGTCCTGCTGAGAGAGTTCACCCCCCTTATTAAAAAAAAATATATATATAAAAATCTTGAGGTCAGCAATACAAAAACACCAAGTAAGGAGGAGGTTGGGGTGGTGAGCTGCAGCAAACAGTGCTGCATGAGTGTGAGCAGCAAATAGTCTACAACCAGAAACGTACCTCCGAACAGACACACGTTGCTCTTATACAGTGCAGACTAAAACCAAATTAGCAATAAGCAGCAGCTCAGCTATAGATACTATCACGACATAAATGACCGTAAACCACGTTTAAGTTCGAGAGAGCAGCTTCATGGTTTGCACTGAGGTAACATCCCCCACTCCAAAAAAGTAAACCAACTTCAGCCCATACAGGAGTATTTTAAATATCAGTTTTGACATAAGCAAGACGACAAGCTGATGCCAGAAAACACTGCAAGAGATGAGCGCCACTGCTTCATTAGTTTTTGTATTTGAATGAAATCTAATACGCAGGTTGAAAATTAAAGTGCAGAGGCTGCAGCAGAATATCAAACAGCAACAACACCTGCAAGCATGCAGACGCCACAAATGCCAATAAGTCATGCTCATCTCAAAGTGACGCTGAACAGCAATAGCCAACAGCAGCAGCAGTGCAAGCAGTAGCCGACGGACTGTGTCAGGTTATAACGGCCGCGCTGCACACCTGCGATTGCACGTTTCTAGCCACGCAGCGTGAGTGAGCCAGTCACCGCGCAGCACGTGCGCGTACGCAGAAGACAGATGACGCCAATGCAGCGTCACATAGTTCCAGTGCACTGGAAGAATAGTTTCGCACACCATGATTGTAGCGTCATGCATCAAAATAAAGCTGGTCGGTTTTCCAAGTTTTCAAAAGATAAATAACTTCAAATAAACAGCAGGCTCCCAGACAACCTTCCACAGCAACCCAGTTGATGCAAAGTGATATACAGAAAATTAGAAGTCTGTATGACCCAAAAAGCTAGTACAGGGAAGACAGTGTGTGTAAAGACTTAGTTACTGAATATTCTGCACTGGAAGTCAGACTAACAAAATGCTTTTATAGGCCAATTAATTGCTTAGCTGTTACATTCAGTTCAGGAGGTGGACCCAAGTGCAGACAGTAGACAGGAGAGGGTGGAATGAACAGAAGGTGACTTTATTTACTTACTGTGAGGGAAGACGAGCCCCGAGGGTGGCGGAGACCTTCAGGGAAATGCCCAACAAAGAGTAATCCATGAGAAGGCCAACAAAAGGTAAATCCACAGGGATAACAGAGGCACAGGAATAAATGCAGGCCTGAGGATTAACCGCCGAACTGGGGGGGGACAAACGCAGGGGCACCTGGTACGAAGACGACCTGACGCCAAACAAGGCAAACACACAGCCTTAAGTACGCTCAGTTAGGGGCGCCAACGAGACACAGGTGAAAACGATCAAAGGCGGGAGGCAAAACCACGAGACACAAGCGGGAGGGAGAACATTACAAAGTACAACAGGAAATGGCAGAACAAAAACTCCAAAAACCCAGACAGACCCATCCCAAAAAGCACATTTTGGAAATATAGCACCGTCACCAAAAAAACACAAAACAATTCAAGGCCATTGAAATGTGACTGAATTCTGGGTTGAGTGTGTGTGTGTGTGTGTGTGTGTGCGCTCGCACTGTGGCGAGCTCTTACAGTAACATGCAAGTAGAATCAGTCGGTAAACTCTAATGGAGGCTTGCAACGGACAGGTCATCATTGTGTCACGGTACAAAGACGTTTGGATTTTCTGTTCCAAATAAGTTCGACACACCGGGTTTGGATACAACTCATTCGATCGTCCGGACCGTTCATGTTCCTGTTCATCATAATGAAAAGGGTGTGATGTATAAATCTATCAAAATGAGGCCCAAGTTGTACTAAATCCCTTTAATAAATGGGCTTCATCGCTGACATACTGATATAGTAATCCATATGTTTTATTTTTAGAAACATGCATAAAACCCTGGCACAAGTGGAGGGTAGTTCAAGGTTTGTGGGCTTTTTAGATTCCCTTACTGTTTCATCCTGCTGTTTGCGGGGAGTGAATGCAAACACTATTTGTTTTGTTTGTGCGCCCACACACACACACACACACACACACACACACACCTGCCTGTCTGTGGACCTCACAGGGCCGGAGGAGGCGGCGGTTTGTGATTGACGGCTGGTTGGGATCAGGTGGAGCTGCCGCTGAAGGTTTTTGAGGGCAAGTGGGGGGGGCTCAGCGAGACATTTAACGTGACGTCAGAGCGACACAGCAACAGATGTGACAGTTAAACCCCGATCCGACCTGCTCTCTGCTCACACACACACACACACACACACACACACACACGCACACACAAATAAGGTCATCTAAATGACGGCGGTACTTTTATATTGTGACATGATACATGAATGATTCAAGAGTCTGTCTTTCCCGTTGCTCCCTGTGTTAGACAGAGAAACACAACACAGAAACATTTTCACCAAACAGACAGAAGCCCCACAAAGTGTGTGTGCGTGTGTGTTTGGGAAAAACAGAACAAGGCAAATTTAAGGATGGCCTTGGGCATGCCTTTCAAGTGCCTCTTCTGGGTTTCTTGCCTTGACAAAACCTGCAGGAAAACAATAATGTCTAATTCTGACTCATTTCATTTCTGCCCCCTAAAACCGTACACGTAGAGGGCTGTGGCAAAACTCGACCTTGAACGCCACTAAAATGTGAGAGTCAGCAACACGGCTTGACACAAGCCTCCATCAGTGTAAAGAATGTGAATTGGTGTTGTTAAGTCAGACCTCGCACCACATTTTGGGGGATTCAACTGTTTACAAAATCGAGTTCCGAAAAGGTTCAGTCCCAGGACAGTTAGCGGGGGAATGACCATTCGCCTCGGCATTATTGGAAATATTTTCCGGTCCTCAACTTTACTGATGGTTCTTTATAAAGTTGGCGACTAGCTGGTGAACATCCAGCCATCGTCTTCCGCTTATCCGGGGCCGGGTCGCGGGGGGGCCAGCGGTCTAGGCAGAGACGTATTTTTGTCAGGAGTTGGTGTAGACCAAAACCGAGCTAAAAGCAGAGTGAATATTGGACTTTCACGTGTCAGGAAGCCAGACGCTCGACTCCAAATGAAAGATAATGTCGTCGTGTGCCCGCTGGAGGATGCGTAATCCGTTCGCTAACACGTTCGTCGCATTGACTTCATATGGTGATAATATGTCAGCGTTGTGACTACAGGTTGTGCCCGAAAGCTGCCACCAGTCTAGAAACACCGCTGTAAGTCTGGAGAATAGTGGAGCAAATGATGTCTGGACTACATTCAGAAAAGGGGCTTCTCTGAAAGATACGGCAACTCAACTAAAATCATTGTATACGTGTGTCTTGGGGTTAAAAAGTAGTTTGTTGGGTGGTAAATAAAGAGCAAAATCAATTAGACTCAACAATTAACACTAACAGGAGATTACATAATTGCTGCTGCTTAACTGCACAAACGGCTCCTGAAAGCGAGTCTGCCTTCAATTTCAGTTTAATTACTGGCATATTAGCTCCGGTGCAAGGTCTTGGTAATGATCGTCTAAAGGAGTTGAGATTTTAAACATCCAATTTGCGGTCTAAATTTAAAGAAAAGGGCTGCCCCCTTACAAATCATTCACTGACAAAAATGTAAAATCTAAACAACAGTTACGTCAGTAGTGTTTCATACCTGTAATTTCTACGGAGTGGGCCAATTTTGTTCTGTTTACGTTCTATTTTTATGCAACAAACCAATAAACAGCGCACACACTGCAACGTCCACTTATTTACTGAGAGTAGTTGTGCTCGTCACCTTAGCGCATATAATAAGTGGACATTGGCGCCCTGCAGTGCGCGAGCTGTTTATTACTTTGTTTCATCATTTGTGCACTTTCGGCTCAGCACCTGCCCTCTTTCGGTTTGGATGTGTGCGCATCCTCTTATTTTTATTTACAATCTGTTTTTTTTACCCTGCAACTTCCCAACACTCCGACGTGTACTGAATTTGTCCAAAATGTAACTATAAAGTTTATCTCATTTATACAGAATTTTGTGTGTTTTCTTGCCCGGCATGATTCCAGTGTACACCTACGCTGATGATGAGACCTTTCCCGCGGTGGTAGAGTGAGTGGGAAATCAAGGGGGCAAGATTTCTTAGAATTGGATGGAGGCTGAGACACACACCTTGTCGTGGCAACTAAAGGTGTCACCCCTGAGTGTGAAGGAGGTAGGCAGGAGTGTGTTTATTGTGTCTCAGCTACAATCTTCGAAATAATTAACTGACTTAAATGTGTTTATTAGTGATTTTTATTGTCCAAATTTGTAACGAAACATTTAGTTTGTGTTCCCTGTTTGTGTCTGGTTCTCCCTAAATGTATTTCAATTCTTCTAATGAACTTGTAATGTAAATGTAATGGGAGTTCCAGCCTAATACGGATAAAAACTTACTTAAATTGGACTAACGTGACAAAAAGAAAGAATGAAGGCGAAGTGCCATGTGCGTATGTTCCTCAGCGAGGGAGGTCGACCATCTGCGTCGAGACTCGATGAACTCACCTTTCACCCAGTTCCCCTCTGGGCCTGAAGACGACATGCACACACACACTTGAAGTCTCCACATGTATCTCTAGTGTGGTTCTACTTTTTGCCCATGCACTGACTCTCTATCTCATTCCTTTACACGGGTTTCTCTTTTGGCGGATTTCTTCTTCCCTTTTCCGGGTCACGCACATACTCGCAGTCATCGGGACGACTAAAAACCATACTAGCTTAACTGGTAGTCGTGCTCACTAATCGTGTTCCTCTTTGGTCATGTTTTAGTTATTCAACAGTACAGGAAGTGTCATTTAACTAGTATGCAACATAATTTGGTGTCAATGAAAAACATCTTTGACGACCTGAGAGAAACTTTCTAAGCACTGCTAATGCTAGTTGGTGTGCAGAAGTTCAGCGGTTAGCTTTCTAACACACTGACGTCAGAGCACAAAATACATTAGATTTATCACATGAATGACATAGAGCAGTTTAAACATGCCTGTTCACTTAAGAAATGCAAACCGTTTCTAGCTGCTGCCCAGTTAAGTGACAGTAGATGTGGCGGCAGCGGGGTTATATCACCTGAGTAACGTTTCCCATGCCTATACCGGAAAATCTTACAAACTCCCGTATAAACAGCGTCACAGCTCACGCCTCATTTTGGGTTTTTTTGTGGTCTTTTTAATATCAAGTGGATTTCTCATTCCATGTTGTTCCCCCAAAGCAAATTTAAGTATCAGAGAGGATAACATTCATCCAAAGCGACTGACAACCTCCCACACCGAAGGCGCAGCTTCGGGAGCAATTTTGGGGTTCAGTATCTTGCTCAAGGACACTTCGACGCATGGCTGGGGGAAGCCGGGATCAAACCGCCGACCTTTCCGATTGGTGGACGACCGCCCTGCCACCAAAGATAACAAATGAAATACCTGAACTTTGGGCGTTTTTAGTTTTTTTTGGGGGGGGTGAAAGTTGTGCCAAAGGGAAATCCTTGACAAACGCAGACACCTGGTTGGGCTACTTCCCCCATTGATCTGTAAACATGCGAGTGAAGATTTAACATTCATGGGAATTTGTAATAATTGATTGATTGATTGGGTAGTTACCACGAGCAGTGATACAAACCATGGCTGAACAAAGAAACGCAGGTTTAGGCTTTGCCAACAGAACTCTCTGGGGACAGCAAAGACGTCACAAAGTCTACGTTGATTCATCACAGACCTGAATACCTTCTGTATGTTGCCTGGGGATTGGTGTGAATTTACCTTAAAAAAAACCAACAAAAAACCCAACAGCAACAACTGAAAGACGTAGCTGTGTGTTATGAAATGGATTTTGGCACCACCTGGCACGGCTCGGGACACAGCGCAGGCCCGACGTAGCACGCTTTGGCTCGGAGTGTCGGCACCAGCTTGGGCAGATGGTCTGCGGCGTGGCAAGGGGGGAGCTGGTGACGCAACCATCGGCGAACAGCTGAAACAACCCACCAGATACAGGAGGTGGGGTGATCCACTCCCACACACACACAGGGGCGCACAGACCGGCCTGGTGTGCGTTACATAACTGAAGTTGAGGGGCTTCATTGTCCAGGGAACCTACAATTCATAGCAGTAGTCATGGAAACACACACATTAGGACATGCATCCATGCAGACACACGTGTTCAGTTAAAAACACACGCACGTACTGTACATGCACATGGAAATGATGAGATGTACAAACACGCATACACACACACACACACACTGTGGATGTGATGATCTGAACAGAAAAGCTGTCAGAAGGGTCTGAGTGCCTCCCAATGGCCTGCTGTTGCACTTTCTGTGTAGATTCATTTTATTTATTTTGGTATTCCATCTCCCACACATACAGGCAGCAAGGGGACACAATAATAATAACACGAGAGAAATGATTATAGTGGGGCGCTACAAATTCTACCTCATACTCAAGATCAAGCCGTAAATGCTGCCGCGTTTGACAGAAACAAGTAGATTTAGAAATCAAACCTTTGTCCCGTTCCTTACCAATAACAACTTTGTTGTGTTTGTCCCGAGGAAGTCTATCGAACAAGCAGACCATCTTGCCTTGCACGGGGGAAAAAAAGCTGTCCTCACAATTGTATTTACAAGTGGACATGAGCCGTACATTTCCAGGGGCAAAACAAAAAATGGACGTAGCTTCTCTGATGTCCCCTGTTTTATGTTGGATTTGAATTTAGCACTGTATTCCTAGCTGTTTGGAGCCAGGACATCCCGTTTTTGGCAACAGTGTGCTGCCTGGGTGGAGCTGAGGAGCGCCGAGCAACCACGGCGGCTGCCTGCGATAGGCTGAGAAACCAATCAAGACACCAATCAAGGCAAAACACAGTTGACACAGACAGGGCTCCATATTTTTCTTATTGCCTAAACCATCAATTTTCCATTTCATCCTTTCAAAACCAACAGTGTGTTAGTCCGTCTCTCAATACTTTCTGACCCCCCCCCTCCTCTCAGCCCCAGGCCCAAGACATAAATCTTTAAAAACAAGTTTCTTTTTATTTTTAAGTAAGCTCAGTATTTTTCCAAAACAGCTGCGCACTGTAGTTTTTAACAAACAGGAGGAAATACTGCATTTGTTGGGGACTATTTTCAGCGGCGTATTAATATACATTTGCTGCTCTAGTGAGTATTTAAGGGCAACAGGACGGTGTGTGCGGGATTGAGCGAAAATAAACTACAGTGTGTGTGTGTGTGTGTGTGTGTGTGTTCATAATGAAGGAAGATGTCACCCAGTGCAACAGTGTGGCTCACCGATGTGTTTTTAATAGTTTTTTTTTGGGGAATCAATGGCGCTCTACGGCACAGAGGAATACGATACGCAGACAATACTTGTTAGTAGGATCAATTCATTGTTGTTTGGTCTTTCCGTGGGATCTGATGACAAGAAGAGCCGGTCCTACCTTTTTACATGCCTTTTTTTCTTTAAGCCTTACTATCTTCCTAATGAAGCAATACATTTTTTAAACCATCAGAAAACACATTAGAAAAAATGAAATGAGCGACTGAGACCCTAACTTCGAGTGTTTAACATTTTTTATTTGGATCGTATTTGAGTTTTTGGTACTTTTTGTATGCACCTTTCTGTTACTGTTCTATGGAGCCAGCCTCTGGTGGCCATTAAAAGAACTGCAGGTTGATGCCACTTCCCATGTTAGCTCCAACAGTGTGGTGGTTGCCACCATTGACTGCCACCTGGTTTGTACACACTTGAAGGTCACACAGCAAGACACCAGAAAAAGCTCGGTCTGTGAGTGAGGATAAGTCTTTATTGGTGTTTGGAGGGGGGGGGGGGGACCAGACCACATTATGCCATCATTCCTGTGGACAGCACACAATACTGGTGAGGAGTCGGGATAGTGTTGCCCCTCACGGGATTCAGGAGTTCATAACAGTCAGTCACAATATGGAGAAGTTAGTTGAAAATCCACAAAATTGAAGGAGAAATAACAAGGCTGTGTACATTATTGTTATCGTCATTATTATTGTTGTCATTGTTACCCGCAATGCTGTTTTGTTGTACAGCAGCAAACTGTCACTGCCGCCACGTGAAGAGTGGGCCTCCGACGCCCGCCGGAAAACAGTCGCCACACGCTCAACAACACAGTTACATAGAAAAATAGCACTGTCGAAAAGTTTCTGAAACGTCCCAGAAAATCCCAGATATCAAAGAGAGAAAAAAAACACGTGGCTTTCTTCTTCCATCGACAGACAGAAGCATAAGAAGCGCTGAGACTTCTCTTCCAGGGATTGAAATTCAAACGTTTGTGTCTGTGTATCAGGTTTAAGCATATTACCCCAAAAAGGAAAAAGACAAGAAAAAGGAAAAATACATATATCTCAAGGAAAGAACTACAGCTTCCGTAGCACACCTGGGATTCACTTAAGTCTCTGTGGATGGTGGCAACGGCAAACAGGCTCATGGGAAATCAAGCGAAAGTTGTTCTTGGGAATCGAAATGGAATTTACGGGATTCTTCGTGTGAGAATTAAATCACAGCTTCCCTGAAGAAAACAAGCTGTCGCACGAAAACGACTGAAAAAACAAATGTATATCAACAACAGCAGTTATATCACTAGCAACTACGGCTGTATAGCAGGGAACAAGCACTTTTAGTTTCTTTTTTACATAAAGGTTTAGCTGCCACCGGACAGGACAGCTCAAAATGAACCGTTCACTAAACCCCTCCGCCACACAGCAACCGTCCAATGCAAAGCGTTGATTTCTCAGCATAGTGAAGAGGTGTGCATGGGGCTGTACTCAGAGGCACACTCTGCATTATAAATCGTTTCGGGGGTCGTATCTTTTTGGAAAATCTCGAAAAACACAAAAGCAACAAGGAATGGCTTAAACTGTGTGTTTGTCTGCTTAACGTGTGGTTACTGCCAAGGCCAGGAGTTCTAGCATATCATTCGCTGACTGCGTTATTCTGCGGGGTAACCGGTGACTTTAGATAAAGCCCAATTCGGAGTTGACCACCGTGGTAACACCAGTCCCGGATGCCACTAGCTGCTGTTTAGAGGCTGACGTGAGCGGCTCAATCTGGCTCTTTATTGAGTTTGAGAGCGTTTCCGCCATATGAGCTTTGCCAGGCTTGTGGGTTGGTTCCCGTCCTCATGAAAAGACGAAATGTGTTTAAAAAATACTGACAATAAAGCAAAAAAAGATGCAATACAAGAACAGTACTGCTCCATGTCTCCTACAGGGATCCACTGGGGAGCGTGCTGACTTCTTTGCCTGGGACATGTACAGCTTTAACCTGAGACTTTTAGCATGATATCCTGTATGCAGCCATCAAGTGCACATTTATGATCCCTTTTACAGAGGGCTTTTTTAAAAAGACGAGTCAGCAGGAAACACTAAGGCGTCAGCCAGAAACAGCGTTTTCCCAGGATGTTAGCTTAATTAGCTACAGCTAATATGACATCCGAGTGACAGCGGTCCTTGCAGTTGGTCCAAATCAACAGTCAGCGACAAAGAAATGAGGCATGCTTTTGTCTGCCTGTGTCTACAATCAAGGAGCCAATGTTTCAACAATTACTCAGAATTTTGAGTTGTAAATCTGCCACTGCGACCTACAGCTGAGTCCAAAATCAATCCCCATTACCTGTAGGCTACTGCAGGGCACCCACCTGTCACTCAAAGCAGCCACTTCCTTAATTATGCATAACTTTAAGCCTTAATATCATTTAAACAAGTGAGTTCTATAAAAATGTAATAAAAAAAAACTTTTGGAGCCGGCCTTTAAGTGGCCATTCGAGGAACTGCACTTTTTGCCCACTTCAGCGTTGGCTGACGATTCGTAAGCGTCCAAAATCTCAATTTCCTGCTCGCTATTGAGTAAACTGTTGAGTATCTAGTATGTAGTGAACAAAGGAGTTGCTGTGTCCAAGAAGCTGGGAACAGCTCGTAAAATCTGCCAGCAACAGCTGTCAGTTCAGCAGGTAAAACCGAGCTGGTAGACTACAAATAAAAAGCTGTCTGAAATCAAGGAGCCATTGTTCAGGAAATAATTTTGAGTGTTAATTTGCTGCTGTTGTCGTGGCAAACTGAATTTTCTCAAATGCAAAGCTTTCTACAAAAAAAGTTAACAGTTAACAGTTAACTGGGGGGGGGCTTAGCGAACGGTCAGCAGGTCAGAGGAGAAGGTTTTCTCTTCCGTAGTGAGTCAGTAATAAACTGGGGTATAACAGAATCATAACAGCAATACCTAACAGATCTGCAATGATTTGTAACAAGAAAAATTAAATACAACCCCCCCCCCAAAAAAAAACTAAACCAACCAAACCACAAATTCTGTCTTTGAATCAAAGACTTTTTTTTGTGTGTTTTCTTTTTTTAATACGTATATTTAATAGCTCAGACAAAAACACCTGAGAAGAAACTGACAAAATGATTCAGATGGGTTTCTCTGTAACATATTCAATCATGTATATTACAACTATAATCACATAATTCAAGCATATATCATATACATATATATATATATATATATATATATCTAGTGAGAGAATAGTTTAATATTCAATAGTACAGTTGTATGGTACAGTAGCAATAGGGTGCATTTCTCATTGGGTAAAGTTTGAAGGAGAGGTATAGACAAGTGTTTGTGTGTAAATCTATATTACGATTTATCGATACAATACGCGACCAAAGAAAGAAAGAAAGAAACTAAAAAGAAGGAATAAAAGACAAAGAAAGGGTATAGGCAGTTCAGTACTGTGTTCGAAAAGGTGGAAGTGTTTTGTTTTTTTTCCTGTATGTGTGCATGTGATTTTTATCAATGTGTGTGCCTGTGCGTGTGTGTGCGTGTGTCTCAGGTGAAGGATCAGATCAGATCAGCACCATAAAAGTCCATAACAACATCAACAACAACAACAAGAAGGGTCAAAAACCTGGGTGAGGATCGTGTGTGTCCGTGTCGTGCGTGTCCGTGTGTGTGCGTGTGTGTGTGTGTGTGTGCGTGTGTGCATGCTGAAGGTTTCGGTCACTGTTCAATCTGGGCAAATCAGCCCAAACACCAGTTAGTATTTCATTTTTTGCACTTCCTGGACAAATCAAAGAGTAAATACTGCAACCACGTTGTGTTATTGTTAACAAATTGCGCGCCTGAGTGTGTGTGCGCGCGCGCGTGCGTGCGTGCGTGCGTGAGCAAGACACGTTCAGCCCAACTAAATGCAAAACCTTGCCAGCGAAATTCCCCCCATTACTTCTTCTCAAACATCTGCCCACACCCAGCTGTTCTGATGGCTCCTTACTTCCCGATTTCCCCTCTCCTGTTTCTCCTTCGCCCTTCACAAAACAAAAAGCCCTGCGGTTAGTTCGGCATCGGAATCGAATAGAAGATCACAAGTCAAGTGCTTGAACGAGCCCACGGGAAAAACAAAACAAAAACAAAAACAAAAACGCAAACATTTCTATACAATTTTTTGTTTCACCATCTTCCGCCTCCGCGCCCGCCCCC
>CM022477.1:4191253-4209124 GCA_011952105.1 Coreoperca whiteheadi
AATCGTTACTAAGATGCCTCTCCGTGCCTCACACCGTGGGAAATACCTGAATCAACCGTGATACATTCTCTGTGACGCCTCTGCCCCGGACCAACCAGCCCTGTGAAATCGAAAATAGATTATAGATTGCTGTTTGGCGATGAACAGCTGGGAGGAAAGCGTTTCTTGTGCCCCCCGTGACTGTCCAGCTAACAGCCCCTCCCTGCCCCCGTGTATAAAATATACAAAAGATTATCTCCAAAATCCGTCTCCTGACTATCTCTGCTAATAGAAAAATATACAGTAATCCTATGTCAAAATCTCTTTGCGTTATGGACGACAACCCTGCACCTCTCCCGCCTCCTCGCTGCTGGACTAGTCTTGCCTTCCTGCCCAGTTCAAAAATATACATGTTTTTTTTATTTGTCTCATTTATAGAAAAAAAAAAATAATAATGACACACCTGACCTCTCCTGGCTTGTATCCGTGCCTTGAGCTTAAAAAGTGAGATTTCACTGGCATTATGTGAGTTCAACACCCTGTTTGAAACTGGCCGGAGCAGCGGCCGGGACGCGCACCGCCGGCCACAACGCCGTGCGACACCGGCCGTGAACGCAGCACCGGGGGCGACGGAAGCTGCCGTGGTGACACAGTACGTTGCGTGGATTCAACGAAGCAGCGTGTGCGCAAAGAGAGTCAAACTGGGGGGGGGGGGTGGCGTCGCCGTGCTTCCCTGCCGTGCCACCCGAAAGCACAACGCACGCGCTCAAACATGCTTCTCGTGTTTGCGCCCAGTGTCGCACAGCGCGCACTGATCGGATCTACATCGGCCTTCAACTAAAGCGCGGCTGTCGTTGGGTTGCCTTGTACCCTTTTCTCATTTCCTCCTCCTCCTCCCCCTCCCCGCCCCCTTCCTCCTTCATCGTCGTCCTCTTCCTCCTCCTCCGCCCTCACAAGTCTCCGTGCCGACTCTCGTACTTGTTGATGATGTTCCTGCAGCGGCCCAGCTCTTTCCTCATGTCGGCCACCTCCTGGCGAAGCGCGGCGTTCTCGCGCTCCAGGAAGGCGGCGCGCACAGAGATCTGGTTCTCCTTCAGCCGCCGGGCGTCCCGCGAGCGCTTCGCCGCCTCATTGTTCTTGACGCGCCGGCTCCAGTACTTCTCATCCTGTCATCGGCGGCAGTGTGGTATGTTGGGGTGTGTGGGAAGGGAAGGTGGGGGGAGGAGAGGGAGAAAAAAAAAGAGAGGGAGAGAGAGAGAGAGAGCAGGGATGAGAAGAGTCAGAGAGAAAGAACAGCGGGAAAGGAACAAAGGAAAGAGGAAAGATGGCAGCAGCTGAATAGTTGCAACTACAGAACACGAGGAAGCATGTCGGAATCTTGTAGTCACATCAAATAAATTGAAATGTAGCCAAATGATGCTTTGTTGTAAATTGTAAATAAATCGTATGTAGCTGAAAGATAAAAATGCAAGTGCTTGTGCAGCAGCAAACAGAAGGTTTGGATCAGCCATATTTTGGCATATAATAATGTGCATTGTATAACAGTGGAGAAGTGGATTATACTGCAGGAATAATTTGAAAAGTTTATGAATAGATATTTTGAGAGTATTCCCTTTAAACTGCAGTCAGAAATACTAGCAACACTCTTTCTGCTTCCTGCGTTTGCCTGTAGGTGGTATAAGAGCAATAATACACTCCAAGGTGTTCTCATCTAGAAAATAACGGACGCCGACTCGTCCGTTAATTTCTCATATTGGAACACCTCCTCATGTTTTATTGCTTAAAGTACATATTAGCCTGCCAACAATGTCAACACACCTAAACGCTCCCAAATACACACATATGGACACATTAAGAGACAGGCACCAGAGCTTTCTAGCAATCAAATGGTCTGTATACAAAAGACCAACACATCAGTGTTACATGCCAAACTCGATTGTATTCAGTGATTTGCAACATCTAGGCTGGACGTCAAAGGTGAGATGGAGAATAATAATGACCCAAGTGAAAATGGTAGAATTAATAGCAGCAGCTGTCCAGTTCTGCCCTGCTGAGCTGCTCCGCAGACATAAATACCTGGCAGCCTCACAAAAGTCCGCAACATTGTCTCTTGGGTCATGAAAGAAATGTGTTGGCGGATGAGGGTCTCATGAGAGGAAGACTGGAAACCACCCAGACTGTTTTGTTAAACCTTTGGGGTTAGAGAGCAACACAGAAGTCCAATTTGAAAGAAAAAACCTTTTGGAGATCTCTATCTGATGCCAGTGGCATCACCGTTTGCCCCAAATGGTTCATCGTGTTTCCTCGGAGAACCTTTTACAGGATCTGTTCGCCACTGGCAAAGTTAACATTATTCCTAGATTTAAACTCGTCAATAAAATCATTATCCAGCATTTGTGAAAGGGGGTTCTGGGATTATCAGTGCTTTGAGATCCGTTTTGAAACACCAATTTGTTTATGTTTTGCTGTGATCCTGGAATGTTTTTCATCTTCCAATCATCCGATGTTCCTACTCTTCAGTGGACGGTTGGTATAAAACAAAGGGCTGAACGTTAAATCGCCTTTTACGGGCAGCTGCAGAGCAATCCGAGCTTCGTCTTTAACTTCGGTCCAGAGATCATTTCTCCAAACCGGCGCACGAATGATTTATAAAACCGGCCCCGACTGGATGCAGCAAGGTGAGCGCCTTCATCGGTCCATAAATTACAAACGCCTCGGGTGCTGCAGCTGCTCTGCACTGAACTATGAAAGCATGAGCCATTGATCAGAGCGTCTCCTATTGTGCAATGAGCTGAGTACAAAATATTTAGGACTCTCGTCGGGAGGCATCAATACCAGTGGGTGTCGTGCTCCTTCGGTTATTTTCCACATCGATACAGGAGCTGACAAAGAGCTGTGGCCTTTGTCATGATGACGTTCACGGTTTCTAACTGAACATCACCGCTGTGGCTTCTGCCTGAACTGGATACTGGAGGAAGACCTGACCTCTTTTGACCTGTAAGGTCTGCAGTTTGTATCTCTAGAAACCTTTAAAAACAGTCGAGTGTCACTCACTGGACTGGACATTTGAAATGCCCAGTTTTAATTTGATCTCATTACAATTTAAAACGTTTTCGGCGATGATCGCGTCAGGTGTGACTTTTATCTTAGTTTGGGTGTGACTGGATGTTTTCTTGTGCACTTATTGCAAGGTAGAAAAAACATCTTCTCAATGGATTTTTGTCTGTAACATTCACAAAAATCTTATTTTACACCAGTGCTGTAAGAATATTTCAACACGTTTGTAATAGAACTCCATTCATTTCAAGATTTTTCTGTAAATTAGTGTCTGTATCTTGAAACAAGAAAGAATAAGGCTGGTCTCTGCGCCAGAATCAGGAAAAATGTAACCTAATATAATACCCAACATACCCAATATAAGTTGCTTTATTTTTTACTGGAAACAAGCAGATTGTTTCGCTCTTCTTTTTTTCTTTGAAAGAAAATAAGAGTTTAATGACTCAAATTACAAAAATGACTTTATAATAAGAACATTTCTGCGAAATGCAGTTAAAGTGCTATTAAATATTGAGCTTAAATATGCAGGCTTAATAAACAATCTTGACCAGTTCAAGTTCAAAACAAGAAACCGGTTTTCCTGAAACATTCACAAATATAAGGGTGAAAACTAAAAGGCCGTAACTCTGCTCATTGACCACCAAAAGCATGTATCTTTCAGTCATTTTACAAAATGTAAAAATAGATTTATTTTTTTTTATGGTTTTTAGCCAGTCAAGATCTTTATAATTTCCACATGTGGCCTTAAAAAGACCATAAAACCTGTAAAACCACAGAAAAGCTGTCACCTAATTAATGGATGGCCAGTGAGCATGTTTGCATGCTTGCATGTTGGAAAGAAATCCCATTATCGGAGTGAAACTAGTCAGACTCTGGTCTGTAGGACTGCGAAGCATTGTGGGGGTTGTAGTACCTTTTGCTCATTGGGGACCAGCATCTTGCGGGCCTTCTTGATCATCGGCTGGGGTTTCAGCTCCTCATCGGAGAAGCGGTGCCGCCGCGGGTCGAACGCCTCCTGGCCCGGCACGCTGGACAGCGCCAGGTCCGCTGGGTCGGGGTCAAAGTTCACCACGATGTCACTGCTGCCGTTGGCGACCGCCGGAGGGCCAGGGGGTCCCGGAGGGCAAGTGGAAGTGGGTGACGGGTCCTGAGGCACCGCCTGACCACCTGGGAGGGAGAAAGAGGGGATGACTCAGTTTGTTATACCAGACGCTTTCCGTGACGTTCCATCCGCAGCCTTCAGGTGAAGGTAATTCAAAATGTACAACCAATTTAATCTTTTCCCCAAGTTAATCTGGTGTTTACAACATTTGGCTTGTTGGTTAACGGCAGTACCTGTCCAGCTAACCATCACTCTTTATTGTACCCAAGCAGCAAGCTTAAGTTCCTCTAATGGCCAAGTAAACTTTGTATTGAAGTTAAGGGACTTTTTAAAGTTATTGGTAATTCAGTCGTGACTGCATCGCAATGTAAATGACTCAGCCATAGTGGTTCCCTGTTGCCCACCAACACGTCGTTGCCCAAATCTTTACTCGACGACAGATGAAGATTTAAACTCGCTCCGAACAAAACTACAAACATTATTAAGTCTCTTCAGAATCACCAATGCCAATGACTTAACACAGTGTCTGTTTGCGCACAAGCTGATATATATCCAGTAGACGGCAGGACATTAAGATTAACATCGGTTACTTGTTAAATTAAATCCCAGACCCTGCAGAGTTTGGCAGTTTGGAAAGAGAGTGCACTTCACAACAAAAGGAAGTTGCCGTACATGAATTACAATCTGAATATGCTTTTGCTCGGTATTGTATTATAAGGTGGTAGTACCACAGAATAGTCATTCCCCCTTAATAAATATGGTCTATTCGTATTGTGTTAATAGTGTCCAATTAAATCAAAATTAAGTCTTTCTAACTCTGAATATTTTCCCCATTCCGTGCGCATAACTAATTCACTAGCAGTGTGACACTTATTAACCCACACATGTTCCCTATTCCAAAGTTGCCTCCTCTTCACTTTTACTCTGTACTTACACAATGAAGTGTGAAGATCATCCGTTTTACAAACGGCACGTGACGTTATAATATTAATATTTGAAATGTATTTAATGTATGTATATAATACTTTTGAGGGTTGGACGAACGGTTGGACAAAACAACCATTGTGAGGGTGTCACTTCCCATTGTTTTCAGAATTTTTACAAACCAAGCATTCGATCGATTAATGGAGAAAATAATCAGCCGATTAACTACAACAGTTAAATCCTGCCTTTACATGAATGCGTGATGCTACAATATAAAATAATAATAGTATACCGGGGCCACGGGGGACATTTTTCTGCATTGAGTACTACTTTTCCCGGTTACGCTCACATTTTCAATGCAGGACTTTCACTTGTAACAGAGTATTTTTACAGTGTGGTATTAGTACTTTATTTTTCTAAGTAAACGATCTACGTCCACATGAGAGATTATTGTGATTTGGGGGTCTTGCTCAAAGGCATTTAAGTGGAGTGACTCTGGTGTTTACTGGAAACTATCCCATTGGTCTGGTGATCATTCGGATCATTCTGTGCAGGCTGCTTTGTTAATATTGGCAATTTGGGACCGTCGTATCAATAAAATGGAACATATTTGTCCATAAATGGCCGGCAAAGTATAATCAGTCAATTCAGATGCACTAAACACAGAAGCAGCGGGACTGACTGAATTACTCCTTTAGCTGTCCAATCATCAGCCCCTTAGTTTTAGCATTATCTGCAGATTAGAGCCCATCTGCCCTCGCTGAGGACGGCCACATGTCGGAGAGCAGCAGCGGCGCTAAACACTAACACGCTGAAGACGTCGACAAGACCCTCCAAACGAGATCTGATCACATCTGACCTATTTGGACACTACCATCATTGCACAATGGGCTTCAGCTACCAGTGGAGAAAAACATGATTACCATATTGTTATGGTGTAATTTCCTTTGTTTTTTTTCTTTTCACAAGGAATAGCAATGGCAGCTGTAAAGGAGAGCAGACCGAAAAAAGTGTATATGAAATCAATTAATACATTTAATTTTCTTTATACATTTACAGTGTTTTTTCCCCTGATCTCAGCCAATGGCAATGCACTGTGTTAATATGTGACTTCGGTCTAGTAATTAGGTGGACTTTAACTGACCAACACATTTCAAAAGGTCACAGGCCAAACAAGACGTGCAGTAAGAAACCTTTTTACATCAGATGTATGTATCTAATCTTTTATGATAGTTTATCATCTCATTGAACTCAGTGTATTACTATTATCATCATTATTATCATTTGTCATATTGTTTCAGGTGGGGAGGGAGGGAGGGAGAAGAGCGGGAACGTGGGAGGGCTTGGACAGGTGGGAGATATTATCAGTAATTCTAGTCGTGATACTTTGTATTGTAAAGCAAATTGCAACTGATTACAACTGGTAACTGGTTTGACAAGTGCTTTGCAAATACAGTAGAGGTCGTTATCATTATTTACATGCGTAGTAGTAAAAGTACTATTTCTTCTAATCATTTCAGGGCATGAAAACAACGTGATTTAGATCTATTCTATAACGGCGCATTAAAAAAAACAACCTGAAAATGGAAGAAAAAAAAAACAGCTGGCAACTTCATTGGCTTTGGAGTCCACAATCCTACGCAGAGCGTCAAACCCTGTAGCAGTATGAGGTGTTTGGTGTTGAGCTCATCTACAGGCCGCTGGCGGCGGAGTCACGTGTGCTGCAAACTCTGACTCTCACATGCTTCGGCGAGGGAGCAGCGAGGCGGGAAAGAGGCCCGGCGAGATGGGTTGACCATAAAGAGGATTACCCTATGGACAGTGCACGCCATGTTCAGATGTAATTCAAAGTGGGGGTGGAGGGGGAACGCGCGTATGTCTGCTTTCCCGTTCAGCCCCCCCTCAACTGTCTCCCGCACAGTTAATGACACGTGTAACTCCGCTCACATTCTCACTTAAATCAAACAAGCGAACAGCGTCTCCATTCTGCTGGTCTGCCCACAGAGGCCGCAGTGACGCGGGCCCGCCACCGGGTGGCGCCGTCGAGCCAGAGAGGCTCAGGAGGGCAGCCGCTTCGCATCATGCCGGATTTACAACAAGCAGGAAAGAGCAGGTCTTTGATTAACCCTTCGCGGTGCGAGAGTGAGAAACGCAGCTTGTATCACCGAGCACGGACCCAGAACGGTCATGTCCGAACCACAGCAAGGAAATTCAAGAAATCTGACCAGAAATCAGATCTCTTGCGCACGTTTGCCCGCACTGACGCTCTTATCGCAAGACAACAGTTAATGTCAGAGCTGTTTTTGGATTCGATTGCAGTCAGGCTTTACTGGCGTGACATTTGACATGTGCTGTGGCCAAGGCACAGTGATGGTGTTCAAAGTCAGTGTCATGGAATTACATGAAATCAGCATTACAATAACGGGAATTAAAAACAACACGGCACAATATCAGTGTGACTCGAAGCTAAATCACTTCAGCCTGGATGCTTGCTACTAAATCGTGTGGCAGCGCATGTAAAACTCCTCCTTAATGCTTCTACCCTGAAGCTACTCCGCATTAGCACTGCTTTTTACATAGAACCAAGGATAGTCTCATTTTCGGTTGTGTCTCTCTACGCCGGCTGATGATCAGACAATCCTTCTGAAAACCTGGAAAAAATAAATTGGGGGTTTTTTTTCTCCACGTTCTTTCCTCTCTGGAATACAAGTGTTAGTTGAACCCCCATCCAGTACCAGTCAGAACTCTATTGTGGCAGCATTTGTAAGATGCTTTTTTTTTTTTTTGGGGAGCTTTCAGGCTCTGAGCCACAGATTATAAATAACTGCAGAGCTGGTGACCAATATCGACTGAAACGGTAGTGGAAAGATTTCAGATACTTGAGGAGCGAATTACACAGGAAAGAGACGCTGTTGCACTTGTAAATTATTTTTCACCAGCGCAGAGAGAGAGAGACAGAGCAGAGATGAGAGGGAATTGTGTTGGCTTTTTAGCGACTATATCCCCAATACCTCTCATCAATGGTCGCGTTTGAACATTTTGCATTAATGACGTCTCTTAATTTTGCTCTGATGTGTCAAGAAGATCTAGTGTCAAATCGCAGGAACGCAACAAAATGCCCTCAGCTGTCAGAGACTTTGTGCAACGGGAGCGTTTTGTAAACCTGGAAATGTCAGTTGAGGCAGCACGACTTCACATTTGATTTGCTACCTGATTGCTGCTGCGAGCTGTCAGTCATTTTGCTATGCGCGTCAACCACAGTGCCACAACCGAAGTCCTCTCCAGACTCGGAGATATCCGACTGAAGCTGCATGGCAGGCAGGGGGTCGGGACATTTGAGGGCAAGTATAGGCGGCTGAGATACCCCCGAGTTCCCCCCGGAAGTCCAGCTGAAAACACTTGACTACACACGGAGCGTGCAGTGCTTGTACAAGAGTGGGGGATTCTTGGGATGTAAACTTAGTGAATGGCGCTTATTTTGAGTGCAAACTCGTGCCAAACTCTGAGATAAAGTCTGACCGTTGTGGGGAAAAGAGAAGCTCGACTCTTCATGGCTCCTCAGTGATTCTGATCTGCTTATTAAAACCCTCGACAAGCTAAGCAAACCGCCATTCGCCTACACTTGCCTCACGACCTGCTGTGCCAAACGAAAGGTACTTTTGAGAGAAACTGCATAAAAATATATCCACATTTCCTACTTGTATCCGCCACTACAAGGTGCTTCTGAATGTTTGTGTCCCCAACTTAGAGCTTGGATTTACCGAAACTCCAGTGTGACGTGAATGCATCATCCTGCTCTGTCCTAACCTACAGTTATTATCCTTTACCGGTGGTTTACTTTGGGCCAAGCCAGAGTGGAAACGCTGCCTTTTTTTTCCTCTGTGTATTCGGGTTATTTTGGGCTCCCAGTGCCCAGTTGCAATCAAACCAGGGCCACGTAAACAAAAGTCACATGGACTCACATGTACAGTGGTAGCTTGTTGATCAGGCCAGAGTCTTGGCAACCTGTCACCCTGCAGAGTTTGACATTTTGGCAGAAGAGGCCAAACCCGATTCTCTTGAAAGAGGCTTCACTTTCCAGGCAACTTAGTGTCGCTATCGGGTGCCACCGGTGTTCAAATGCCTCTAAAACAAACAAACGAAATGACTGAGCTCTGCAAACCTGCCAATACTCTGATCCGAACATGCATGTGATGCTGATCCTACCGGTCAACGTACGTACATAAATAGGGGATAAACCATGGATATCCTTTCTTAACCAAACACAAGAGTGTACAAAACTCCAGTGGGAAAGTTAGTGTTTACAATCCCTTATTTATTTCACATATATTAACCCATGTCTGTTTTCAGTATGAGGGCTAAGCAGAAGAGAAGGACACAGGACAGCAACTAAGAAACCACAAACAAAGCACGCATCATGCAAAAAAGAATAATATAAAGGATAAAACTTTACATTAAGTCCTCCTATTTCAAAGTTAAAGGCAGTATTTCAATATTAAATGAATGTTTTTTAACACACTACTATTTTTGACAGTATACATTTTAGTGTGTTATAAACCGTTGCGTTTGTATGCTGGCTGTAAATAACTTAAGGTGAAGTGTAACCATATAAAGGTTCTGTTAATCAGTTTGATGGAGCGATTCCTTTGGTAACAATATTGGGGAAGTTGGTAACAAAAGCAACCCTGTTTTTTTTTAATTATTACTATTAAGAACATGATGTCTCGGTTTGTGCATGTTTCTGTTGTGGAAACTAAATGAAACTTTGCCTTTGAGTTTTTGGCACAAATGACACAAGGCTCTATTGTTACGGTGAACTCAACAGCATTTGCTCAATCAGTGTAATCTGTTTTTCGTTTCTTTCCTGTAAATAATCTGTCCATCTTGCACTCCACGTGTCATTTTGCAGTCTGAATACATCCTGCCAACCTGACTCTTGATAGCCACGAACAAAAAAAACAAACAAACAATCGATTAAAGCCGCTGTATCAGTATTTTAAAATGCACTGACTGACTTTGTGAAGGTGAGAAGGTGTCGCTCGAACTGAAGAACACTAAGCATCTCCGCCGTTCCTCTCAGCTCCGCGGCGCATTTTTTAGCTTCTTTTGGCGCAGTGTTTTGGTTGTACAGCCGCGAATTCTGCCGTTTTGGTTCACTCTCAGCGCTCAAATCAGCCTCGTTTCCAGCCACGGCATGCAGCTGTTTCCAGAAGATAAAGAAAAAAAAAAAAAGCTCTAATAAACCCAGTGTACGCTACCTGCCCAGCACCAAACAGCAGACAGGCACAGTTGGCCACCAGCTGGTGAATATAGAGCAGCATTTAAAGAACCAGATATTTTTCTCAGGAGTTGGTGGAGCACAAACACCGAGCTAAAAGAGAGTGAATATTGGGTATTAAATTTATCAGGGCGGCCAGAAACACGACTCCAAATGAATGATAATGTTGCTCTGTGTCTGCTGAATGTGTCACTAAGCAACTTATTGCTACCTTTTTCACATTGCTAACTTTACGGGGAGATAATAGGCCAATTTTATGTTGACAGCTTGTTTCCGCCAAGCGGTCAAAATAAAATCTGTTTATGCAGCTTTAAGGGCTTTTGTCGAGCAAAAAACGACATGATAGCGTTTGCTCATTTCCAACTCTGCCGCTGTAAGGATCTGCTGCTTTTCTCTCTTGTAGATATAATTGTGGATGGAGAATCTTTGGATTTTGGATTGACGATTCGCAGTTGCTTTTTATGGCTCAAACAATCGGAAAAAGTTCAAAAAGGTTATGGATAAGTTAAAAAAAAAGAAAAAAGTATACACTACATACAAACTGTGCACGTGTTCACGCACACATTCATGAAATCTCCCATAACGCAGTGTACCATATCTCCCCCTCTTTATCCGTCCATGCATCCTCTGGTCCATCTGTCTGTCCGCGATGCGGCGACTCCATCAGTTGAACTGCTGCTGGCTTGATCCGACTCTCTGGCAGCAGGACGGGGCTGATCCTGGATAAGTCTGCCCAAAGCCCCGTCCTAATAACAACCATTTTGGGCAAAACGCTGAAACCGATCCAAGAACATGGCTCCTGCTGCTGCCGGGTAAACAGCCGCCAAGCGCAGCTTCGTCTGGCTTCATTTCCTGTCTGTGAGCAGGAGCCATTTGGACGAAGCAGCCGCTGACTCTCGGATTCTCTCCCTGCTTTCATTAATTTAGCCGAGATTATGTGTTTCTCTCTTTTCCGCCTGTCACACTGCCTGTCACAAGCTCTGCTTCTCCCAGCCTCCCTTCCCATCAGTCTACAGTGTGTGTCTGTGAATCTCACGCCATCCATTGTTGACATTAATATTGCTGGATTGAAGCAACTAATACTCAATTACTTTGCTGGTATGACATTTAAAATTGACAATTTTCATGCCAAAGACATCACACTTTATCCCGGGTTTCTACCGGAACTGCCACACTAAAGTTACTACATTAACTTCGACATCCTCAAGTCTTTTCAAGGTCTTTGACGGTCTCGTTTGGTGAAATCCAAGGACTGCGCGGTTTAGAATTAGAGCCTTCATTTCTTATTCATATTCTTGTCAAGTCGAGAAATCCTGGTTGAAAGTTTTAAAACGGCTGCTGCGTCATCTAAAATCTCCTTCACAGGATTCGCCTCAGGATGCGAGGAGCCGATCCTCAGATGGAGTGAGGCGAGGCATGCTGATGGAGTTGGGTGATTCACTGGAACTTTAAAACATGGAGAACTTTTCCGGTCCTCTTTCGGGAAAAAAATCACATCAAATCAAAAAAACGTTTGATAGAAGAAAATGCGAAAATGATCTAAAAAATTAATAAATAGAAAATCAGAGGGAAATGGTCGGGTTTGGTTTCCCGTGCGTCAGCTTCTCTCTTCAGCCGCCATTTTGCCCCGGTGTTCACAAGGCATGCAGGGAGAAATCAGCTGTGGTGGGCAGAGACGCCCACGGAGGCAGAAAATAGACAGGCTGAGGTTTGAGAGTCAGGTGAGAGCAACTCTTCCTCTTGACTAATCGCGCGCTTGATCTCACTCTACTTTCACTCGGATCCACCTACACAATAAAACCCAATGGGGAGGGGGTGTCACGGGAAGGCGTTTTGGAAACTGCGGGACCCCCGAAAACAAGTGGAAGGAGGCGAAACGGGTAAAACAAAAGATGTAATTACAGCATTTAAGCAAATACAGGGAACTTCACAGACTCATCATCATCACCATCGTCATCGTCCTCAGCTGCTCTCCATCTTTACTCCAGCTCCTAAAGCAGGGCAGAGCTTTTCCCATTAAATCTGTTTAACCCACACGCTGTTTCAGTGTGAGGGGGGGGGGGGGTTTATCAAATAAACGTAAACAATTCAATTACTGACAACAGTAATTATTGCTAATTGTACAAGGAGCGGGGCGGTTGTGGCTTGGTGGCAGAGCGGTCGCCTGCCAATCGGAAGGTCAGCGGTTCGATCCCCCAGCCGTGCGTCGAAGCAACCTTGAGCAAGATACTGAACCCCAAAAATGCTCTCGAAGCTCCGCCTTCGGTTTGTGAATGTTCTCATATGTAAGTCGCGTTGGATAAACGACCAAAAAAAAAAACGGATCGAGGAAACCGTTCACTTCTGTTGTGATTACTTCAATTGGGAAGACTTCTGTGTACCTGGTTTTCAAGTCTGGTTGTTTGTTTTCCATCTTCAGCGAGTTTGCGTCGGAGTGGCTCCATTGGATTTGAAACTGATGTGTCCAGTCAACTTGTTTCATGCTTTACTGTGACAATGAAATTCATTTTGGGAAAGTTAGACTAACTAACTCAACGCCCGCGCACAATCGGTGCAGTTACACGACTGTTGGTGCCGTCTAACTTCAGTGTTGAATTGTGGGAAAACAGACAGAGCGACGCACCCGCTGCGTAGTTTGATCTGGGAAAACAGCGGCGAAGAGTCTGAGGAGTAATAGCTCACACACGTGAAAACATTACTCAGATATTACAGTAAGTAGAGTCCGATAGGTAGTAAAAGCAGTGGCAGTAGCATCAGCTAATGGCAAGAACAGTAGTATTAGTACTAACGGTAGGAATAGTAACCGTGTGGTCTTATGGTACAGTTGCAGTAGAGTAGTCATAACAGTGGAGCTTACGGTACCAGTAGTACCAGGAGCAATAATTAGTAGTGCAGTAGTGGTAGTAGTAGTACCAGCAGCAGTAGTATTACTAGTTGAAGCTGTGACCAGGCGGTGGTGGTAGGTCTACTGATAATCATAGTAGTAGTAGAAGTAGCACTGACAGCAATAGCAGTATTAACAGGTGTAGAAGGTGTTTTAGCAGTAACAGCAGTACAGTAGTACAAGTGGCGCTGCCAGTACTAACAGCAGTACCAGTAGTATTTGCAGTCTTAGCTGGGATGCTAACAGCTGTAGTAGTGGAGGTACCGAAAACATTACTGTTAATACTACTACTGTTAATACTTACGGTTAGTAGCAGCAGCAGCAGCTCTAACAGCAATAAAGGTACTGATAGCAGCAGCAAGCAGTAGTATATCAGTAGTACCAGCACTAGTAGTACTAGTAGTAGAACTCGTGGCGGCAGCAGCAGTACTAGCAGTCGTAGCATGAGTTTTATCCACCTTTTATGGTGATTATTCCTTTCTTTTGTAAAGCACCTTGTAACATTGTTAAGAAAAGTGCTATATAAATAAAGTTTACTAGTATTAGTATTATGAGGTATGGCAGTAACAGCAGTAGAAGTAGTACTATCTGTAAACCAGCAGTATATATGATGTTATTGTATCAGTAAGACTTTATTGATCCCCAGGGGGGAATTCACAAGCTGCCCAGCGGAATGTAAAGTATAAATACATTTCAATTAGCTCCACACTTACCAGCTGCAACATCTGAGTGATGAACACATTAAAGCATCAATGATTAGTAATTCAAAAAAAATACATAACAGACATTACTCTGAAATGGGCTTTTCTGCAAAATGAGTCCTTTTACTTTTGGTACTTTAAAGTATATTTTGAGGCTAATACCTTTTTACGGTTCAAATGCAGGACTATTACTTGTAACAGAGCATTTCTGCACTGCGGCGTTGCCACTTTTACTTAAGTAAAAGAGCCGAGTACTTCTTCCACCGCCAGACGGCGTCGTGGTACCGACGCTACAAACAGACTGACGGACGGCTTCAACCATCAGGCTGTCAGGAAGCTGAACTCGCTCCCGAACTTGCCCCCCCCCCGTCCGTCTTCTGCCCCAGGCACCACTGAACCATGAACCCCCCCCCAGAATCCACATCCCCAGGTCCTTCCACTAACATTCGATGTCATGCACCAGTCACTTTGTGTAGCATTGGTCTGCTCACTACCTCATTCACCATGGATCTGACGTCATTCTACCACCACCTCAGTCAGTTTAAATAAAATAAGCCCTTTGTCACTTTAATCAGACTGAATAAGCTATTTTTTATGCACTTAAAATCTTTTTATCTGCACTGTTTGTTCACTGGTTTGCACTTTATCTGCCATGTGCCTTGCGCTGCTCTTATTTAAGCTTATTTTTATTTTATTTTTTTATTATGTCTTTTTTTTTTTATATTCCCTTATTGTATAGTTTTAGCTTATAGTTTATATTTGATCTAGATTTTAGGCTCTACTGTTAGTGTTATCTGTATGCACCGGGGGTCAGAGTAACGCAATTTCGATTCTCTGTATGTATGTAATGTACATGTGGAAGAATTGACAATAAAGCAGACTGGACTTGACTTGAGAAGCAGCGGCCCGAGTGTTAGCGCTAGCAGTCAGATAAAGAGTCAGAGCAGCGTTTCACTTCCTGTACTGTTGGTTTCTGCCGTCCGAGTGGACGCCATGTAGATGAGCTCTGAGCTTCGGGCCGGCAGCTATTTGTGAGCAGAAAACCATTCAGGCGTGGAATGTGGTGTAGGAAGTGCGTTACGTGAAGAGGCCTCCCCTCCCTCTAACGTAAACACTCTTTTCTCGCCGCCGCGACTGTCTGCTGCCATGGGAATGGCATTGAATCCTTCCTTCACAACAGCAGCTATATGACCAACTGGAAGCTTTTCCTCTAATTATATGTACAAACAACAACGTGGAAGACCAGCTCACGTACAGTACATTAAACGCACTCCTTCAGGGGCTGCAGCTGCTGTCTTATTTTCGATCATGTTTGGGATTCACTCGCTGTTTGAGCTATATACATTTCATAACGCCCAAAGTGGCATCTTCCGGAAGCTGGTTTTATCGCACAAACAGTCAAAAAGGCCACCAGATTGAATTCACAATGGTGTAGAACAGAGAAAAGAAACATATCCACCGATCCGCGAAGCTGGACGAGCGACAAATGTGTTTGCCTTTGTTACCTTGGCTTGAATTTTAAACCAAAACGGTCGTTGCTTCATTTCCGGTTTTCAGGACACACACACTTAACACACACGTCTGAAAGTGGACACACTGGTTTTTACATCATGGTTTGGGATTTTCTTTTTAGTAGTTTTAGTTTTTCGTGTACTTTTCCTAACCATTGTGTTTTAACCTTGTTTGTATGGGAGTGACTTGTGTCTGGGTTTTTTTTAAATATGTACTAGATTGTTGATTGAAATACAAAAGAGACACAAACTTAAATGACATACTTTTCTTATTTGTGTTTTGTACGAATGAAAAAACAAAAAAACAATCTAATTAGTGTTGAATAAAAACCAGCCAAAAGGTCTTTGCCCCGAGCGGTTTTAATTCTAGTCATTTTTTAATTCTAGTCATTTTTGTAAGTACACACAATCCTTTTAAATCAGACTCCGATTTTTATTTTTACTCACGCTCCAGCATCTTTAACATCTGGCTTTTTGTCTCGGTGTAATCTCAGTTCACGGTTACACTGCGAGACACTGAGCACACCGTGTGCACACACCCAGGCGGGCTTGGACTCGCCTCTGCGCAACACACGCGAAGTCAGGCACGTGCACCATCACGCACGTGCAAGAATTTACCAGTGGACACACACACACACACACACACACACACACACACACACACATACATAGACCAGAAACAATTCAGTCCAGGTGACACGCCCCGGGAGTCTTGTTCCTAATGTCAACATGCTGACTGGGAGTTATGTCACCACAGTGTGGAGACAGTAGTGACCTCCTCCCCCTCTCTCTCTCACTCTCTCTCTCTCTAAATCACTGCTCACACTCGGCCCGGTGGTCAGATCGGACCGTGAGACCCCGGACACATGAATAGACCCCCACATAGCACGAGATTCTGCAGATTACCCATACCTGCATCAGAACTTCAGCATTTCGTTGATGCTGGAGACAAAAACAGGCTGTAACGCTTCTCTTCTTACTAGCTTTAATGTAGACTTACTCTGTCTTAAAGGGACAGTTCGCCCCAAAATCTAATTGACATATTTGTCCTCCCCACCTGTAGTGCTGTTTATCCTAAATCTAAATCGTTTTTGGTGCGAGTTGCCGAGTTTTAGAGGTATCGGCCGTAGAGATGTCGGCGTTTTTTGAATATAATCGGCACTACATATGGCACTCGGCTCGTGGTTCTCAAAGCGCCAAAAAAAAGAAACCCCAAAACATTTGAAAAACTCAACGGCAACGTCTCTTTCCGGAAATCGTGACCCGGACACTTGAGATAATCCCCAGATTTGTTGGGAGCCGTTTCATGTGCGAACTAGTGTCTTTGTACAGACAGTTCCTAGCCGAGTGCCATATTTTGTCGGAAAGTCAAAGAGTTCGCTCACAAGCAGGGATGTCCAGGTGAGATTTTTGTTTTCCCCCGGCTGCGCCGTGCGTACTTAAAGGGACAGTTTGCACCAAAATTAAAACATTTTGGCTGCGGCAGTGCGGCGCGGCGCATCGCATTACCGCGCACGCTTGATGCGTAAAACCGACAGAAGACGTGGCGTGACGAAGGACAGTGGCTGGGATCTGACCAGTCGGGAAGCGATTACGATCAAATAAAAGGGGATTTTTCCGCCTGCCGGAGAAGAGGACAGTGGCGTATCCCTACGTGTTGATGCCCACCGGTTGCTGCCGCTGAATGCTGCTTTGAGCAACAACAGGTGGCGGAGCCAAAAACAACAAGGTCACATGCGTTTCGGGAGGTCGAAATGAACAAACGAAGAAATAGTAACGACGAAGGCATCAGATCAAGGGAGGCAAGAGAGGCGGTGTCAAACTATTTATTTTGTGGTTTAGCTGCGAGGACTTATTCAATTCAGGGCCTGAATGGCTCCTAATCAGTCCAGGGGTGTATCCGGCGGCAGAGACAAACTTATCTTTGGACGTGCTGGTTTGGTAAACATGTGAATTTGAACAGTTATTAGCCCCGTGTCTTTTCTTAATAGTGTACACATCTGCTACATACAGATCTGCTTTAAAGTTCAATTCAGATTCTCTCTCGTCTTCCTAAATCTCTGTTCCCTCTGCCGTCCTAAAGATTCTCCTCTTTTTTTTTTTTTGCTTCGTCCTCAGTGTTTATTCTCTCTGTAATCTTCACTGTTTCCTCTCTCTCTCTCTCTCTCTCTTTATCTCCCTCCGCTTTCCTCCTGCCTCTCTCTCTCCCCCCCCAGCTCTCCTGCTGTCTCTTGAATGCTGGCTCTCCCCGCTCCGATGCTTTCTGCAGCGGCACGTGACGGGGCGGCCGCACATGGCCCGAGCGTGTGAGAGAGAGAGAGAGAGAGAGAGAGAGAGAGAGAGAGAGAGAGAGAGAGAGAGAGAGAGAGAGAGAGAGAGAGAGAGAGAGAGAGATAGACACACACAGACACCCAACCCCCCCCCCCCCCCCCCCC
>CM022477.1:4209149-4223686 GCA_011952105.1 Coreoperca whiteheadi
TGCCTCGCTCTCCCCCTCCAGCATCGCTCCCCCCCCCTCCCCCTCTCTCTGTGCAGTGTTACAGAGTGCAGAGTCAGTGTCTTGTTTAACCCTTCCCTCGCCCGGATTAAATCAGAGCCCTGAATGTTAAATCACTGACCGCCTCAGCGTGGCATTATCCTGCACTCTCCTTTTTTCTTTTTTTTTTAAAAGAGACAGCAGATCAGTTCGCCCACTGTTTAATCAGCTCAACTCCTAAACAATGCGCGGCCAGATCCGACTAAGTCCATCTTTTAATACCTGTTTGTTGGAATGAAGCTCTTAATGTATAGCTGGTCTCCCTGGTTTATCATTCCTGGAGGATTAATCTGGGATTCTTCGAGTCTAGACGTTGGTATTTGGTTTCTGCTGTAAATGTTCAGTTAAAGGGGAAGTCATATGTGTCGTTCCTGAGGCCAAGGACTGTCTAATCAGTGCTGAGGCTGTTTGTCTGCAAGAGAAAATGACTGTAGCGATATGGGCTGCTGTAGCTTGACTGCTGACCTTTTCCTTTGATATGTTTCCCGCTCAGCCGGGAAAGCAAAGAAATGCAAAGTATCGAACATATTCATGTTTATTTTGAAAAGTGTAAACCGGTAACAGCGGCTCATGGGCCATGCTCAGTGTTGTCTTAAGACTCGGAGTCTTCAGCCACGCTCTCGGCGAGGCTGTACCACATCAGCATGCCAACATGCTCACAAGGATAATGCCAGCTTGTGTCGTGTTTATCAGGTATAATGTTGTTCACCTCTGTAGTTTAGCGTGTTAGCACGCTAGCATTTGCTAATTAGAATGTCATTAGTTTCGCAGGTATTTGGTCATAAACCCAAATACTGGACAAACTGAGGCTTTGCCCTGATGGGGCCACTAGAGGAAAAGTTAGGGAATCAACGCTTGTTTTTGGGGGGTTTTCCAATTAATCGTCTGAGGAACACAAAAGTGTGCTAAGACATTCATAGCAATCCATCCGATAGTTGTCAAGATATTTCAATAAAAAACACGAACGTCAACCTCACGGTGGCACGAGAGGAACGATTAGAGGATTCCCAAAGTCATCAGAAATGATCCTCCAGGGATATCTGAATATCTGTGGCACATATAGTGGCAACCCATGTAATAGGGTTTGCGATATTTCAATAAAAGCCACAAATGTCAACCTCATAATGGTGCTAGAGAAAATGTCAGAGTCTGTGGGATTCATCCTCTGGGAACCATGAACGTCTGTGCAAAATTTTATGGCAATCCTGCCAACGGTTTTTCATATATTTCAGTCTGGTGGACAGGGCAACAGGCTGACAGAAAATACTGTTTACTTGACGATTTCATATTCAGAGTTTTGCCTTATGCTGCTTAATGTCTGGGTATTGAAGTCCATTTAAAACGTAGTTATTGTGGTTGTTCACAGTCACAGATAACTACAAACTGAAGGTCCAACTTTGGATCAAACTGAAAGTGGTTTTAAAATGAGGCCTGAGATCTAGCCTTGTATATAAATATGTAAAACCAAATCAAATCTAAATATAAGTTAAAACCCCAGTTAATTAACTGCTGCATATAAACTCTGGTTTGTTTGCCTGTTTAGGTTTCTATAAATGTGTGGACATATAGAGCCCACATTTCACCAAGTTGGCTTGTTTGTTTTTATCTGTACTTCCCACTGAAGCTTCACCACTTCTCTGCTTGTTGTTCTGTCAGCAGGATTTAAAAACTGAATAAATTCCCATGAGGTTTGGTGGACAGATCAGCCTCGGGGCAAAGGAACAGCCGATTAGATCTGGGTGGCTATTCAGATTTGGGATTTCTCTCCAAGTGACGTGGCTCATTTTTATCACACGTCAGCATGTCTGCTGTGGCGAGTTGACGTTAGTGTTTTCAAATCTCTCGTTTATCTATCGAATTCTATGGCTTGCGTATATTTCCCGTGCGGTAACCTCTTTGTTTTCTCCAGTTTAACAAGGGACTTCCATTAAGGGCCGCCTTTGTAATTAGCTGCGAAAAATTTCGTGCAGCAGATGCTTCCTTCCAAACACGTCGCAGTTCAACGGGTTCGTGAGCCCTCTAAGCACGCACGGGCTCATGGGAATCGGAGGTTTTGAAAGCTGTTTGTGTCCAGGAAGATTTCAGACTGAGGGAGCTGACCTGGATGTGTCAAAGCTGCCGCCTGATAACACTTGATTTGAAGTACAAGTAAAGGTGATTCGTGTTTCCTTTCCTAAGAAAACAGAGGACTGCCCTTGCAAGGAAAAAATAGACAACTTGCCGCACTATCTATGTGTCCATGGTGGACTTCCCTTAACTTCCAATGAATCCTGCTTAACAGCTTTCCCTCTCTTCGATGGCAAAGCTGGCCCAAACATTTCACTTCTCTGGTTGCAGCTCAGTGGGCGTTTGCTTGGTTTAAGAGCACCATTAGTGAGCGTCGAGCGAAATTTCATTGCAGATGATTGGATCGGGCCTGCTTTGCTCACTGAAATATCAACACGAATGCTTCATAAAACAAACTGTTAAAAGTTAAAAAGGAAAACCAGCACACTATCTTGATTTGTCCTTAAAATCCAAAACACCGGGTGAAAATCGTTCTTAAAGTACCATTTGCACCACAAACTATTTTACATACATATTAATTGACATATTTGAGGGACATGATCAAAGGCTTTTCAGCATTTTCCATCTTTCTTTTTTTTTTTTTTGTATTTTCTGTTATGTGTCAGCATTAGCTGAACTGTGGTTGCCCCAAGAGGACTTCATTTACTGTAGGCGGCGGCGATCTGGGTTTTCCTTGCAGGGGAAAACGCAACTTTAGGATGTTTGGGGACATAAAATCCCGGTGAAAATTGGCTGAAACGGTTCTGGACCTGGTGCAGTATGAAAGCCAAGTCTTTTTCATCCCAAATCAGGTAAAACTGAAAATGATTTATTCGTTCTGTTTGGGGATTTTGAGAGACGGTGAATGACATCAAAACACTGCTTGGTCCCGCTTAGTCGGCTCAGCGGATTCTCAGAGGAGGTTTTTCAGGCTAAAAACGGAGCTTGCCATGTTTGGTCTGGTTCGGAATTATTTTATGGAATATTTGCGTCCGGTTCCTACGCTTACCTGACCACAGCTGGTTTGGTAATCGTTAAATCCATGCAGCGGTCAGCACAAAATAAAGACCTCAGTTTGCATCCTCACAGATGTGCATTTTTAGGATCTGCTGCATTTTAAGACACAGGTGAAACATGTTATCAACGTGCCTTATAAAACCACAGCTGCATCCGTATTTTTTCAGCTTTCCCTCCCTCTGAGCTGTTCTGCTTTTTGCCCAGACTGAATTAAAATCAAACCAAACGTGCATGTGGATCAGATTATTATTACCAGTCCATTTTCCATCTATTTCTCTCTCTCTCTCTCTCTCTCTCTCTCTCTCTCTCTGCAGCTCTGCAGCTCTGTAGTAACACTTCAGCTCCACAACGACCTCAGGGACTTCTGGCTGGATGCATCATGCTCAACCCAGTCACGTGTTTATAATTCAGAATAAAGAGCACGAGCACACACACAGACACACACACACACGCACGCACACACACACACACTTCATCTCTCTCTCTCACACACACACGAGAGAGCGTGTTCACATTAAAGCCCAAACAGTTGCATGCAAATGCCGAAATAAAGAGGACACTCTCGTATGCATGTTCCGAGTTCAGCGTACTGCAAACACACACACACGCACGCACGCACGCACGCCCGTGCACGTAAAGGCATGCACACGAACACACACTGATTATGTATATTCATAGACACTTGCAGAGGCACTCAGGCAGATACGAACACACACCGACACACTCAGAGCCTCGCAGCGGTATCCAGTGAGGCTCTGCTGCTTCCTTTCCCGCGTCCCTCTCCTCCCTGCGTCTCATTTCCTCATAGCTTTTTGTGATTTCATTTTGTCTTCAAGCCACTCTGCGGCTCGTTTTCGCGGGCGAACCCTCTCGTTTCTTACTGTTTACGGCGCCGAATGAAAGGGAAACACAATGTTCCAGTCAGACTTCTCAGAATCGGATCCCGCTGAGCAGCTTATCTCTCTTTCCCCCTCTTGAGCGCTCCCTTTCTGTATTTCCAGCTCTACCTGTAGCGGGGCACAAACTCTGCATACTGCATTAAAGCTATACGCATTTTGTGAAAGCACGAGTTGTAAAAGGCGCGGGCATGAGTACAACATCTATCAAAAATATGAAATACAGCGCAGGTTATCACTACATGGTGAACACAGTCCCTAGTTGTTTTTTTTCTAAACAATATGTCAAACAACATAGCAGGAGGAGAAGCAACCAGCAAACTCCGGCATCCCGATAGGTGGGTCCACCTTTCTCCGTTCGGCGTGTGTACACAGTGATGCGACTGACACTGACAGTGTGAGAATCAGACAGCTTCAATGAAATGTTGGACACAAACTAACAAAAATTGGCTTTTACACACACGAAAACACAGAGGAAGGACAATTTCCTTGTTTGGAGCGCTAAAATTCGCAGTGCCCGATAAAGTAACAGTGGTCTGAGTGGCAACAACACGCAGCCACAAAGCTTCTGACCGGCGTCAGTTTCATTATCATTTATCGACGGATCAATCAGTAATGTGAAAGGTGTCGCTCATAGTGACGAGCCCGCAGAGAAGACTCTTTTAGCACCTTTCAGCTCGTTTTTTTGTTGTTGTTTTTTTTCCCCCCGGTTTAGTTCACTCTCCCGGCTCTCATCGGTGCAGCAACCAACAGGACACTTTTCAGACAAAAAGTCCTAAAAAGCCGCTGTACACTACCTGCGCTGCACCAAACAACAGACCGCGACTACAGCTGGTGAACATGGCGGAGCATTTTGCGGCTACAGAGCCCGATGTTTCCCACCGGAGTTTGGCTGAGACCAAAATGGACTTACATACGGAGAGACACGACGCCAAATGAATGCTAATGCTAACAGTTTGCTAACGTGTTTGCTACTTCATAAGGTAATAACATGGCAGTGTCGTGTTTACAGCTTGTCTGGCTGCCCCAAAAGTGGCCGTGAAAATTTTTTTTTAAAAATCAATTAACGCAGGTTCAACTATACTCCTTTCACTTCAGCTTTACAGAATGACAGCAAGGGAAGGGACCTTTGTCACCGACGTTTTTCCCTTTATCAAGCGCTTCTCCTCAACCTGGCTTCCATTTTAGCGTGCTAAACCTGTTGCCTAGGAGGAGAGGCACTGCCTTAAAAGCGTAAAGTCAGGGAACAAGCGTCTCATGTGTAAGCGCTACGTGAGAGATCGTAACATTATCCATCATTCAGCCTTTCCCCTGCAAGACCGATAGTGATGCGAATCTCGAAATCCACCTGCCCAGAGGTGTGTAACACGCCATGTACCTGGCATCAGAGTAGCATCACAGCTCTGCACCTCTTAAGCGGGTCAAATCTGACCAATCTGAACACGGTCTTTTTCTCCGTCTTTCAGTTCCAATGACGCTTCGATGGCGAGATAAAATTCACAACTTGGAGATTTTAAGAACATGAAGAAAAAAATTGTAACTGTTTAAAAAAAAAAAGAAAAAGAGTTTTGTCTCTTTCTCAGTCTCCAAACGACGACAGTACTTTGCACGCTCGATCGCTCGCCGCCTCAGCTTCCCTTTAAATGTCTATACAACCGCTTAACATTTACAAAGGCATGTGGCAATCTGTCATCAATAAATCATCCTGAGATTAGCGGTGATGATTCAGTCGATGGCTCACAGGATGAGAAAACGTGACCGTCAGCGTTACAAAGAATGGGCTTTTGTGGTTTCAGTTTGAATTGGAAGTTGTCAGACTTGTGAAATCTCCCAGAGAAAGAAGAAACGCAAGAAAGGCAGACAGAAAGGCTCTTCTGATGTTCTGGCAGTTCTGGTTCACATCAAAAGCAGCAGAGAGAGGAAACAATAAATTATGAATATAATGGATGAAAACAGGCTGTTGGAGCGAGCCGAGGAGGGCCCGAGAACAGGGTGTCGGCCATTTATCACACAGAGACATAATTAGAGAAGAGCCTACTCTGGTTATTGTTGAAGAAGTCCAAGGGTTGAATTAGGTTAGTTAATGTAATATGTCATTGGCCTGTGTCCTCATTAGTGCCAGATCAACGTCGAGGCCTTCGCATGTGCAGCTTCATATAATGTCTGATTGCATTAGCTGGTGCAGAAATGTTGACTTCTCACGCGAAGTCGTCAGTTTCAACCTTGCTGTCCACTTCTCAGGAGCTGCGACAGGAAAATCTTTCGCATTTCTAACTAGAAATTTGTTTCATTTCTATTCATTTTTACGACTTTCAGATATTGACGATATCAAAACCTTTCCTCTTACAACCTCCTTCTGCTTAAAAGTGACCGATTAAGTAAATAATGAGTGGAAAATGTATTAACTTGTCAAATATTTGATCAAATGTCCAACTAAATGGGTCGAATTTGGAATAAAGCCGCCCGATAGCGCCCCGCCCCAGATTCTCCTCATTTCCAACCAGCCTTCTGTTGTTGTTCACATTCACTCACCATGTAGACACTCAGGTCCTCCCATCATGCCTTGCTGCTGCGGCTGCGGCTGCGGCTGAGGTGGTGGCGGCGGCGGAGGCGGCGGTTGTGGCTGGACGGTCTCCAATCCCAGCAGTGAGGAAGAGGACGATGAGGAGGACATGGAGGAGGAAGAGGAGGAGCAGGGCGGGGGAGAGGTGGGCGGGCACTGGGAGCTCTGGTTGGGCACGGCCGACTGGGATCTCTGGAAGGAGAGGAAAATATATATTTTTTTTTTTTAAATGCATCTTCTTCAAAACACGACTTCAACATGTCCGTCTGATGCTACTTAGCTCACACGCTAACTTTTATGTGTGACATCATTCTTTTCTTCGTTCATGTGTCGGGTTTCATCTGAGTGCGTATTTACATTAAAATGTCGCCATGCGGAAGGATACGTTTAATTCTGCTTTCCAACTTTTTCCTACATACTGCGTAATGGAGATGGGTGTTCATTTGCAAAGGGCTGACCCCCACACCCTGCCAAATGAAAAGAAACCTTCTTCCCATCAGTCTCACCTGGGAAGGGATCTGGGCGCTGGTGGAGCTGGGTCCGTTGCTGTGCATCCCCATCCCGTTCTCGGTCAGGAACTCCTCCAGGTCCATGTACTGCAGCTGGAACAGGCCTCCGTCACACGGCAGGGTCCTCTCCCACAGCAGCGGGCCCAGGAAGGCCGACTGGGAGTTGGGCCGCAACGTGCCGGGCCCGGGGGCTCCTCCCACCCCAACGGGCCCTCCGGCGTTGACCCCCAGTGAGTCTTCATCGGAGTCCAGGGGCTTGTCTTTGTCTGGAGAGAGGCAAGGACGAGAAGTCACTTAGCTGGTTTCATCTGGATACTCGAGGCGGCTGTGTTTGTGTTTTGAAAAACTCTTTTGGACAGGCAGAGGGTGATCAGACGTTCTCCTCCTCCCTTTCCCTGCGTTTGCGTTAAAGGGCGAAAGGAAAGATAAGAGCCGATAACAGCTGATATCCATTCTGACAGTCCAGCAGATTTCAAACTGTGGAGAGAGAGGCTGATAATCCCCTTCGCAATGGTCTCATCGGTTTACTGCAATTAAACTGCCCCCAGACTAATGTGGTAGTGATTTATTGATGTTTGAATGAAACCCTGCATAAAAGCCCTTTTCAAGCTCATGGGTTTGGTCTTTTAGTTCCGACACACTTTGAGTCCCACGTTGGAAAAAGCGTCATAAAGTTTCAAAAACATGACAATAACAAACACTTGTGGACACATCAAAGTTTTCACACCCACTGATTACTTGGAAATATCCCAGCACATAGGGCAGATACATACAGCAGATAACGTGCTTAAAGATATGTCTGGTAGCCGGGTTTGATCCCCTAAGGGTAACACACACACACACACACTGGCGGCATATGATGCAGATCAAAACACACATGCCTTTCGTTTTCTATGTACGCCTAAAGACGGGCGTTCGATTTCCTGGCGTTAATGTGTTACACCCCAGCAAAGCATTGATTTCATCACATTTACTCTGCGGCTCGGCACGTCCCAGATGCCATACCTTCACTGCTGCTTCGGTCTGTTTGAGGCATCCGGTGTGTGCTAAAAGGGAAAGTACGTGACTTCATTGACATCATTCATAAGCAATAAAACAGGCTCTAATTGATTTCAGTACAGCGAGGGGTTTTGCTTATACAGGCTGACTCGGTCTGCCATTAGCTTATGGTGGCTAATAGTAGCTAATGTTAAACTTTAGATATTGCTGTGCAGCTGTCAATAACGAGTCAGTGTGCTTACTCTTCTCTGCTTACGCTACCGTTACAACGCTATGTTTGAATGCTCATCCTTTTCCTGTAACTGCCACATGTAACCGTTTAGCTAAAGTTACATAGCTTCGCTCGAGTGGAAACTGAAGGCAGAGCGGCTTTGTCTTCAGTAACGTGACGTGTATCCGAGTGAAACGAGAACACGTGGTGGGCGGGGGTTCAGTTATGAGAGGGATCAAGTCCTTTAGGTGTGGTCGGATTGTTCAAAAGTTGGCGTGGCTTAGCGAATCAGCTTGATATTGGCCCCCACCAACACCTTCACCTCGCCCATGTTTTTTGAGGTCAGGAAGAGGAGGATGAAGGGTGAAATGAATGAATTAGACTTCAACCGGCGGCTGTGGCTCGGTGGCAAAGCGGTCGGCCACCAATCGAAAGGTTGGCAGTTCAAACCCGGCTTCTCCCAGCCATGTGTCGAAGTATCCTTGGGCAACATGCTAAACCCCAAAATTGCCCCCGAAGCTGCGCCTTCGGTATGTGAGTGTGGATAAAAGCGTCTACTACATGATTAAATGTAAATGTCAACCACATCCTTAGGAAGTGTAAACGAAGTTTGTTGCCAGCTAAAATCCAAACATACACCCCCCATTGATGATATTGCTCTTCTAGCTACGCACTCGCTGGCGGTCAGGTGCGGTTTTATCTAGTCACCCCAAATCCCAATTGACTGGATACATTCATGTAACCACCCCCCGAGTTCAAGATGAGCCATCAAAAACATTTTCACGTGTTACAGGAAGAGGAAAAAAAAAAAAAAGAAGAGGGATTTTGATTAAAAAAATACTCAAAAATGATTTATTTTTACGCATATTTGGCGTGTCACAACAGATGATTGAATAATAAACACAAGGACCGAGGTCTAGAACTGGCAAAATCTATTTCACTGTGCATTACGCCGCACATGGCCACCAAGAGACTTCAACGTCCTTTATGCGAGGCACAAAATGGACGTTTGGTTCCGCAAGCGCTCGCTCTTTTCTTGAGCCTTGCCCTTACTCGTTTGGCCTGACATCTGATGGCTCTTGGATTTGACTTTGTTTCGGGTGTGATCTGTGACGCCTTCCTGCATGTATCGGCTGACAAGAATGTCCGCCTGACGAGATTCCCGCCGGAACTCAAACGCTAAGTTGCTTTACCATCGTGTGCGACTTCGTCCGAAAATCATCTTGAGAAAAGACAGACAACAATCAACGCACAGCTCTCCAGCGGCTGCGCCGTTGTCTGATGAAAACGCCGGCTGAGGTTTGTGCTTCTGCCTAGCGCTTGTGTCCTTTGCTTTCTGGAAGGCACTTTATCTGCAATCATTAAAAAAGGCATCTATAAATAAAGTTGACTTGACTGACCCTGCACTCCGGACTCCCAGAGAAAGGGAGGGGGTCCGATGGAAAGATAGACATCAGGCATCAATAAACCATCAGCGGAAAAAATTTATGAAATTCCTGCAAGTACACCAAGAACCAAATTGAATTGCAGGACTGTATGAAATGAACTAGAGCAATTGTTTTGTACCCTGATCCTTTGATAATGTTATTCGACAGAATTATGCCTCCAAAAGAGCATATTGAATAAACGGCACACTGAATAATAAAAACCCATTACGATAGCAATAAAAGAGCATATTTAAACGGGGCTGGGATGAGAGAGCAGGAGAGAGTAATGAGAAAGAGGGAACAAGATAGAGAGACTGAGGGAAGGCCGGAAATTTTAATTTAAAGGCACAAAGAACATAAAGACACGAGAGATTACAACGCGAAAACAGCAGAGATGGAGGGAGGGAGGAATAGAGCAGAGTCTGTCTCTCATAATCTCTCTGCTATCGTCGTCATTGTCATCATCTTACTGTGTGTTCATCGCCGAAATCCACGGAACATATACTGAAAGAAAGACAGAAAGAAGAAACGAGCGATCGAACGAAACGGAACAATCCGGGGCATAAAATTGATCAAACTAAAGCTCATCTCTTTGGAGGTGTGGGGACATATTTAGCCCCGATCCAGACCTCTAAAATCGCTGCCCACATCTCCGATTCAAATATGTCTGGTCTAATGTTCATTGGCGGTTGTTTCCCCAATTGGAAAAACAACCGAGCCAATCAGATGTTTGTGGGTGCGATTAAGGATGGGGACGCCAGTTTCCTGTCTCAGGGGCGGAAAAATGGCAGCAAGCGTGGATGAGATCGATGCAGATGTACAAGTTAGTTGTTGTAAGTCGGCCCTACAGAAATAGTCCAAATGTAGCGCAAATCAAAATTTCCAGAAAATTATCTAAAGATATTGAATGCCCGTTTCCATCCACTACTGTTACACAACTATTAGGAGTTTGTTCATGGAGATGAACAGCTAGTGGGGCGCTCATTCTCCAGCCTGGTGCCGTTAAACCGTTGCAGAAGAAGAGGGCCCAGCGAGGTGACGTGATTAAGAGAGCGCCAGTTGAACCTCAAATGGTGGGAATCAATCTAGAAAACGGGATGGAAATATGGCATGCATGTTTGTTTCACGTATTATTCTGAGGAACGTTACAGTCTCCCTCTTTTTTCTGGAAATGTGAGTCACGTTCAAGTCGCACGCGTCGCGTTCGTCACGCTTTGTTCGCTATGTCCGTTTCCATTGCACTTTGTTGCGTTTTTTTTCGTTCACGCGCAAAACACCAACGTTTCCACCTCGGCCAACGCGCGTATCGCGTCTTTGCGATATTTCGAGGTTTTGTTTGATTGGAATTTTTTATTTTTTTTTATGCGCAAATTAAAAATGCACATAAAAACAGGTGGATGGAAACGCGTTCGTAGTTTGCGCGTAAAAAAAACAAAAAAAACAAGAGAAAGTAAGCAGACAAGAAAAGAGAAGACGATGACGAGAGATGAGTGAAAAGATGGCGCAGTAAATTAATTAAAGAGCAAACAAAAAAGTTAACAAATTAGAAATTAGTACGACTAAATTACATCGAGTTACATATACTTAATGTCAAACGATAGTTAAAATTTTAAAATATGTGTTTAAAAGGGCAACACAACATTGCACAGGCAAAATTAACCGGCACAATCCAACGTATACCCATGTACCTCTGTCTAAATTAAGGAAAACAAGCAACTCATTTGGACTGTTTTAGCCGGATAGCTTTTTATTGAGCACCTGCATAAGGCCACACAGCGGTACATGAACCTAACACAGCGCAGCCAAAGTCGCGGACAAGGAACACAGCACTATGAACAGGAAGGAAGGAATTCAGCGATTGTCGGTACCTCAATACCAAAACACAGCTGACAGCCTGCCGCCAACCCTCCGGATGCTCCTTCTTAATCACATAACCAGAGGAGCCACAGCAACCTGTAACTTAAGCTCCACGTGCTACAGTGACGTGGCTGTATATTCAACAGCACAAATTGAGCGTTATTAAGACGGCAACAAATGACTAAACCCCGCACGCACATTTAAAAAAACAAACAAACAAAACAATGAAATATCTCCTGACACCTGCCGGTCGCCACACGAAGGGAAGCAAAATGACAGCAAGAAGGTGACCGAGGACTTCGAAGCAAACGGGGAAATCCGTTTGTTAAGTGCAGCAGAGCAAGGGGAGGGGAGGGAATGAAAAGAGGAGCAGGTGGAGGGGGGGGGGTGGATAGGAGGAAAAGAGCCGGAGAGATGAGAGTGTACTGTGAAAGATGGGACAAAAGCCTGAGAAAATGTAAATCAGCAGAGGCACGAGAAGAGAGCAAGACAGGAGAGCGTGAGAGGAAAAACTCAAGGACGGGCGAGAGAACGACAGACAGACAAAAAGACGAGAGCGAAAGAGAGATGTGCTAGATAGAGTGGGTGTTTGTGAAGGCGTCAAACAAAGCTAGCCAGGGGAAGAATGCAGGGGGCGAAGGAGTGAAACATCGACTCGGCATTGTGGATCGAGAGAAAACCGAAAACATCACACACCAGCATCTTTTTTGACGCCCCTGAATGCATCACCTATCATTAGGAGAACATGCGCCCTATGGGCGCTGACAGTGAGGCTAGCCAGGGTCTCCGAGCTGCTTTCTGACTCCATGGTGAGCCTGTCAGCCGTGCTCACCATCATCCCCGCCTCCTCCTCCTCCTCCTCCTCTACCTCCTCATGGAACAAAAAATAAATAAAAAAGAAAAACTCCAAAGAAATGAGCTGCAGTTTGCACCAAGAGGCCACCAGGGCCCGCCAACCAGCAGGGAGCGCTTGATTGGGTGATTTCTTTGTTTTTCTCCCTTGCATTCACTTCTATCAGTACTTGTGAGGACTGACTCTTGAGAGTCCGTTGCGCTTGTGAGGACACTTCCTGACCTCACAGTGGGCCCCCCCCCCCCGCCGCAAAAAAAACCAAAACAAACCCAACCGTATAGGTTTTAGTTTTAACAGAAGTTGGGGCAAAAGTGAGAGCAATCCTCAAGGGAATGAATGCAGTGTCCTCAGTGAGTGTGTGTGTGTGTGTGTGTGTGACAGCAGCTGACCAGGAGTTATGACATCCCCACAGCCAGGGAGGAAGGAGAGGCAGCCTGGTTAATGTTTCTCATGGCAGCTGGTGCATGGGAAACAATTCAGTCACACTCGCTAACCTTTATTTAAACAGACCAGAGAATCAGAACACAAACGACTGCTGCCGCTGAATTTTGATGGCATCCACTCCAGATTGTGTTTCTTTTTTAAAACCCTCTTCTTCCTCCTCCTCCTCCTCCTCCTCCTCCTCCTGATCATTTCATTTCACCACCAAATGCGAAAAGGAAACGTTTAATATAAAAATTCCAGCAGGCCAGAAGGAGGAAGGCTGAAGTGAAAACAGAGTGTGTGTGTGTGTGTGAGAGTTGGATAAGCAGGGCCTCTTATCTTTTAAAATCACACCTATACCCACTCAGTCACATGCACACACACACACCCCAATGAATAATCTCTGTGATATTTCCTACATCGAGCAGAGGCTCTGTAATGAATGCTCATTTGGTTTTTGGTTTTTGTTGGTCGCAGCAACTAATGGTTATCGATTAATCTGTCATTTATTTATTTTTTCTGGAGTGAAATGTCAAAAATGCCCATTATAAGCTTCCCGGCGCACTAGCCGATGTACTCCAATAGCTTGTTTTGTTCAGCCGAATATACTCGGTTTACTATCACATCATCCCATTTTAGAAGCCCGAACCAAAGAATTCCTGGCCTTTTTACATGAAATTTGAACTAAACTTAAACTATTAATCAAAGTAGTCGCTGATTCATCTACTGGCATCGGCTAATTGATTCATTGATAAGTATTTTCAGCTCTATTTAATTTAACATCACTCAAATGTTGCTATAATATTTCTGCAGGGGCTTCACATGCCTCTACGGTGCATTTAAAAGTTTATCCTTACTGTACTTTATTGGAACTCAATGTAGATTTTTTTATTTATTTTTTTTATCTCCTACAGTAACATTCACCATAATGCAGACCTATCACACAAACTCCTAACGTACACCTGCATTGCACTTGCACTTACATACATTAAAATGCATTTATGGCAGGCTACGTTACAAGAGGATTTCTCTATGATATTCCTGCAGTGACTTTTTTCCGAACTATCCCTTTAAGACGTTTAAAGGACGTTGCCTACAGGATCTCAGACACACACACACACACACACACACACACACACACACTCACCTTTCATCTCGCTGCAGTCCTTGGTGCCTCTCTGGTCGGCCTTGATTGGCAGCTGGAGCAGGGACTTCAGGCTGGCCATGGAGGTCAGGTGTCCACCTTGGGGGCCACTTCCAGCCGGGTTGCTGGCCCCAAACTGGGGGCTGGTGGCCCCGGCGGGGAGATCCGGCGGTAAGAGCTGAGTGAGAGGCCTTGACATAACTTCTATGGAGGAGGAGGAGCAGGGGATGGTGGGGGGAGGAGGTGGAGGAGCCTGCAGACTGCAAGTTCAAGTTCGAAATAATCCAATTAGGGTTGCTAATTGACAGGCGAGCCGTCAAGAAAGGTGACGCGGGCAGGTGACGCGTGTGCGCGCTCAGGCTCTCCGCCCGACGCCCCGCTCCGCCGCGGGTCCCATGAAGAAGAACGTGTGAAGAGGACGAAATAAAAGAGGGGGATTTATCTCCAAAATGGCACCATGTTGACCGAGTCTAATTCATCCTCTCAGACTGGCTGAGCCTTCAGGAGTTGCTCTCACCCCCCACCCCCCACCCCA
>CM022477.1:4229418-4249841 GCA_011952105.1 Coreoperca whiteheadi
CGGGTGGTTGTGGGGGGGGTGTTGTGTGGGGTGTTCTTTGGAGGGTTGGGGGGGGGGGTGGGGGGGGGGGGTTGGTGTGGTGGGGGGCGGGGGGGGGGGGGGGGGTGGGGGGGGGGGCACAGATACTGAGCGTGGTTCTGATTTTGGGCCTTTTGAAGTCCACGCTAATTTATCAACCGCCTCTGCTGTAGTAAGTTAGGACTGGATACAGATTTATCCGGGAGGGCTGTGGGGCTATTACGGTAGTTACACTAAACCCTCCCCATTCTCCCAGCCTTTTTCCTGTTAAAACGTGCTAGCTCTTGCTTGCTTCTTGGATTATTTAAAAAAAATAAAACATAAAAACAATCTAGTCTAGAAAACAGTTTTTTTTGTTGTTTTTGTTTTTTTTTTTACTGACTGTACTCAGTCAGAACTGTTGATCTCTCAGGCTGGACCAGAAGTGGGACCGTTAGCTGGACTGGTGAATGGTCACTATCTGACTGGTCGCGTGACGGCGGAGATTTCATCTTCAACAGTCCCCAGTTCCTGCCCCCGCTGCCGGTGGTTATCCCCCGACAGGAGAACTTGTGGCGAGCCAGGAGCCTGGGGTTCCAGAAACGGTGTCGGCATTTGCGGCATTGGAACGCAGCCTGTTTAAGATGCTGGCCCCTGTGTTTCAAGGCTTTGTGTAATGAGCTGGTGCGTCTTCCACACACCTGGCACCGCAGACGGGCGTGGCGGCCAGAGTTCCTTGGCGGGTGCCTGATGGCGTGGTGGACCAGCAGAGAACCCTGCTTGGCGTACGTGGCGCTGGGACAGATCGGGCAGGGGAAGCGCTTGATGGGGACGTCCATTGACGTGAGCCCAGTGACTCTGACTGCACCTCCGCACCACGACTTCACTTTGATCACGCCGCCCTTTATCCTCAGCTGGGCCAGGAGCTTTTTCTGTTTGAGCTGTGCCTGCCGTTTGCCCCTCTTTTTCCTCATAATCATCAGCTTCCTGCGGGTGTCTTTACTCAGAGGCACGCCCACCAGCTTTCCGTCTCGCATGATGCTGTGGATCACCACTCGTCTTTTTTTTTTCCTGTGCTTTCTTGTCTGTCCATGCCGCTTTTGGAAGTTTTTTGAGCGGTAGTGAAAAGGGTGTTGCAGCTGTTGCGGTTGTGGTTGTGGTTGTTGTTGTGGTTGTGGTTGCTGCTGCTGCCCGGAGGCCCCCTGCTGCATGTGAGACGACCCGGCGTAGTTGGAGCCCGATCCAGAATCATAGAAGAGCGGCGAGTATCCCGAGGGTTGGGACTGGTTGACACGCTGGCCGCTGCGGTCGATTCCATGCTGAGATAGCTTGTGGCGCACTAAACTGTTGGAGTAGGCAAAGGCTTTACCGCATACTTCACAACGAAAGGACTTTTCCAGGCCTACCCCGCCACCGTGGACAGTCTGTTGATGTGCGGTCAGGTGGAAATAGTGGCGGAATGATTTCCAGCACACTGTACAGGTATAAAGCCTCTGAGAGGGGGTGCCAGATGTTGGAGACTTCTCTCCTTGGGAGCAGGATGAGAAGTAGTCAGAGTTACCCGAGTTGGCGACTTGACTGATGGCAGCAGCAGCACCTTTAATTCTCCTCCCCTGGCTGTCGATCTCCCCTTTTCTGTGCAACTTCCCGTGTCTCACTAGGCTCTGGGCATACGCAAACATCTTCCCGCACAGATTGCATTTGTAGTTCTTTTGACCAGAGTGCACGGTCAGATGCTTTGTGAGGTGGAAAGGCTCACGGAACATTTTGCCACATACGTCGCAGGCGTGGGGCTTCTCCCCCGTGTGGACGCGGTTGTGGCGCCGCAGGGTCTCCGCCCTTCTGAAGCGCTTGCCACAAATCTGACAGCTGTACGGCCTCTCTGAGCCGTCCCCTGTAGGTGCAGGGCTCCTCCTCCTCCTGACGATCGTGCTGGGGTCCCTCTTCTCTCTGGGCTTCCTCGGCCTCCTGGGCTTCGTGTGGGGCTGGCTAGGGTGGGTCAATGGCATGGTGGAACCGTTGAGGCTGGACGTGGATGACGGTCCGCCCATGTTACCAAACCCCAACCCCCCCAGCAGGCCTCCGATGATATCCCTCCTCTCGCCTTCCCGGCTTTCTGTGTTGATATCGCAAGAGGCTGCAGCTGCAGCGGCGATAGCCGACATCGCACTGCTGGTGACCTCATCCTCTGAATCATCCAATAGGGCGGAGAGGGGGAGGTGTGGCTGCTGCTGCTGCGGTTGGTGGTGATGGTGTGGTTGCTGGTTCTGTGGATGGGGATGAAGAGTTGGGGCTAAAGGGGCCTTACGGAGAGTTTGGCTGGTCATTTCACTGGCTAGAGTACCTTCTGAGGAGTACAGAGACGAGGATTGTGATCGCCTGTAGTCCTCAACCCCACTGTTGTAGGACGACTGGTTCTGGTAGCGATTTCTGGAATAATCTGTTGCATACTTGTCATTAGCTATTGCTGCCCCATCGTTTGAAATTCCTACCCTGTCTCCACTGCTTCCCAGTTTACTGCTGCTTGGGTTGGATGATCCACTCCCTCCGGTGCCCGCACGGTTTTTTGAACTGCGAGGAGGTTTTCCACAGGCACCAGAAGCAGCATGGTTGAGAAGAGAGGTGCTCTCACGGAAACAACGCCCGCAAGCTGGGCAGCGGAAAGGCTTCTCGTCGTGAATCTTTTCATGTCTTGTAAGTGACTCTCGACGGTTGAAGGACTTTTGGCAGATGTTGCAGACAAAAGGCCGGTTTTCTGAGTGGGTGACACTATGTTGGATGAGGTGACCCCTCTTCTTAAATCTCTTCCCACACTCCCCACAGCAGAATATCCTCTCTGGGCTGGGGGAGTTACAGTCTGACTTCCTGCTTTGGCTTTCTGGTGTCAAGCCGTGGCTGCGGAGATGCCGTCGAAGGCTGGAGAGGTGGGTGAAGGTTTTACCACATTCACCACAGTGGTAAAGGGGTTCTGGTTCGGCCTGGCCAGTTGAACTATTACTGTGGTTTTCTTGGGATTTGGACAACTGTTGGTTACCGTTGGCTACAAGCACAGAGGTGGAGTTGGAGGACGGAGGGGCAGACGAAGAGGAGACGGTGGAGGACGACTGTTGCTGTGAGGACGACGATAGGAGAGACGAATGCTGCGGCTCGCTTCCGATGCCGCTTATCCCAGATCCTCCTCCCACAAGGCCCGATGAGGAGCTCTGACTGTGCCCACTTGAGCTGCTGTTATGGCAGTTACTCACACTGCTGCTGGTATGGCTGTGGCTGCTGTGACTACTACTGTCCGCTTTCCTCTGGGGCAGGTAGCCCGCCATTGCTTTCTTTCGCCTGCTTCCTCCACTCGAAGCTGATGAAGACGAGCTGTCTCCTGTCTTTGCTGCATCGTCTTTAGAGAGGGACAGGTGCAGGGGCAGGGGGAGGGGGAGGCCAGCCTCCTGCTGCATTAGTGATGCTATTTGGTTAGAGGAAAGGACTGGAATTCCTTGGAAATCAAAACCACCCAGTGGGCCAGGCTGGGGGGCCGGGTGGAGAGGGTGCGGGTGGTGAGTGTGGCTGTGGGGATGAGATAAGGCATGAGGGGTCAGCTGTTGTTGCTGCTGCTGAGGCTGTGGAGCTGCGTGGCTGTGACTGTGGGAGGAGTGGAGAGCAGGGGGAGGGGCAAGGGCCGAGTTTGAGTCCGTGGCCCCTTGGCCCAGCCCCAAGCCCAAGTGGTTGTGAGTGCCCTGCTGGACGAGGAACTGCTCCAGGCTGCTGTTGGTGGGGACGCCGGACAGGAAGTACTGGTTGGCGGCAAGCATGCAGCTGAACTGCTGGTGGAGGCTGCGGGGATCAGACTGGCCGACTAAAGGGACTGCGGTGCTGCCAGAGGGGTTGTTGGAGGCTGAAACGGAGGTGGAGGGAGAGGGTGAGGAAGAGGGGGGGCCAGGGGAAGGCTGGGGGACAGAGAGACCGGGATGCAGTGGGGGAGGCGGGGGCGCAGGTGTTACGACCCCACCGATGACCCCTGCGCTTCCTCCACTGCTACTCCCACCAAAGTCAAAACGTCCCATCCCGGAGTGGAGCTGCTCCTGGGCCAGCGCAGCCTCGGCCGGGTGAAAAGGCCGCAGAAACTGGGGGTATCCCGACGAGGAGCTCCCACTTCCACTGCTGCTACTACTGCTCATCTTACTGGACTTCCTGGAGCTGTGTGACGAAGAGGACGACTGGCTCTGATGGGAGATGGGTGGGGGAGGGGCGCTCATTTTGGCGAATAACGAGGAGGAGTCAGCAAAGGCATTACTCCGAGAACTCTGGAGAGAGCCGAGGCCGAGGCCAGACAGGAGGCTTCCAGAGGTGTCAGCCGAGGGCTGGTGCTGCTGCTGGAGCTGCTGCTGGTGCTGCAGTTGGACTTGCTGCTGGTGGCTCAGTTGGCGTTCTAATCCAAGGCCTTTGAATTGGTGGGCCTGGTGTCCACTTAGCATCTCTAAAATGTCCATCGGGTACTTGCTGAATTGAAACATCTCCGAACACGGCTGTGGCAAAGTGCCACGTGCACTGAGTCTGAAATTTCTGGAAACAGCGGTGAACCCTGGTCAGACTGACACGGTGCGGTTGTCAGAGGTAGTCCCGCTGTGATTTCCACCACACACTTCCAACAAGCCGCTATAATCCACCAAAAGCCGATGCTTGATTTTCTCACATAAATGTATCACTAATACTTTTACTCTCCATTCAAGAGTGAAGCCTTCAGGTGCTTCTGTGGGATGTTACAAAAAGGGTCATAAATAGATTAGAAAGTAAACTAAAAAACTGAGTCCGTAGTGTTTCTTTAAAGTGTTCCATAACCGTATGCTGATTTTTTATTTATTTTTTTTTTTTAAATCAGGTCAGCAGTCCTGTGAGTGTGTCCGTTATTTCGGCAGAGGATGAACCGTTGCTTCACTGTGCTTCATGGAGTTCTTCAGACAGCCTGAAGAATGAGGAGGAAAAAAAAAAAAAAAAAGACAATGTCAGTTAGCAATTCAGTGACTTGATACAGAGCAGATAAAACACTTTTGGCACAGAGAGTTCAAGCTTTTAGTGCCTCAAAACTCGGATGCTGAATGTCTCAAAAGGAACCACCCCTCCCCCCCGGATAAACAACAACTACAAAGATTTAGTTCACTTGTACTTGGTACAGCTAAGATAAAAAACGATTTGAGTTTCTAATTTTGAGCTGCAGTACTCCTTATTCAGTCATTCAATGTTGGGAGAGTCATTTATTGAGGTGATAATTGTATTGATAAGAATCTATTCAGATCACTTTGTTGAGAGTGCCAGGTGTTCCTGGGGCCTGTACGCTTTGGTGATGTTGTACGCATTCCCCCAAAGAAAATAAAAATGTCACCATTGCCTCCACATAAATAAATACATGCACACTGACGATGTCAGACTCAAGATAAGAGGAAAATGTGTCCCTGACTTCCCTCTTAATACCCAACTCAGAGGCCCGGGCAGCTGTTGCACAGTTATTTTTACATTTAGTCATTTAGCAGACGCTTTTATCCAAAGCGAATTACACATGAGAACATTCACAAACCGAAGGCGCAGCTTCGGGAGCATTTTGGGGTTCAGTATCTTGCTCAAGGATGCTTCGGCGGATGGCTGGGGGATCGAACCGCCAACCTTCCGATTGGGAGGCAACCGTTCTGCCACCAAGCCACGGCCGCCCCCGTGGTTTTTGTACCCCGGTGGAAATCTTAGAAAGCGCTCTGCTTTTGATCGTTTGTTCAACCTGGTAAAACTGTTCAGCTGGCTTTCTAATATCGGCCAGCTCAAACCCAGTGAACCAACAGCGGCTGTAAACTAGTAATTTGACCTTGTGCAAGGTGTTTCTCAGTTTCTTTAAAAAACAACAACAACTACAATACGTAGAATCACCTGAAAATAAGAACTGTTGTGTTTTCATTCGCCAGGATTAAGCCTTTTATATGTACAGAGCGAGCGGGTCCCCTACCACGAAAGGCCCCCCATGTTGCACCGCCACGTTTCTACAGTAGCCCAGAAAGGACAAACCATATACTGACTCTAGACAGGGCCTTTCACGAGTTTTGCGGCCACAGTAGCCCCCCCCCCCCATCACGCTTGGAAGAGAGGGTTAGGCAAGCTAAATTCAAATGGCTGTGACACTACAATGTCCCTGCTAGATGCCACTAAATCCTACACACTGCTCTTTTAAATGGTGTCTTTTTGTCACTGTTTTAAATGTGACAGAGCGGTATTAAAAATCACGTTTAGTCACAAACATTACAGACAAAAAGATGATATGAAAACTTTAATCCACTGGTGTCCATTTACGAAAACTGAGATTTTGGTGCAATAAGCAGAATAATTTATTATACAGTTTTTTTTTGTATTACTTTATAGTGTGAGTATACAAATACCAGTCAAACAGTACACTTCAACACTAGTGAGTGTGACAAACAGGGCCTTGAGAGGGGAAAGAAAGAGTGCGGTGGCTCAAAATGCCACACGACTCCCTGTCCAGCTCCTGCTGGATAACATGGCTGCCTGTCGCCACTCTCTCTCACACACACACACACACAGCTAAATGCCAGGCAAAAATTAGGTGGTCTGGTGCACAGTGTCTTTGTGTGCCAGAGGAAAACAGGTGCTGCTGGAAAAAAAAAAAAAAAAATCAAGCTCAGCAAATCCCTTCTGTCAAAAAATGCAATCTGACATTTAGAGATTTGCATTTTCAATTAACTTCACTGATTACGTTCCTGTGTTGTTTCTCAATCTCAGAGGCTTTTACAACCAATTGGGGGGGGGGGGTATTCACACAAATGTGGGCCACTACATGGAGCAGCAGCTTGATGCTGGTAACCCATCAAGGACCGCAGTACTTTGCTACGAATATAGAAACCGATGCTTCTGGTGCTCTTTCTAGTGTCTGATATAACTCCGTGACTTAGCATTGGACAGCTAGAGGATTCAAACCATCTGATTCCCACCTGAGTCCCATTCAGACAACAGAACATCTGATTTACCAACCACGTCTGTCAAAGCTTTTAAATTCTGCTTCAAACCCAACCTCGGCCAGTCAAAAAGAAGAGTAGCCTTGTTCTAATAATACACCATGTGAGTTTCTGTGACTGCTATTTGGATCCAAAACAAGACTTAAAAAAACCCCAGATGTGCACAGTTGTTCAGAACCAGGGCTCGAAAGAAACACTTTGAGGGTGTTATAATTGGTATTGTTTTACATTTTGAGTAATTAACAGCAGTTGGCTTTTTCAACAAAATCTTTTTGAGTCAACGCCACCTCCTTAGTCTGAATACTGCTGATTTGTGTGAAAAGATGAACTGGAAAACACAGGCACAAAGAAATCTGACCCCAGTCTTAATCTCATTACAATTCTTTACGATAAACGATGCTTCTCTCTTTCACTGTAGGTAACAGAAATAAGACACACAATAAGCTCTTGTGTGTCTGGTCTTGCCTGGGTGACATCTTTTGATTTAAACTGAGGTTAATTCTGCTCTATAGTCTGACCGTCCTCTGGCTTTGCACAACTCTCCCCCGAGACAGAAACCGGAGAAGCCAAACATCCTCATATGTGCCGTCACATCTGCGTACAGTCTGAAGCGCAGCGGCGTGACACTGGGAACTCCCAGCATCTAAGGAAGCGTCAAAATACAGCAGTAATGAAAATCACAAAACCATAACTTAATGCGGATTTCCTTCTGAACAATATTGAAAGCTGCTGTTACTTAACAGCTCTGCATGTTTGTATCTGTGAAAAAGCAGAAAGGCGGTCTTGAATGCTACATGGAGCTATCTGTTAGATAGCTGATGAACCACAAGGCCGAACAAACATTGGGAAGAAAGATGCTTCCATTCACCCTCTTCAGGTTTCTTTAAGCACCTTAACCACTAACTGAAGCTGCTTCTTAAGGTAATTCTGGGAATCTGATTCTTGAAGAAGAAACAATTTTGAGCAGGCTGCAGACTACTTCAGAAATTGACTAATCAAACACTGATTGCCTGTAAAATTGACAAAAATCCCACTCCCCAAACTAAAAAAAACTAACTTAAAAAAAAACAACTTAGCAGTTAATATGCTGCCCAACTACAAAATCAAATGAATCTATAGTTTCTCTCTACAGATAGTTCCCACAACAAGGTCTGTGGGTGATCTCGAGTAACCACGTCACGACTTCTGGAAAGAAACGGTGCTGTGGAGTTTTTCCAAATGTAGCTTTTTGGCGCTTTGAGCAGCACAAGCCGAGCGCCACATGGTCCCTTTATATTAAAACTAAGTGTAAGAAAATGCAGACATCTCTACGGCTGATATCTCCTGACACTCTGTAACCCAATGTCAAAACAATGTAGATGGATAAACAGCGCTACAGGTCAGAGGAAAAAAATATGTATTTTTGATTTTTGGATGAACTGTCCCTTTAACAATTAGCGCCAATTTAACAAAAAAAATAAATAAATAAATTTTTTTTTAAAAAGACACAAAGGGTGCAGATTGGGTGGAATAAAACTTGACCACCAGTCCACGATGTACGGAGTCGACCTCGGGTTTGTGCTCAAAGTGAAGCCATCTTGCAACATTTGTTTTTGTTGAATGGTACGCAACGCTCTGCAACCGCCTCCAAAGTCTGCTTGCTACACTATGGGCGGCGGGTTGGGCTCCTTGCATCTTTACGCATATGTCTAAAGCATCGCATTAAATGGTCTGAAAACTACTTTAAAAAAAAAAAAAAATATATATATATATATATATATATATATATATAGGTAAGCAAAACAGTGTTCGTTGCCCACTGTAGTAGCAACTATAACCAACATTTGCACCAAGATGTTCAATGCACCATCTTTACCATTAAAATGGAAATGTTTGGTTTTTATTTTGGTAGTGCTGGCCATGATTCAACCTAGAAGAAGACAGCGGAGGAGAAACCTTGTCACCCAGCCGTTTGCGCTCCCTTAAATGCCGCTTTCTCTACCAGGTGTCCGTAGATTTACTATGAAGCAAAGTGACCTTTAACCCTTTGATTTGCAGCTATTACAGATGCCCTGTGCTACCTGCAGCATCACTATCGGCAGCCACAGTGCAGCTTCTTCGTATGTCTGCACCGGGAAATCAGCTGATCAGTTTCAGAGACGTGTGCTTATTAAAAACATCTTTCCCCGTGAGGAAAAATCGTCTTGAGGCGGTCACTCTTGCCCAGCATAACGAAAGACTGCATAACTTGTCAAATCATGGCTTTCCTGAGCACAGCAGGGTTTCCTACTCTAGCCCTCGAGTCCCATTTTCAGGTCCCAATAACAGATATTTCCAACCTATTTTCACTTTTGTCTTCATTTCAGTGGTGTGGTTTTAGAAGCGTCCTGTGAGCCGGAGAGCATACTGCAAGCGGCGTCACCTAGGTTGAGAAGCTCTGTAGCATAGTTTTCTTTTAAGGACGCTGTAGTGTGTGAGTAGGGTTAACTGATGCATCTCATGACATACTGAGTGCTACTTATTTCTCATTAATTTAAAAATGTGTTTTCTTAGAAAAAAAAACAAGAAGTAGGCAGCAACTTCTTCAGATCAGAAGAAAATGTGTGCATCTTGTTTGAAAGTAACTTTTTACACACACACACACACACACACACACACAGTGCGGACCCGTCGTTCACATAAAGCATTCCCTAGCCCCTAACCATGACCTAATTCTAACCCTAAAACCAAGTCTTAACCCTCAAAAAGCCCTTTAAACTTGTGGGGTCCAGCATCGTGGCCCCACAACGGAGGTGGGACCCCGCAAGTATAGTGGGTGCCTGTTTTTTGGACCCCGCAAATATAGTAAAACAAGAGCACGCACACACACAGAGAGAGGGAGGGAGAGGCTGCCAGTGTGGTGTCACCTGTTAGTCTCCAAGCTGCTGATTCTGCATCAGTTTTTGCAAAGAGCATGCAATGACTGCCTCAGTTTGTTAACCCCCCCCCCCCGCCCACACACACACACACACACACTTTCAATGTTGACAATATCAAGCAACGTGGGAGTTGAGCACGAGTGACAAACGGAGGCTAATTAAGCCAACCGTTAGTTTGACGGCTTAGAGGCGTGTGATTGCATGTTGTTTCCAATCTTACCGGCGGCTCCACAGGTCTGGGAGCGTAGTGGTGGTGGGGGGGCCGGGAGGGTGAGGGGCGACTGCTCGCTTTCTCCGCCGACAAACCGGTGGCTTCAGGTCGACAGCCTGGAACAGATGCACCGATGACCGTGCAGGTTAGACAGATACGGAGCGCTGTTGCAACTCGCTCGCCAGCGTCTGCTAGCATCCATCAATCAATAGCTAACGTTAACTAACTGCCAAAATGTTGCACTAGCGGTCATTAAAGCGCATGTTTGGTGCCGCACTTCAACCACTCGCAGATAAAGTGTCTTTAAAATTGAGCTAAATTGTGTTGGTGCCTGCGTTGTAACACTGGTGATAACTAAACTGACAAAAAAAGGAGGTATCCCGGTTGGATAGCATAGCGTTAGCATTGCTAGCAGCTTAGCCGCGTCGTTAGCTACGCGTAGCCTGGCAGCTAGCTAATTAGCGAACACACTCCTGCCGGACACGGCTTTTGTTTTTGTTGTTCTTTACCTCGTAGCGTGCGATGGCGGGGTGCGGACGAGCTCAGAAGCGCCGGAGTAAGGGTGCGAAAACACCGAGCGGGTAGTGCGCCGTGAGAGCGGGGTCCCTACTGCCCGACAGCGGGGCCTTTTTCTTCATCCATGGAAAAACACTGTGAAAGGCCTGGCTCTCCATCGGCCCGGGAGGGCTGCTTTTCACTCGCTAACAAAAACTATTTCCGCTGGCCCTGCCCGATATGTCCATTGTCTGACGCCACAGTCCTCCGGCTCGATCGGCTCCCCTCAAACGGCGCCTTTGTTTGGTTCCCGTCGTGTTTTTCCTTCTTTCCTCCACGGCTGGCGGTTTTCCGCCCTTGTCAGATTTAGGTGTCCCACTCTGTAGACGACGGCTCCTCCGATGCTGCAAGCGTTGAAATGGTAGTTTCCTGTCTGCATAATGGTTCCGGGTAGAGCCAGGCACAGGTTGGTCTGTCCGGCCGCGACCACACCGCCGCCGCACCGCTCACATCCACCTCTGCCCCTCCGTTTGCAAAATATGGTTTCTGTCCAGCATTGCCGCTCATGAATGAATAAAGCGTGCGCGTGCGCGCGCTTGCACTCCATTAAAAAATATATCGCCGTGAATCCGCCCCCCCCCCCCGCGCGCGAGCGCGTGTGTGTGGTTTCACACTAAGTGTGTGAAATGTTAATGAGTCAATTAGATCATCACGGCGCATGCTGCATGTTATGTTTTGTTTCTGTGTGTGTGTGTGTGTGTGTGTGGGTGTGTGTGACAGAAACTAATTGCCCAGGTTTTGTGCTTATTAGGCTGCACTTCTGCAGGTGTGCGTGCCTGCACGCATGTACCGGTATTTTGCACATGCCAGTGTACCAAGCATGAACCTGTTGGCTATTTTAAATTCCCTGCTGTGAGAATATTAAACAGTTTCTCACATTTAAAACACTGAATAAACAAGGTCTTAAGTAGCCTACCCAGGCAGCCCCCTATTCATCCTGAGAGCTTTGGTGTGATGTGCCAAGGTTTGGAAATGTCTGATGTCCCTCTACAACCATGAAAGTATTGATTGATTTGTTGACTCATGTATTAGTGTAGGAATGCAGCCCTGGGTATCTTGCTTGCTTGGCCTTGCTTTAATTGGTGCCTTTCACTCCTGTTCTCCACTTAGCACCAGTACGTAATGTTGAATAATAAAATAAAATAATCTATAAAACCACTTAAAATAAATAATATCCAATATAAGTTGTCCATCGGGGTCAAAGGGTCATTGACATGCTAAGCAGACAGCAGAGAACCTGAGCCCGGCTGTTGGACTTTACCCCCTCCTGGAATTTATTAATTTTCTTTATTTAACGACTGTAATGAATTTAATCATTTGTCCTAAATCGGTGGGGGAGCGGTGTTGTTCCCCTGTGTGGAGCCTCAGACCCCTCCCTCTGGTGTAAATACAGCAGGAGGCGGGGCTGAGTTTAGAAACACAATAGTTGGGATCTCACACACACACACGCTTACTTTTCTTCCACTCACATGCCAACCACAGCGAGGATCTGTTGTATAGTTTGGGTATTGAGCCTCTAGTTTTTTTTGTTGCTGACTGAAATGTGTCCGTAGCACAGACTACAGTCAACTGTCAGGTCCCCAGCATCGAATGTCAGGTCAGATTCTTCTCGTCTTGTTTATTTTAAACCATATTTTATTAAAGTTCTTGTGTGGCCTCTTCTGTTTGGACAAACATTTAACATTTGACCGTGGCTACTTTTTTCAATTAAATAAAAAAGGATTTTGTATACATGTCTATAGTTCCCAAATTAAAAGTATTGGGGGGGGGGGGGTATAATTTGGGTATTGTATCAACAGTGGCATTAAATTAGAACGAAAAGGTTAAACGATATCAGGACCTATGAGCTGATTTTGGGGCAGTTTGTAAGAGTGAATAAGGAGAGAGTAAAGCGGTTGGTGCTGGAACTGCTTTCATTTATGTGTTTGCTTTAACAATGCATCGTTGTCTAAAATGTATCGATAATGATCGATAAAAGTGAGCCTGTCAACTCAAAACACAAACAGAGAGGGTCACATTTCATCACAAAAGGAAACACACACACACAAAAAAAAAAGATTTTGTGGGATTTTTTAAAATGTATTTATTGTTATTATCAACTAAACAGTGTGGTTTCTACAAACGCAAGAATTGATCACCAATAACAAAAGGGTTGCACATCTGTGAGGCCTTTGTTTGGATATTCCTGGAAATAGACATGTAAGGGGTAGTAATAAATAAATGTATCATACAATTTGAGGTATGCAGAGTAGCTTTGAGGATACAAATAGGCCCATGCCCCCCCCCCCCATAAAGTGGTTAACACACACACACACACACAGTTTTATCAAGGGAGCAATTAACTGAACATGAATGACGGCATCTGTATCAGACCTTTTGAAGGTATGAGGAGGAATGAGACATTAAAAGTACAACTGAAATTTCACGTGCCATTTACAACCCCCCCCCCTTCTTTTTTTTTTTGCTTCTTCCTCTTGTAAAAACTTAATGAGATGTTTTCATTGTAAAAACCACAGAGCCTTTCCAGTCCTGTCAGCCAAAGGCAAGACTCAAGACATTCTCCTCCACAAATATGGAGCTTCGGCTACAGCTGCTTGTTCGCTAAAAAAATAAAGTTAAACTACAACAAAAACACTTCACACGTATTGCAACTCTAAATCGCCGTTAATGCTGTATGTTTAGCTTCTGTGGCCTTAAAGTTCGGCTCAAATGGGCACAAATGGGCAGGTTGTTGATGAAAAAGAAACATTTGCAGATTCCAAAATTCAAGTCAAGATGGCAGCGACGCAGAACCATCCGCCGAGTGACATCACGGGATTTTGCGACGTCATAAGCGGCGCGCTCCGCTGTTTCACTTCCATTCAAATACCAAAAGTTAACACAGTACTAGCCTTCAGTAGTTTACATTTTCAAATGGTCCGAGCAAGTCCTCGCTTTGGCGAACGTAGCGCGACAAGAAAAGGCTGTGATTGATCATTAACCCCCTTTTTTATTATTATTTTTTATTTTTTAAACGACGACAGGCCGCTTAAATGTCATTACCAGCTGATATGAACGCGTAGCGGCCAGACCTCGGGTCATTAAAGTCGTCTTCACGTGCTGAAGAGGCGGCCGAAAGGTGGTTCGGTCGAAAGTGAGGTTCGGCAACCCGAAGAAGAAGAAGACACAGAGTTACTCACACAGCGGGCACACAACTTAAAACAGACGCACGTACATTCACACACGTGCGCGCCGTGGCACCGTACGTCAGCGCTGTGACATCATCAACACCGGCGCCTCTGACATCGCCGGTCTTTTCTCTGTGACGGCATCAGCTCTTTTTGTTCTCGAGAACGCCAAATGGGTTTGTTTTGTTTGTTTGTTTGTTTTATTCCACTAGAAGGTTTTTGAATATTGAAAATCCAGGATTACACATTGAAATGCACAGAGATTAAAAAAATAAATAAATAAATACACGTTTAGGTAAAAGACAAAAAGAACTACAAAAAAACCAATACTCGATTCATGGTAAGAGCTTTCGTAGTCTGATCAAGGGGGAGTCTTTACACACATGATCATAAACCATTAACATTAACATGAGCACATGTATCAAAAGACTACAAATGGCTGGCAGGAAGCTTCGCTCGGGAATCACTCATTTTATCGCAATGCAACTCAGAGGGGAAGCTGAAAGCCTCCACCAAGGCCTCATGAGTCCTTTAAACCCCTAGAGAGAGGAAATCCGGCCTGAATGGCTAGAAGGGCCGTCTTATGGCCAAAAAAAAAAAAAAAAAAAAAAAAAAAAAAAAAGAATTTCCAAAAAAGAAAATGACATCACCATGGCCACCTTTTCTCCCACGACAATGCTGTTACTCAACCAAGTCATCACGGTCGTGTGTTTTTACACGTCGCACAGAAAGGTCCTTTGCACGTTTATATTTTTCTCTCTACACAAGAAGGAGGAGAAGAAGAAGAAGAAGAAGAAGAAAAGAAAACAAGCAAAAAAGAAAAAAAAATATACGCACAAGCATGCCTCCCAACACGGACACAGAGGAAATGACACTGAGAAGCAGACACTGTCCAGAGCACAGACGCACAAACATAATTCGGTATAGCCCTTGGTGTGAAGTGTCCCTTGTCCCCACGTCCTCCAAACCCCCCATATCTCTTCGTAGGAGGTGAGCAGCTGAACCTGCAGGTAACGTGTGTCTCAGCAGAAGTAGGGGAGGGTTTGCTGAAAACCAATCAGTGGCAGAAAGAAACCCGCGCCTTTCTACAAACTCACAATGGAAAAGTTTCAAACAGCGGCTGAGGGACGTTTGGTCAGTATTAAAATGCTTGACCCACACGGAGTCTGCATGAGGTTCTTTATGAGCGGTCAAATTCCAAAACCTTTTTTTTTGTTTTTGTTTTTTTTGTTTTTTAAATACTAATTATTCATACGCCAAGGGTCACAGCACAATGTTTCATAGATGATATACAGCCACTAGGGTTCACTGTACAAAGGCTTTAAAGTTAGCTAAAATCATAATAAGTGGATTTCCCGTTTAAGGCCCGGTCACTCCAGAAAGCGGCACAGCACACATTAACCTGCACACCTTTGCACAATACGGGGCGCCAGAAGCTCGGTGACTTAGCGAGTCAACAGGAACTCGCTTGGGGAACAATGGCAGCTAACGGGCTAACACACTAGCAAGCGGGGGACATGCTAGTCAGCAAGTCAGTCACAATAGCTCTTACGTTCTCTGTCCTGGGCTCTGTTGTCTGCACTCTTGGCGTTTTGTTCATCATTTCAGTCAATTAAAAGGGTTTTGAAAAGCTTTTTGCTAACTGACAGGTAGCGACCTTGTTAGCTCCGGCACAAACGGGACAATACGTTCAAACAATTCACCCAAGAGACGTATTGTACCACTGACTCCTGTATCATGACTGCCCGTAAAACCGTGCCTCCTTTGTGGTTGCAGTTTATGCTCCGACAGAGGAGGTTAAATAAAAGTGGATGGTGCAACACGTAGCTAATAAGCTACGGTAGCTTCCTCCGTTTTGGACTCCTCAATGGTTAGCAGAGACAGTTTGCTATTAGTCAAACTCACTTGCCACACTCACGTCATGCCCCCGGAAGCAAATCCAGGGATTTCAGCAATTTCATTGAAATTAGTTGATTTTGCCACCAAATTTTGCCAGTTAAATGCTGGTGTGACCGGGCCTTCATAGCAGCAGCAGTTTGTGGTCTTGTCCCCCCCCCCAAATGGTTTCTATCTTTATCTAGAGTAAATCGAGCCATAAAGGCAATCAAGTGACAGCTAACCGTACTTGGCTAGATTAGTTTTGCAGTTTAACTTTCATTACAGTCCAATCAGAACTAGAGAAAGAAATGACGGGCAGGCCTTTAAGTTACAAACTGGCTGGCTAAAAGGATAAGTATACACAAAGACTTACAGGGCTCAGTAATGTTAATACTATTATTATTATTATTATTATTATTATTATCATCATCAGGTTAATTTCATACAAAAGCAACTAGTTTGGTTTTAAATACTTTTTATAAATACAAAGACAAGCAAACCCGTCTGTCTCTGCCTCAGTGCTCTTTACCACCCACAGTGGATTCAAAGACAGATGAATCTCTGTCAGAGCGCTCGAGGACTCAGGACAGCGCAATAAAACTCAAGGACAATTCAACAAACTTGACACAGCAGGTATCGTTCAAGAAAAAGTCACAGCGGATACCCGGCAGCCTTTAAACTGCACTCGTATGATATTTTTTGCTCTTTTAAAGTGGACATTTCTGTCTTCCCTTTACAAAGAATGGCTGAATATTCTCTTTTTCAATACACAAAGTGACAAGGAGAAAATCAATTGGCTATATTCACTATGAGATTAATGTTGTCTTCCAGCACTTTTTGTCTTCTGAAGGGGAGGGGGGGCTGTTTGCTGCTCGTTCTCAGGGCAGAGTGCAGCCCTGTGAGGCAGCCAGCTGAGATCAAACCTCTTTCTCATTTCGTCTTCATAGTTATCTGGCCTTTTCCTGCTCATCTCTCCCACTAAATGCCTCGCCGCCTCCCTTTCCACTGTCTGCCTCTTCGGCTTCTGTACAATTTCAGCCTTCACCTCTCTCTCACACGGTCACCTCGTTCTTACTCCCAGTCCGCAGTCCCTGCACTCCTCCTCCTCCGGGGATGAAGTGCAGCTGTTCGATGGTGTTCTGCCTCTTGTTGGCGAAAGCCATCCTTCGGGCATTGTGGTGGCCTCCGGCCGTTCCAGCTCCACCACCGCCATGGCCCCCGTGGGGGTCCCAGCCACCGTGCATGCCCATCCCGGGCATGGCGGCGGAGCTGCGGTCGTGGTCGTGGCCTGGCGTCGGGTGGGAGTTCATCTTGATCATGTGGTGGCGGTCCATGGACGGCGTGACGCAGATGTTCTGCTGCGACTGGGCCTTCTGGTGGTGGCTGAGCCGGCCCATGGTGGGCACCATCCCGCTTCCTGCTCCTCTGTCACCTCCTCCGACCATCAGACCCATCGCCATCAGCTGGTCCTCCAGACGGTCAGGTGAGACCAGAAGCCTCTCATGGGACCTGGAACCAGAGAGTTGATACATTTTCAGTGGAAGGTTGTCACTACCAAACCACATTATCAATGTACACAATTCTGCCGTCTAAGAATTTCAAACAAATTGTAGTTTGTAGCTGTTCAAGGGTTTGTCTTACACATTAAACTTGTTATATCTGATGTAATGTCAAGTATAACAGGAGCACCTGTGTTGATTTGATGTGTTACAGTATGTAACTTTGTTGTATTTCTTTTGTTCATGCTCATAGTAGCAGGTTGGCCACAGAGCAACCTGGGTTTAAATATCTTAAAATGTATTATTTTAGACTATAAACCGTTTCTGCAAAACCCGTTTGTCTGTGACACGTCATGAGCCAGTGATGTGGCTGAAAGCTCCGGAACAGGCCAGTAAGTGGGACCTTGAGTTGCGATAGTTCTGTCAGCTGCTGTGTCCAAGGTCAAGCATGAACTGTTCGAGCTGCATGTCAAACCTCTTTGACGCATTTAAAGTCATATGAGGTAAAAGGTTTTAAATTTGAATGAGTACGTTCACCTTGTCAGACACTGTAAGTTTTAATGAAAATATTCCGCTCTTGACATTTATTAAACATTACACTCGGATTCACTTAACACTTATTTTATTTTTTCTTCATGGAATTTGTCTCATCTCTCCTCCATCTTCTCATATCATGTGATATCATTATGATCTTCTCTCGTCTTTCACCTTCTTTTGTTTTGTTCTTTTCTCTTTAGCTTGTTTTTTCTACTTTTCCTCTCATCACACCCTAATTTCTCACCTTTGCTGTCCTCTATCCCCGCTCATCGCTTATCTTACCTGCGGAGCGTCTGCGAGTTGGAGCCCCTGCTGGTGCTCATCATGGCTTTGTAGTACTGGTGTTGCTGGTTCTTGGACAGGCGGGACAGCGTGTTGCCCTCCCCGAGCGCAAGCAGCTGGTCCTGGGAGCGGACGCGGCGCGGCGGCCTGTCGAAGCTGGAGCTGGTGTACTGCGTCTGGGCGGGCAGAGGGTACGGGTTCGGGGTGGAGGCGGGGATGTGGAGGCGGGGCCGGGAGCCGTGGAGGGGCAGCGTGCCCCTGGATCCCAGCGTGTACTCGCCTCCCAGGGGCAGGTGGTGCTGCGAGGAGTGGAAGGAGGGCGGAGCGTTGTTGGAGCGACGTTTGGAGCTGTAGTAGCCGGAGTACTCGTCAAGTTCTTTCTCTGGTTCAGCAAAGGAGAGAGAGAATTGGGGCTAAATGTAAATAGGGCTGCAACTAAAGATAATGGTCTTTGTAAATTTGGTGCCTGAAGACGGTCCATGACCAAAATGTTGTGTCTCTTATGGACTCAGGGCTTGCTGCTCATGATTCTATTTCCTATGCATGTCTACTAGCAATGCATTAGAGAACACTTGGTTTGACGTCTATTACAATGTTGTGACGGCCCTCTTGCATTAGCAGGGCCTGCTGTGGGTATGTGTGAAGTGTGTGTGTGGGTGTCTCTTTTCTGTTGTTGCTTGTATCCTGCAGGTCCTGGTGGGTGGAGTCAATTAGGGCAACTGGGAGCACCTGGCCAGTCTCCCATGGGCCCCTGAGACCTGGCTGTTCCGCCTGCGAGACGGCTCACTCCCTTCGGCCTCATGGTATCGTTTGGTTGGCTTCGGCCCCGTCACTTGTTTCACATTTACGCTATACGACACCTGCTTCACCCCACATTTAACCACTCATTCACCTGGTATCGCTGACTAACACACCTCATCCAGTTAGTGTGGTTTTGTAGAGTTTGTATTGTAAGTAATGCATTTGTAAATGTTTTCAGTTTAAAAGCGCGTCTCTCGCGTCTTTGTCATGATTCACGAGCCGGGTCATGACAATGTAAAACAACAACAACAACACGTGGCTATCACAATTTCCCAGAGTGAAATGAAATGCTTATTTCCGTGAAGTGAAATGAAATGCTTATTTCCGACCAACAGTCCAAAACCCAAAGATATTCAATTTACAATGATAGAAAACAGTGAAAAGGAGCACATTTTCTGAAAATACTGAATAAATCCCCACAAAATCAGTGAGGATTTTGTTAAATAATACTTTCAGTTCATTGATTGTTGGAAATAAAGCTGAAGAAAAGGTGGAATTGTAGATGTTCAAATGTCCATTTTTTTCTGAGCGTTTCAGGACTTCTCGTCCATTGAGGTGAAATTAAAATCAGATAAAATGTAAATTGAGCATCTACACTCCAATGAGCACTGGGTGAAACCCATCTGCTGATGAAGATCACGCGCTATGACGGAAGGCCTAATGGAGGCTAATGGAGCTAAACGGACGTTGTAGTCAAGACTGTTTTCTCAAATGTCCACGGTCAATGTCGGGTCAAGGCTGAACTTGGAACCTCAAAATAAAAAGAGGAAAAAGTAGAGACAAAAATGGCAGAAAGGAGAAACACAGACATGAGGTGGGAAGAAAAGAGAAGAGAAATGAAAACAAAAGAAAGATGACAGATGTACGGAGGCCAAGTGAAAGAGACAGCGAAAAAGAACATGTGTCACATGTGAGGCAGGAAAGGGAGCTGAAATCACAGAGGAGAGGGAAGAACACAGAGGAGAAAGAGGTAGAGACGTCGAAAAGAGATACAGAAAGGAAGGTGAAATGGAGGTGATCGAGTCAGAGGAGGACAGAAAGTGGAGAAGGAACTGGAGGGGGGGGGGGTTGGTGAAAGAGAAACACACTGTATATTGCATGAGGTATAAAAGAATATAGGTAAAAGAGAAGCCCTAAGCCAGAGAGAGGAAGAGTAAAAGACTTTAATAGAGGTAAGATAGAAAGGGAAGAGAGCTTAAAGCAGGTCGCTGTAAATGGCGTGACAATAAAGACACAGCTACATAAAGTAAGGAGAGACGAAAGAGACGAAGAAGCAAGGAGACACAGATGGGGATGGAACGGTTACTGAGGCTCATTAATAGTGAAATACAGTGTTTCTGGGCTTTGTGCTCTACAGCCTGAGACCGCTTTAATCTTCAAAGCATTTCCATGGAAGCAGCTCCCCATGAGCCAATTTAAACATGACCTTTAACCAGCCACCTCTCTAGCTCTTCCTCCCTTCTCGCCTTTTCCTTTCTCGCTGTCAGGGTCTCTTCCCCTCCTTTCTTCTCTCCTTCTGTTTGTTCCTTTGTCTCTACTACTCTGCCGGTCTTTCTCTCTCATTCTCCCTTTTTTTTTTTTTTTTTTTTCTTTCTTTGTTT
>CM022477.1:4255133-4267909 GCA_011952105.1 Coreoperca whiteheadi
TCTGAAAGTAAAAATTAAAAAAGCGCAATTAATCCGTACGGCTCACGGACCGACTGCGATCCGTTACACCCCTACAAGGAATGAATAACCGATTAAAGGTTTCAAACTTTATACCTTTAGAACCAAAACTTGAACTAGTGAACTAGAGTCGTCCGTATGCACATAAATTGAAGAATGACACCAAAAATCGGAGAACTTAAAATGAGAGAACGACCTCCATTTCATTGCCCCGTATTAAAAATCAAACCCTTCCGTGTAAACGGCGCTACAAAATAATTGTGGTTTTAACTAAAAACAATAAATAAAATTGTTGCTTCTGAAATACTTCAGAGCTATTACTGCATGCAGGTAAAACTTAATAATTACTTTGTTTATAGGTTATTAAATAGAACGGATTTTCACTTGCAGGTTAACATTAGCCAACGAACAACTGACAATCACAGAAAAGCACAATTTAAAACTAAACTTTTTAGTTGAATCTGTACGCTCACGCATTCATTCTTTACTGTTGCCTTCTTGTATAATCCCTTCCCCGAGGGACACATGTAGGTGTAGCGGCCTGGAATAACTGCCTCTGAAGCAACTTTCAAAAAAGTTCAGCGAAAACCATGCCTGTCCCCTGCATCTTCATCATATTTCCATGGCAACCGCATCCAGCGTTCTGTGGCAGCCGTGTTAGATTGCACCAGATTAGCCTTCACGATCAATGACTTGACTCGTCGGTAGAGTTTTAGTGTATTTCCTGACCACTGCCGCAAAATGTCGCGGGGATAAATCACTCGAGCTAGCATTGCTTTCTGTTTTCTAGGTGGAAATCGTGGGAAAACACACAATTCGAGAAGCGCGGTGGCCGCTCTTAAGCCAAGGCCTCCGGTAATCAGCTGTAAGCACAGTTGCACATCACTGCAACACAGGGAGAAGGAGAAGCAGCACATTTGGAAGCAGGCTTGTGGCGGTAGTGGGTGGGGGCTGGGGTAGACAGGCTTGCATTAAGCAGAGGGCAGGCCAGACAACTTTTAGCTCACACTCTTATGAGAGATGTGTCACCTTCAACGCAACCATGTGTAAACATACGTTTTAAGCCGCAAGTACGCGTTGCCACAAAGCAATGTTGACAGTGGCACAGCTGTTTAAAGAGTGCGGGACAACGGGCTGTCATAGCAACAACAAGACAGACAGACAGCGTGGCCGCGAGGCCGCGAATCCGGCCGGGCAGCTCGTCGCCGCCTGCGCTGGACCGCGCTGCTGACCACGAGGCTTACCGATGGTGGCCGAGTGTTTGGGGCTGGAAGCAGACCCCTGCTGGTTAAAATGGTGGTGCAAGTTCCCAGCTGCAAAGAGAGCAGAGCCGACAAACTGATGGACAGCCACTCCAGAGACACAGAGCCATGTGTCGAGTAAGCATTTGTGTCAATACAGAGAAAGAGAGAGAGAGAGAGAGAGAGGACAGAAAGACAGACAGGAGAGGGAAAGACAGTCCCTCCAGGAAGTGGCTTTTTTTTTTGTTTTTCTTCATTGACACACATTTCCACAATAAATTCCATCAAGCTGCCTATTAACATAATACAGCTTGTCTTTTCATGTCTTCAGCAACTCCAGAGAGGGAGGAGATGAAAGACAATGAGATGTCGTTTTTCTCCACGAGATGTTTGAAATATTCTGTGTACTGAACTTTGTGCTTCATTTAACCTGTTTGTTGTTTGCATACTGTTCGGGCTGCAACAACGAATCGATAAAATTTCGATCATTAAAAAGGGCTGGCAACGAATTTCGTTAGCGGTTCGTTGCGTCGCGCGACTTTTACGCCGCTCAATAAGACGCGTGCGTACGCAAAAAGGCAGGGGCTGAGCGGAGGTAATCAAAGAAATCAGTAGGACCCAAGTCATCCACGGTGCGGGCGCATTTCACGCTAAATACATAGTGTAGAGAACACGTTCTAACGTTCAAACAAATCCTAAATGTTTTCTGATTCGTATTTCATTCTTTGTGTGCACTTTATTTAAAAAAGCCTCTATATGTGGCACACGTAAAGCGCACACGTGTGTATGCCTTTTGTGTCAGTCCATCCGTTTTATGTTTTTTATTACTTTAACAGCTCAGGGATGTTCCAGGAGCAAACTGTTTGTGCACTTTCTGAAGATTTCTTGCACTGTCAGGTCTGTTTTTGAATAAAGGGTTAAGAAAAATGAATGCTTTTTTTTTTTTTTTTTTTTTAATCCGATTAATTGATTACTCGAAGAAATAATCTGATAAAAAAAAACCAAAACGACTGTTAAAAAGTATTGTTTGTTGCAGCCCTACATACTATAAAAAGAACACAGGTCATCTCAAGCAAAGCTGGACACTTACCGTCCACTTTTACAATCGAGTATCATGCACAAAAAGTCATGTGGAAGTCAATCCATTTTAATAAAATATGGGCTTTGTTTTAACGATGAGCCCTCGCGTACCAATCAAACGGAGTAAAAGTGACAAAAGTGTAGTTTTGTATAAAAGATCGAACTCTTTGGGATGACACATTGTCCTTGAGTTGAAGTGTGTTGACCATTGAACCCTAAAGGTTCAACGTAATCACGAAAACAACTCGGCACAATCCTGGAGCGGCTGAAACAAGGGAGCTGGTTTAGTGAGCGGTGAGCGACAGCAGCAGAGCGACAGAACGGCAGTGAGAGAGGGCAGAAATGGGTGCGTTTGGACTGCAATTGTTCCAGTACAAGGAAACAAAACACATTCACCAACACCCTGATATCCACCGCTCGGCGGGAAAATGTTCGTCACGTGCCTGCACGACTTATTTATTTATTTTTTCCCTGCAACCAGAGAAATCCGATCGTTCCAGCCGTCATCCGAAACAGCACAAAGCTGTCGGGAGGAGGCAGCTTGAGGTGCATAAGAATCAGAAAACCAAACAACAAAATAAACAAAAATTTAAGATTTGTTGAATTGGTCTTTGACTTTGCTACATTTTTCTAAACAGTAATAAGAAACTATTTTAATCAAAAACTGTCAAAAAGAGTCACCTGTGATAGCGAAAGTTAAAAAGCAGCCCACACAAATTATAAAATGTCCACTAACGGGTATGACTAACTGGTAGAGACACATATGCTGCTCTTAGATTGGCTTTTTCGTGCCAAAACACAACTTAAAGAAACACCACAAACGTCGGCGTTAAGGTTTAGGGTCCTCGGTGGGGGTTCAGTCGCAGTGCCATTGTTGAGCATTTAGCGGATTAACAACGTTTCAGGTGAAAATGATGACTTGCTGCACACAAACAAGAGCGGAGATTTTCTAAGAAAGAAGAAACCGTTCCTTGTTGTGGCAGAGTCTCCATTCCCGAATTTGTGCACATAAAGACTGAGTGGATTTTCGCGGGCGCAAGACATACAAACATGCGGTTGGATTTGGAGGTATTCCCTTCTAGACGCAGAAGAAAGAAAGGTGAATCCACACTAAAGGCAATCAAAAGGATTGTTAGAGACTATGATCATTTCTGCAAACTAGTGTTTCTTCATTTTAAAGACGAAGGCCCTCTGAGATTATCCGTTAACGTCTCTAAATAGCTCGGTCTGGCAACCAGTCAGTCCCAACAAGCGTATTCCGCCTGAAGGGTGAGGTGTGTCACTGATGCTGCGATTGAACGGAGATTTGAATAAATGCAGCCACAATTCCCATCCAATGATCAATACGATGCCCCACCCCTCCCCCCTACCCCCCTCTCTAAATTCTGCTGTTTTAACGTGGCGCTCTCGTCACTTACTGCGGTTGTCTTTGCTCTGCAGGATGGGGGTGTACAGGTTTTTGGAGGTCCGCCCGTCTGAGGTGGTGGTGGCCAACGCCGCGCTGTTGTTCCTCTCTCCCTGCTGCACCGGGCTCGACTGGTGACGCAAGATGTCCACCAGCGATCTGACCCAGCGGGCGGCGGACGGAGAGATGAGGGGATCCGGGGAAAGACAGAAAGGACAGACGGAGACAGAAAGACAGAGAGGAGAGGAGAGCGATGGGGAGGGTAAGAATATGGACGACGCCACTAAAATATTCAGCCAACTCCAAAGCGCAGACTTCATTTTTTTTTTTTTTTAAGTTGTCTTTTATCTTTCCCTAATCCCCAATTCACATCAGTCTATCAGCGGCGAACTGATCTTTTCGTCAATACTCCGGTTAGCTGCCAGGTCTTCTAATTCTTGGATGTCAAATTTCTGGAAATTCCCTTCTTGCCTGCTCATGTCCACCTATTTTATGAATTATTTTATGTACATACATTGCTCTTCTGTATGCACACTCTCAACAGAAAAACGGATGCGTGCCACTGTATTTCAGCATGTAATTGGTACAGAAACATGCACTTGTATGCTATATTATTATATCCTTTATCTCAATAAGACTCTGCCGAGTTCAACAAAATGGACTGAGGGTGAACCGCAGTCTGCGCTGACGCTTATATTCCTACCGTACTCTGGTTTAAAGACGAGACGAGGTGGCGTGTAAGTGCAAAGGCGAGCTCGTCACGCTTATTAACCGAAGTTACAAAGACTGGAAGCCGATGTTGTCTCCCGTACAGCCAGAACGTCTGACCTGGCAGCTACCTGGTAACGACCTACATGCGAGTCCCGTGGCTGTTGTTTACCAGCTCTGGAACAATTCTTCGCAGGCAGCGTGGGGAAACTAACCAAATGCATATATGCGGCCGAGTAAACTTTCCATTTCGGGTCAGAGCAAGTACGACAGGCTCCATCTCTAAAAGGTCAAGCGAAGCCCTTTTCAGACATGCACTCAATTAACTAAATGTGCTGCTAATGCTACATGTCGGCCTCATGTTTGAATAAGCGTCTGACTCACCTTAGTGTGAAAGTCACAATGGACTAAGTCACACTGAGTAGCGCTTCTGTAATACTTCCAGCACTTGAATTACATACTCGGAACCACATATTACATGAGCATTACAGCTCTATCTGCATTTGAGGAGTGCTTATGCAACATTAGCCTGATAGAGACCTGCGTTTGGAAGCCAAAAAGGCATTACATAATGGGCAGATAAAGCCAGCGATGTTACAGTTTCCAGGACGGCTTGGCACCGTCTTGGTTTCCGAGATTCTCATCCGATCGCAGCGGCACGTCTGCGGCCTCACCTCGGTGCATGCGCTGTTCTCGGTTCTGTCTAAATCAGCTCCAGTCAGGGAAACCCCACAGACGCGTGCCGTGGTCTCACCTGGGCATGTTGATGTCCCTGTTGCGGGGACGGCGCGCCACTTTGCTGAAGGCAATCCTGACGCCCACGGCCATCACCAGCGTGAAGGAGATCACCCCTCCGATCACATAGGCCGTGCTGTAGGTAGAAGAAAATGACATCAGCTCACGCAACACAACAGTAGAGGCATACGAGCAAAACATTTTTAGTGTCTAGAAATCTATCTATCACTATTCGGGCATCTATCGGCGGACTTTGTTTTTCAGTTTTTCAGATGTTTTTACCGCATCACCATACACTTTCGTTCTTTGACTATAGTATTAATGCAATAGATAACAGGCAAATAAGAAAATGGGCTAGAAAAAGCACAAAGATAGATCATGTACTGTATTGAGATGTTAACTTGAGATGTACAGCTGGGAATCAAAAATGTATAAGAGCACATGTTACAACAGCAAATACCACTACTACAACTTTATGATCGCTCCTTGTATTACTCCTACTACATCTACTCTTGCTCTTCTTTTTTTTAAATTAGGTTCATTGAACATTTTTTAAAAAAAGAGGCATTGTGGTCTGTATGTTCCCTAAACATCTTCTGTAATCCACAAGGATACAAATACTGTACATTATCATGTTGGGTATTTAGCTAAAATGCAGCAAAGCAAATAAAGTCTTTTTCCCCTTCCTTTCAAACAAACAAATATCAAGCAAAATCAGGAAGTGAGGGTGACCAGTTCTGGCGTCGGGAACTCGTTTGTTTCTGCTTACACGATAATGAGCAAATATTGTACGGTTCCCTAGTGGGTCCAGACGCTGACCTGCTGTTCTGCTGCTGCAGCGTCTCAAAGTCCGGGTCGGGCTTGTTGCCCACGGGCACGGTGACCGGGACCAGTGGGTCGGCCCAGTCGGGAGTGTTGTAGTTGTTGCAGGAGTTCTGGTCCAGCCGGTTCCTCTGGTGCTCGCAGCAGAACCGGTAGTGGCAGGTACCGCAGCAGTAGATGTAGCTGCCCTTGGAGCAGTTGAACGTGCTGTCAAAGTGCCCCATTACGTCGTAGTAACCCCTGTCGCACAAAGTTGGCAACGAAAGACATTTAATAGGCCACTTGTCCCATTTAGGGCTCTTCTATGCCCTTGAAGCCTGGCCTGCGTCACTGGGCACCTCCCGTCACAACTAACAGGGTAAAACGTTTAGAAAAGTTTCTTTCGGTGGATATTTAAGCCTTATTGATCCACTGTTTACCAACATGTAAGTCCTTTTCGAAAGGCAGTCTCCCAATGAGCTAATGCACACGTTTCCACGGCCATTTCTGATCCAAGCCCATTACTATCTGACCTTGATGAATTCTGCATTACAGTAGCACGGATATGCCTGCATAAGGCTCTAACGCACTTAAGAGGACCATGAGAGGTTTCGTTTTAAGTGTGGCTGGCATCCGTGCGACTGGACTCCAGCGGATGGCAGTGTCAAACCATGCTACCAGACTAAGGCGGCGACCTCGTGTTTCATCTCCCGGCGTGTCTTGTGTTGCTGAATACTCTGAACAGGGAAACGCTCTACATCACTATGGCTACTTCTCCAGCTGCAAGAGTGCAGGGTGCGAGGTTAGGCCTCAACAAGCCATCAATCAACGCCAAAAACGGAGGAAAGGTTAGATAGGACAGGCTCTTGTTACTGAGCAGCCAGAGCGGTGCTACCTCACAGGCAGAAATGACAACGCCATTCAAAGAAACGTGAACACAGGTGAGGTATTTGGAGCTTCACGCAAGTCTTAAATCTGTCGGTTATTGCTGCACTGTGCTTTGCACTGCCTGAACAGTAGCTGCTGTTGATAGTTGTGGTGTGTAGCTCGCCAGCACACAACCGATATGGAGCTGATTGCATGTTGCCTAGCAACATGCAAGACGCCTCTCAGTGCAAAATAGGAGCTTCAGCGAGCTCGAGATCAGAGCTGCAGGAGTAAGAGAGTCATGATGCGCCTCGCTTTCATGGCATCCAGTGTGATCAACACATCACGCGGACGGAAATAGAGCCGTGCCATAAAGGGGATGGAGCCCGTCTGCTGGGAACCTCGTGTCTGCAAAGGGTTAACTTATATAACACACCTAATGCTCAGCGTTTTTAGTTTTTGAACATTTCTAACCAACCAGTTTCTTCTGAAGGGAGCAGATCGGTTTTGAACTGGTTTTCACCTGGATGTTGTGCCCCCTTGCCCCCAAAGGTTGCTGTTGTGTCTGCTGCGAGAGGACCCTGCTCCTCTGCAGCTTTCATTAAACGAGTTCATACTAGAGGCCCAACACGAAATGGGTTCAACCACATTTTTAAAAATCTGATTTTCATCTTCCTTTAAACACTCAAAATATACATAAAAATAAATAAATAAATAAGCGCACGAAAATCACCTGCACACATCCACGTCCACCAGCTGTCTGGGAGGCGGAGCCACCTGGGCCGCACCGAGCGGAGGCTTCAGGGCGTCGGCCGTCATGTTCCTTGGCAACATGGTCTGCGGGAGGGGCTTTGGCGGGAGCTCGGCCGCAACCGGCGGCCCGTCTCCGTCCTCCACCTCGGCTGCTTTCGGCGCCACTTTGGGTCCGGCGGGCGGCGGCTTGTAGCCAGTCAGGAGGAACAGGGCGGAGCCGCCGCCGCCGCCGCCGCCGGCCGGAGTCCTGACGTCGCTGTCCACGGCGCGGCGCTCCGCGGTGAGGGTTACCGTGGAAACAGTGAGGCAGGAGAAGAGCAGGACAAGGGACAAGCAAAACGGCCCTCTGGAAATTGCAGGTTTCATTGTTTTACACCAAAGTTCTTGAGCCATTGTAAAAAAAATAAAAAATAAATAAAAATAAAAAATAATAGAAGAAATGAAATTTAAAAAAAAAAAGAAGTGCCGCCAATTGCCAGCGTCCTCTTCTGAGACTTATAAAATCCTTGAGCTCCAGTCGGGTGAACTACTCCCGTCTCGTTCCGCACACACACAGTTTCGCTTGGTTCAAGCACTGTCTCGTGAATGTGTTTGGCATTGCCCTCGTACATCTAAATGTAAACATCTGCATACAAATCCTTGCCTTAAGCAGCTTTTGTAAACATTGAGGTCTTTCAGAGGTTTTAGGCCCTATATGAACTGCGTAGTTCTGAAATAATCAACTCAGATTATAAAATATAGAACAATGTGGTTTGTTTTATGGCAGCAGGCATCGCATATTTAAGTTTGGTCTCTCGATTTGACAAGGTGACGTTTTACAGTCCACTGGCCAAAATTCGAAATAGGCAGTATTTATATATATATATATATATATATATATTTTTTTTTTTTTTACATTTTCTGTAAACAAAATGAGTGAGGAAAACTGTAAACTACTTTAATACAATGACCCCTCCAGAAACATAGTCTTGGATCTCCTACTGAAGAGTTTTCTGGGAGTCGTTTATGGCACGAAAGTTACAATTCACGTAAGAAACTGCAATGGCAAATGTAGTCTGTAAACACTGAGCGCTGGATGTAAACTTTAGTTTTTCCACGTTGGATGAGCTGTGACAGATGTCGGATGCATTCTCGTTGGGGTTTGGCACTTCTGTTGTCCTGCGTGGATAACTGCTGTGTAAAATCATACATGGAAAAAGATATATATATATATATATATATTTTTTTTTAAATCAAATCAAATGCTCGAGCTGTGTGGGTCTCGCGTGGGGGATCTCAGCTTTAACTAAAAGTGGTGTTTATTTTTTTTTCACGTCACGCTCACAGTTTGTCAATAAACAGGCTCTTCTTTTCAAACCATTTGGAGGAAATGAATCAGTAAAGGTCAACGTGCTCGAGATTTTGGTTTGAATTACGGTAGAAGAGTGAATTTCACAAGTTGTGGACTGTGAGTTGTGCTAATAAAAAGGTACTGCTAAATGAAAGCATTAAGCAAATCTCCTCGAGTCCTTCCAGCAGCTACTCGAGGACAGAGAGCAGTTCAATGAACGAGCGTGTCAAGGCATTCACAAAAGAGTCGTCAGCAGCGAGAAAAAAGTTACGGAAAGAACAGATTTCTTTTTAAAAAACCAGGAGGATCTATGTACGCTCGAAACCCTTGCGCGAGTGTCTTTGCTCTGAATTTAGCTTGGCCCAACAGAAGAGAACGAAGGAGGGCTTGGGCCCGGTTCTAGCAGGGCAGCGGGGTTCTGCCCACAGAACAGACATGAAAATGTCCGGATTCATCCGTCAACGCAGAGGAACACGGGACGACGGTGACGACGACGGGAACTCGACACGGCCACGTTCACTGCCGCGGGCGGTCCGGTCGCAGATTCAGGACGCAGGGCGAGCTAGAAAGACACAGGTAGAGAAGTCTGAACTTACAAAGCTGTTCTTTCCTCCAAATGTATGAAATTTAGGGTTGTTCTCAACTGCGGTTCCTCCGTTGACTCCCTGAACGTGTATGCGCGCCGATGTGTTTTGATGATCACTCTGCTGAAGAAACCTTAAACATTGTGAGGCGTCTTTCGTCAATGTGAAAAGCTCTTTGTATGGCTGGTGTTCAGTATGGCTTTAGGTTGTCTTCTTTACCTTATAAACTTGATCCCCTTCCACACGCGCACACACACAAAAAGGTAAATACAGTGAAAGGTTTTAAATTGCATGTTTTCAGTAGGATAAAAAGGAAGAATGCAAAACAACGTTGAAGAGGTCACTGGGATCGGATGAAGGGGGCCTTCAGGTTGTTCGGTGTGGCGCGAACGGAAGCAGAAACAGAAGACGGAAAAGAGCGAGAGGCCTCTCTCACATAAGCAACTGGAAGAAGAAGATAGGCAAAGTGTCAACAGTGTTTCACAGCGCGGACTGAGACGACGGCATATATCTCCAAGCCTTTGAGATAGCAGCAGCGGCGGCGGCGCCTATATTTATCTGGTTAGTCAGTCAAAACGCCGTCCTGCCGAAGCCCGGAAAGTGTTCAGACGGCGTCAGACCGCGGCGGTCGAGTTATCGCTGCTTACCAGGCGCCTCTCCTGTAACGCACAACTACAAGGAAACCATCGGCTGGAGGATCGGTTTATAAAGCACTTTGAACCAATAATGCACTGATCATCGTCCCAGTATAGAAAAGAATCTCTCAGTTTCAGCACCCAAGAGCAGAAACTACGCCGACACGGACCGAAGACAATGGATATTAAGTTGTACGGATGCTCTGTTCTCTAAAATATCTCTTCAGTGTGCTGCGATGAATGTGTTGGGATTAAATGGGATTTAAATGGGATGTTGTGATGTGTTTGTGGGTTGAGGGCGGGGAGAAATACAGCTGTCCTCTGGTTACTAATACGGGCTATCAAATCTAAACGACTAAGTAAACTCTTCTCATGGTGATGGTTAGTTTCGTAGATTTTTTTTTGCTTCTTCTTTTGACACAGTCAGTTTGGCACCTGCTTTTGGTCTCGCTTGGAACAAAACAGCCGACGAGAAAGGGAAGAGGTGCGTTACCTCGGTCCCAACAACAAGAAAGCAGAAGCCAGTGGAAAAGGCGCAGAGGAGTATGGTTAGTGAGCAGCCGCGGCTTTGAAAGCAGCTGAGGAAATCTCCCAGAAACCCTCCGTGTGAACAGGGACGGTCCTTGTTGAGATCCCCGGCTTCTTCGAGTCTCTCTTTCTCTCACCAGGCTTCACAGCCACTTGTTGGCCAGTTCTCCGCACTGCAAGAGAGGAAGAACACACAATGCAGAGCGTTTGTAGGGATGCATTTAGGCTGCTGTGGTTGGTCAACACCCCCCCCATACATTCCAGAGTTCAACATTTCTGTAATATGATAATATTTCACTGCCAAAGCGTCTTATTAAAAACAGCTGACTGATATCTGATATGTTGGTGCGCGGATTTAATATTTGCACGGGTTTTATCCGTCATGAATCCTTTCTGGTTTCTAAAGTGGTCCATGTCACTTGAACTAGTTGTAGTTTCCCCAGCGTATTTTTAGTTGTTGATGTTTTACCTGAGCTAAGCTACCAGAGACATTGATATGACGCTCACACTACAGGAGTTTTGGGCCTATTTATCCCCGATTCACCCTTCCCGACAATCAGAGGCGAAATCTGGGCTTCGGCCCAGATGACTGGCGGTGTGTGAGCGGTTTTACAGATCCAGTCTTAAGCCTCCCGACCTGCTCGCAGACTCATCGGGGGGCCGCCCCGGGTAATATCTAACCTGTGCGAGATTTAGGATTACAAATCTGGATGATTACGTCGGTACTTTCCGAGCGGGGCCAGAATAGCCAATGAGGGACAAGTCTACACAGGAGACGGTGACGCTGGCGGTGTTGCCAAGCAACGGTAAAGTTTTAGCCCGTGAGGCTAAAATATTAACAGCTCAAATCTCACCTCCAGTCCTCCAGTGCTGACTGCGTCTCATGCTCTCATCCAGACTCGCGCCTTCTACTTCTTCCTCACTGCGAAGCAGCCCTGCAGCAAGTCGTCGCACCGCGCCACTCCCTGTTTCGTTTACATGCGCCTCCCCATTAGATCACGTGGTATCAGGCGAGGCGGGGCAGCGCTCCGTCTGGCGCCATTATTTTCAAATCTTGTAGCGTGAGCAGGTTTGAGATTAGAGAGGAGAACATCTGTGAAGTTTCTCTTTGAGTGCGCGATGCAACCCCATTTCAACATCGGTCAGGTTTTTAGACCTCCTGTAGTGTGAGTGGGGAGCCTTTAATGTGACTGATTACTTCCAATCAATGGCAACAAATTGTACTACCTCGTACCACTTATGGTCGAAACACGAACGACTACTATACACAACTTCTTTCTGACTTTTAAAGCATCATGCCTGTACGTGACAGCAGCGTTTCACATTGGATTTTCATCTGTAATGAAATATCAAACATTGAATCAATAAGCAAAGGTGCATATTTTATTCAGAATAATCAAATCTAGACATATCAGAAGCCAACTCCACTGTTTAAAGGATGCACCTTTGCACCTCAAAATGGCAGCAAGAGACAACTATTTGGTAACATTTAAGTCCAATAACCAAACAACTGCACACGGCTCATTCATGTTTACCGCTGGAGCTGCCCTGGGATGTTTAACGCCACAGAAAACCAAACCGGTGAATGAGGACGTTTTAATGTTGCGCAGACATTTAGCTTCGAGGGCGCGCACACACACACACACACACACACACGACCAGAATTTCATTTGAGCACAAAGGAAATTTGTACAGGAAGTCAGTTATTAGGGAATACTGTGGTTTAGGCTGGGAGGTTGGGGGTCATTCTGTGATACTCTTGCCTTGAGCAGCCTTCAGTTTCAGCTTATTAAACTGCTTGATTAAACCTGAAATTCTGCTTTACTGAGGGAGGTACAGTATAGCACATATACTAGTTCCTACAACACACACACACACACACACACACTCGTGTATATATATATATATATATAAAACATCAGCTGACGGAGGAGACGGGAGCAGCCGGGCTCTGACTTTGATAAAAAGAGAGCAGGCGACATGACAGCTGCCATATGGACTCGTCTGACAGAAGGACGGAGGAAAGGGAGACCACAGATGTGTGTGTGTGTGGTGTTTACACAATGAGGCCTGCAATGGGGGGGGGGGGGG
>CM022477.1:4267934-4305378 GCA_011952105.1 Coreoperca whiteheadi
TGGGTGTTGGGGTTGGTTGTGGGTTCTGTCGGTTGGGCGGGCGGGGGGGGGGGGGGGGGGTGAGGGTGGGCCGGCATATCACTGCTGTCATCTCACAGTTTTCTTACTCTTATACACACACACACACACACACACACACACACAGAAGAAGATGTTCATCTATTTAGTGCAGAAACAATATGTCAATTTATCTTTGACTGACAAAGTTAATTTATCTTTGACTGACTTATTAAGTTGTAATAGTCACTTATTAAGTTGTTAATCAAGTAAATGTAACAAATATTTGCTGCTAAAGTTTTATTTTTCCCCCCCAATCTGAGGCCCTAACAGGGTCTCTTCATTTTATTTAATATCATTTCATATAAAAAATACTTTGGATTCTTAGACCTTTGATCAGACAAATGTAATCACTTTGAGACACCGCTCTGGGCTCGGGTAACTTGTGACAGACATTAAATCAAGCAACAACAAAAAAACAAAATCAAAAATCAATAGATTCATTAATAATGGAAACAGTTGTCAGGGAAAACTCCACATCCATTAAAATAAGGTGTATACGTGATTCTTGTGTGTGTGTGTGTGCGCGTGTGTGGTGGTGGTGGGGGGGGGGGGGTGTTCGATTAAGTATTTATCTGCAATCAGCATTACTGCACAAATCATCAGTTTAATGGCCTGTGCAACGAAAGGATTACATTTTACATCACGTTCAGGGATGCGCCCATCTGTCAGGTCGCCATCAGCCGCGGTAACGACCTCATTAAGCGGATTGGGCCGCAGCCAAACGTTACCATCCCGCATTAAATACAGTTTTCTGTTAAGCGCCGTCTATTCGTTGCGGCAAGCCAACGCTGATGCTTTAAACTAACTCGTCGCTTCCTGCGCGTGCTTCGCAGGGATGCATTTTAAATACATGCGTGATACAGACGTGTCATGGGCAACATCGATTTTATCACGATCAGCACCGTCGACGGTACGACGGGACGGGTTGTTACTGAGGGAAAGACTGACATAACGATGCTAAGCGAGGTTATCTCACCTCTGAAGGAAATGGACCCTTTTTACTTCAAATCCTACCACGAGCTGGTTCTTTCCAAAGCAAGCAGAAAAGAGGAGCAACAACATTACCTGCAGCTGACAGAAACATCGGAGCTGCACTTTCAAAGACTAAATATGCAACAAGACATCAGAGGGTGATCATGAAAGGGAAAAAGAAAAGAAGAACCGCAAGGTAGCGATTATCAAGTAGTAAACGACCGAAAGGGCCTTTTCTCTTCCAAAACAGGGACATGCTCAGTGTCAGTGGAGGAGAAACATAAATGCGAGAGCAGGATGTTCTGATTCCAGGGTTGAGGAGTCGACCGGGAACTACTTCCTGTTATCACAGTAGCCTAAATAGCCCAGGCCCCCCCTGCTGGAAAGCCTCTGGCCTCTCGGCGGCCCCGACAGCCGGGCTTCTCACCCGTGTACGCATTCAAAGAAGCCCCCGCTGACAAACAGCTGAACTTCCAACTGGCTTTCGAGGCCATAAGTGCACGAGTTCAATACAAATAAAAAAAATTTAAAAAATCCAATAAAAGGACAACCCAGTCGTGAGCGTGTGCGCACGGACACAGATGCACGCGTTTGTGGCCACTCATGGATTAAACCTGGACTGGGTGTCTGCAGGTTTCAGAAAATACAAATGCAACACTCAATGTTACTCGCTAATGAATGGAACACCTGGGGTTTATGAAAGGATATTCCTGCTCGTTATTCTGAATTAAGAGTTTGTGCATGTGGGTCAAACCTACTGTGAGAAAGTGCAGCGACGTGTTCGTGAATATAACGCAGTAAAACTACTGTTTACTACCCTGTTTACGCCTCCTAACAAAAACATTTCTTAGCTTGAAATTTGCTAAGTTAGTTTGCATACAATTCCGAAACTGCCAGATGATAGTTAGATGGAAAGAGCACTTTATTAATCCCAAGGGGGAACGGAGTTGCTCGAGCAGCCAAGCCCACGCACTAAGAAAGACTTAAGCCACTGCAGTGACCTGCCTGTCCACCATGTCTTCCTATATGTGGCTGCACATTGTTTCTGGCTGTCACGCCTGTGCGCCTGCATCTGCAGCTCTCCCTCCATCTTCCTGCTTGTCCGGTCTTCCTGTGGATGAGCCTGGCCACGTCTTCATGCCGCGTGTGCTGCACACATGTATGGATTTGTGTTGCGGCCCATATGCCTGCCTGCCGCCCTCCTGCCAAGAGTATCTGCCAGACTACGATGGTGTACTGTAGATGTGCTTTATTTCCATAGTAGCCTAATACAGTATGCAGCCTACGAATGTTTCTTAGTGTGCTTTTCTGCAGTTAGTCTACCGGTGCCAACAGGAAATGATTACACTGCAGACTATTTTCTTGACTAATTGTTTAATCGTTTGGTCAATAAAATGGCAGAAAGACTGAGCTGACATTTTTCAAAAGTCCTGCTTTCTCAAACCAACAGTCCAAAGACATTCCAATCTATTTCTTTTCACAAAAAAAAATTGAAAAAAATAAATAACCCTTCCTATCGTTAGCATTGTACACTCTGCTGGGCTTTAACAGACTAGTCTTTGGTGCACTTGTGCTTTTTGTTACCTTGTGTTGTTATAATTGCTTCCATTGTCTTCCTCATATGTGAGTCGCTTTGGATAAAAGCGTCACATTTAAGACGTTGGAACCAGTGAACCCGATCTTCCTGGAGCTGTTTCACCACCATCCCCAATGTGTGGACGTTGTTTGCAGATGTGAGCGACTCCCTCGTTTCCTTTGTGGGGACACTGCAGCACCGAGTGTCGCAGAACCTAAGTGTATGAGCAAGGCTTCCCTGAGTGATTTAAACACATTCAGAGATGCGGCCTGTCGACTCTCTGCCATGTCGGGCTTCATTTACAACGAACGGGACAGCCTATAGCACATAAGGAATATAGAACACACACAGGAATCAATAAAGGCAGATTCAGGGCAAATGCTGCGATATTTAAATCTTCGGGATTTGGAATTGAAGCCCGCTGAGGCAGATTTGTGATATTGGGCTATATAAATACAATTGACTTGACAATTCTTTCGTCCAATCCGAATATCTGCCCGTCACTCTTCCTGCCTGTAGTATGAGGCTAGGTGAGGTTTTTAAATTCATTCAAATTGGGTTTTTTTTTTTTTTTTTTTGTAATATGTGTCCATTGTGGCATGGTATGGTGATAATCGTTCCAAGCAAATTGTAATTGAAAAAAACAAAATAAAGTTAGTTGCAGCTCCTTAAATGCAACAGTTTTCTACTTTCCTCTGTTTTCAAATCAATTTAAATGTAATTTATCTATCTGATATTTTATAGAACAAACAATTCATCTTTTAATAGTAAGAGTAACTGACAGGTTAATCAATAATGAAAACCATCGTTAGTTGCAGCCCCAAAAGAGGAACAGAGTCCATGGCATTGACTTTCAAATTGATTATTTTCTACGTGATTATTTGCCATTTCGTGTTAGGTATCAATATTAGAAAACCATTCTTAATATCTTAACACTGATTTCAACCATATGTGCCTGTCCAGCTGTCTCCATGCTTCCTGTATTCTGTATATGTGCCTGTGTTTCTGTCTCACTGCTACTTGCCTGCCTGACTTTCCCTTGCAGGGACCCCCCACCCCAACTATCTCCATCCCGCCGTCCATTCACTCCCTCCCTCTCTGGCAGTGTGTGGGCTGAGGCGTCGCTCTCAGAATAGCACTGCAGCATTGAAAAGAGAGACAGCAAAATAAAAAAACAAGGGGAGAAGAAGAAAAAGACGTTTGTTCCTGTGGTTTCCCGACTTGGGCCTTTGTTTGTGTGTGTGTGTGTGTGTGTGTGTGTGTGTCCTGTAACATAAACACAAAGCGTCAGTCAATCCTGCTGGCTGGCGTCCATATCGACGCTGTCGCTCGGCTGTCATCTCACGGTGGTGCGTTTTCTTTTTTTTTTGTTGTTGTTGCTATGAATCGACTCTCTCGCTCCTCTTCCTCATTCCCTATCTTCCTCCTCCACCTCCCTCCTGTTCCCTCCATCATCACTTTATTATTATCACCTCGCTCTAATTCCTCTTTTTCCTCCATCTCCCACCTTTTTCCTCTCTGACCCATCCTCTCTCTCTCTCTTCTTTAACCCCATTCTCAACCCTCCCTCCCTCTCTCTCTCTCTCTCTCTCTGAAGCATGCTGGGAAATGTGCCAGTGCATAAGGGCATGTAGCAGTAGCGGCAGCAACAGTATGGCTCTGTATTCTAACATGGACTGGGGCGAAGCCGGCTGAGCCGTCACTGCTGTGAACTCTGTCCATAAAGGTCAATGCACTGCCCTTGGTCCTGACACAGTGAGGCGGTGGTGGAATAAAACTGGTTTAAAAATAAAAATCCATTAATGCAGCCTAGTTTTCAGACGATAGTGTGGAGTGAGGAGTATTACAGAAGGTCCATGCTTCCATTAACTCTCATCACAGTGACAATACATAATGTCATAACGATTTACTTGAGCCGGAGTTGAGTAATCTGGGGTTTGGTGGGCTGAACCGTCACTACACGGTTTAATAAAACATATTACTATCTTAACTAACACAAAACGCTCATTAAGATCAGTCACTTACTGAGTTCGGGGTGTTTTGTTGTTGTTTTTTTTACTATTTTGTAGGCCATAACCCTTCAGTTCACGCCTCACGTTTAATTAACACTTTCTCAACGTTACCAGGAATCAGATTCAAGGCAGAATAAAACCCACAATAATGAAGCACAAAAACTATCAATATCCTATCTGTGAGCGACAATGTCAGTAAAGGTGTTCAAAGTACAGTAAGAATGCACACTTGAGAAACTGTAAAAAAGGAATAGTCTCATAGTTTTGTTTGGTTTATAATCACAATATCCGAGATACCAAAGCGACTTCCTCAAATGTCTTGTTTTGGCCGATCAACAGTCCAAAACTAAATAATATTCAATTTACTATAAAGCAAGACCAAGGAAAGCAGCAAATCCTCACACTTGAGAACCTGGAACTAATAGAGCTGTCGGCCTCTTTGCTCGATAAATGAACAAAATGGTTGCCGATTAATTTTCTGCCGATCCGACTAATCGATCACTCGTTGCAGCTCCACCGGAAACCACATGGTACTGTACACAGGGCTGGACTTTGATAGCAGTGCTGATACGATACCAAGGTTTCCATACAAATACCAAAACAATACTCTTTTCTATACTACAGCCCCCCCAAATAGTAAATGTTGTCCAAACACAAGCGGCTGTACATATCTCCTTGATAAATTACGTAAAATGATTAATCAACTAGTAAAACTGTAGATGAACAAATCAGTTCAGTGACTGATCGTTTCAGCACTAACAGATACAAGAAGGAAAGACCATGTTTGGCTTATGGCCCTGCTGATCCTGTTCTGTGTTAATCTAATAAGGTTTTTAATGGCTATATTAGCGACATAAAAGAAACAACACACTCACTTAAGCAAATTCATTATCACCTGTAAATGCAATGCATGGATGCTAAAAAAGAAAAAAAATACTGGACAGAAAATGTTTAGGAATTCCTGCATCGTTAAGGTAAAAACCATCCGGAAACCTGTAACTTCCCTTAGTGGAGTCTGAGGAATCCAGGGCTTCGAATTCATCGCACGCAACACTACGATGGAACCGCTGCTTTGGTCTTAAACGTCGCCCTCTTTAGTGTGACCTTCACCCCCCCACCCCATCTACATTTACGCACACAGTCGTTTTAAAGCTGCGGACAACAGCAAGCGACTTGGAGAGTCCTTGAGTTCGGGATCCGACTAAACACCCTCTGACGATCATGACTCAGTGTCCAGAGGCATCTCCATCGTGGGCTGCGATTCAACAGACAAGACAAAAAAAAAAAAAAAAACACCACTTCATAAAACTAATGATGAAAGAATCCCATGACCCTCCCTCGCTTGACTACAGTGAACACGTAGATGTTACCTCACGGTGTGTCCGTAAGAATACAACTTCTCAGATTTTTCTATTCCATCATAAAACCCGCAACATTTTTATTTCAGCAACAAGCGTGGCAACCTACGCCTCTAAAGCCTTATTTCCTTTGTCTCCTTTTCAGTGAAAATTAGTAACAACAACAACTGCTTTGTAGGTGCTCTGGTCCAACTGGCCTCCTTTTACAGAGTCTCTCCCTGCGTAACATCCTGTCCCAGTTCCTGAAGACAGACACCATTTAAAAGCCATTACCAAACAGCGGGAGACTTGCTTTTTGGGCATTTTGGGGTGGTGTGAGGTGCAGAAAACATATTATAATAAAAGAGATTGATGACAGACTAACTGCAGAATGGCTTTTGCACAAAGCAGCCCATTTTACAGCCTCCTCCTCCTGCAGCCGCAGGCGAAGCCGCAAGAACACTCTCAGGTTTGATTACCCACAAAGTCAGCTCTACTGCCATCACTGCACAACGCTGCAAAATGATGGGGGGGGGGGGGTTTAGACAAATGCAAACTTTTTAAAGTGTGAAGTTTGTACCGGTCGGTAAAAACGCCCGACAGCTGGACTCTATCTTACAGAACCGTACCACAATGCCCCTGCTGTCATGCGATAAAGGGTTCATTTATAATCACGTTTGTCGGGTCACAAATAGTTTACGCCTAACACCAGCAGCTAGCAAACGATGCCTGACAGGGCTTAACTAACCTGAACGGAGTTTCTCAGGCTGAGCACAAACGAATGGTTAGCAGCAGTGTTAACTATTAAACAGTACTATTACTACTGAGCCACACACACACACACACACACAGTATAGCATTTCTATAAAGTATGGGGACTTGTGAAAGACAGACTTTAAAAAAAAATGAATAGTTGAAATGACTTGACTTTCAATCCGTGGATCCTACATTTCCCATAATGCAACTCTTTTGTTTAATCCCGTTCTGTGTGGTAAATGCCAGAGCCAAAAACACCAGTATACAACTGTTTACTGTTCTTACTGTCGCAGTATTAATCCCCATGGCAAGTGAACTGACCAGGGTGAGTTTAATCTGTGGAACGGCCCTTTAACATTCGCAGTCTGTTTAATGCTACTTCGTTTCTTTACTACTCATTCTGATGGGCTAGTTCTTCCACTACGCAACAAACGTCAGCAAGCATTTGGTCGTTTTTTACCTGGTTAAGACTAGGGAGGAGGAGATTTTTTTATTTTTTTATTTTTTTTAAAAAGACAGAAAAGAGAGAACTTAGGAGAGACGTGGTTTCTTCTTAAATCCCTAATTAAATGTCTCTGCTTGTTCTGAAACAAAAAATAACAGAACTGGATCTCAGTATTGGACGTGTCATTATTTGTTGCTTGACTTTGAGCATCCCGTAAGGTAAATTATAGCCAAAGACAAGTCCAGCTGAGTGCCCTTAAATCCATAGTTGGAAACTAAAATTAGATAATATGGTCTCGGGAGTCTGGGGGGGGGGTCTGATCTTCTCACACCTGGGCGACGGCAAGTTCCTCGCAAAAGTGTGAAGTCCGGTTTGTGAAAACTGGCACCTGCCCTTGGTTGGTCAGTGACAGAGCACAAAGTATCAGTGCAACAAAATGTAATACAGCAAATGAACCAAAACAGGCAAACATAATGTGCAAAAAATGAATTAAAAGTAATAATTTGTAGTAAAAAGCAAAGGATAATTCTGGGAAATGTCTTCTTCTATGAAGGGAACTATGAGGAATAAGTGCTTAATCAATCAACAAAAGGTTTAATCAATGCTGACAGGGTGAATCCCGGCGTGTACAGAGCGAGATGTAAATGTTGTTATTGATTGCATCATGCACTCTCGGTTCATTACACCATACGCTCTCAGCGCAACTGCGAAGCAGACAGCGACAGCCGCCGCGAACGAGGACAATTGTGAGACATCTCGCAGATATCACACAGATTTCTCTGCTCCGCTAGTCCCGACGCTGCCGGCCTGCGAAAACCACTTTGAATATTTCTTTCAAAACAGTATCAACTGTATAATTAGTCGATCTGATCTAAGCGACAATTATTCCCTTTCCACGGAAACAGTGGTGTCGTTTTTCTTAGTGACAGCTTCAGAAGGCGTAAACTAAACATAATGTGTTGCTGTCCTGTATGTGCGGCAGCGGGATGTTGCCACACTGTCCCATCTGTTAAAGAGGTGGATAATATGAGAGTGTGTGTGTGTGTGTGTGTGTGTGTGTGTGCGCGGGGGGGGGGTCCTCACGGAGCTGCACCTCCCTCACGGCCAACTGGAAGGTGTCGGCCCAGTGAGGAGCATCTTCAGTCCTCGTGGCGCCCCGGTCGGTCGTACACACCTCCGGCCCTGAGAGCTGTGACTAACCGCTCGATACACAACGACTTCAGTTCGATCAGTGGCACTTGCTGGCCGCTCCGCCTCGCTGAGACACTGACGCTGGCGCTGGCAAGCAGAGCCGACGAAACAAGTCGACAAACAGGTGTCGTCCCAGGAAAAAAAAAAAAGAAAAGAAATACATTTGCGGGAAGAACGCAGATGAAGTCATTGCAGGGTTATTATTGAGGGGCTGCACTGCGTATGGCGACCACTACGATCATCAAAACTCCTTGGATTAAATAAGCAATTACAACAAGCTGCACTTCTACACAGAGGAATACACTGTACCGTTATTTTCCCCCCAGTGTCCGTAACATGTCACTCAGTTTGCCACTAAATGCTTTTACGCGCGAGGGGATCGGAAACATTGTCACGTCTACAGCAACATGCACGTTGCTTGACTTTGAACACCGTGATGAAAATGTGCTGCTTACTGATGGTTAAATATCATGGAGGCTTTTTCAACGCTTTTCATGCGTGGGAGAAATTGAAGATAAACCAGAAGAAATCTACTGTCAAACATAAATGGGTAATAGGACCTAAAATCTGTAGTATAGCAGAATAAATTGTCAGTTACCAATAAATGTACCAATACTGTGTTATTTAATACGTCAGAATTCCTTCCTGTCTGCTAGTGTAAATTACACTTGCAGACAGTATGAATTACTGTATGACCAGTTCAATACGTTGGACTCGCGCTCTGTGGGCTAATTCGTCAGCTGAATTTCTGGTTATATGGTTGTTTTAGCCATTTTAAGCTTAAATAGATGAGATTCACACAATTTACTCACCCGTATGCATTTCTTACCGACTTAAATTTCCACTCGTGTCAAAACTCTTTTCATGCAGGAAAAATGTAGGCTGCAGGAGAAACTCAGAGTGGAGCTACAAAATGAATACAGTGAAATACAGCAGGGCATTGTCGCCTATTTAGGATATTACCTTGATAACAATACATGTAATTGTAACATGTCTTTTAAGTACATCCGGCCCTACTTTCTCCCTCTTGTCTGCTCATTTCTGACTGACTGAATGACTGTACGACCACATCAAACCTCTGCACTTCCGGGCCGTGGGCTGGTTGGGTGGGTGGGTGATCTGGGTAAAATCCTCTATCACTGTGATTTTACGTGGCAATATCGAGTTACTTTGATATCCGGAAGGTTTCGTGAAAAAAATGCTTATCAATAAAATAGACAGGGCAGGGAAGTTTGTATTTGCTAACGCGGGGAATTAAATACCTCACAAATACAAAAAGGTACAGCGTTACATTAATGCAAAATCATATTGATACAAAAAAAAAAAAAAAAAACACACACACACACACAAAAATCCAGCATTGGTTCAGTCACACTGAGTTCAGACACAGAGGTTGGCAAAATTCACAAATTCATTAAAGCTCAGATGCTGACAAATCTGTTCCCTCTCCTCCTTATTTCCTATTAGCAGAGAGCCGTAGCAGTGTACAAGACAGAGTCCTGTTTATCCGCCGCTGACCTTCGCTTTCACCGCTGAAAATGACAAATGGCAGCAACGGCAGGCGGTAAATTTAAACTTTTATCCGTTGTCTGGTTAAAGTGCTCCCTGCAAGCCGGCGTCTGCACTCAGCCAAAGATCTGTTACGCCACGTCAACTTCAGGAGTCTCCCTGCTAATCTTTCATTAATATCAAATTAATAATTTAAGCTTTTTATCTTAATATATTTTTGAACCAGGACCTCCAGTATTTGGATCAAGTAGCTTGTGTATATCATTGCCATCATAATTGTATACGTTGTGATTTTTATGCTATGAATCTATTCTGTACTTACGACATCTATTGCATGTCTGTCCGTCCTGGGAGAGGGATCCCTCCTCCGTTGCTCTTCCTGAGGTTTCGATCAGTTTTTTCCCCTGTTAAAAGGTTTTTTTTGGGTAGTTTTTCCTTATTCGAATCGAGGCTCTAAGGACAGAGGGTGTCGTATGTTACAGATCGTGAAGCCCTTTGAGGCAAAGGTGATTTGTGATACTGGGCTATATAAATAAAATTGAATTGAATTGAATTGTGAAACATTAGCAGGCTGCAGTTGTTATTTCAATGTGTCAGACACCTATTCTTAATCAACATGTAAGTATAAGCATCAGAATCAGACTCGGTATCGGCAGATACTCAATAATTAAAGGACTTGAAAACTTGATTGGGGCTATTGTAGTTGTTGCTGCCGTTCTAAGATTAATTTTACGGGGAGTATAGGAACTCAGGCAATTTTGCAATTGAAAATATTCAATACGAGTACATACAGGTCCAGCCCTACTGTCAAACCACTACCAGCTGGCACAAGAGCAATGTGGCAGATTAAAACGATATTAGTCCACATATCCTGAACTGAAGGTGTGGGAGATTTGCATATAAAAGCTTGCCCCCCCCCCCCCTTCCGCAGTGAGGTCATCCAAAAAAACAAACAGAGCTAGAGAGTCACTTAAATTCCCACCAGTGAAAACCGCCAAAGTGTGAACAATAGGCAATGTTCTAATTTCTCTTTGCATAAGGCATGTAATTGACTCTAAAAAGGCTTCCAGTCCTGCCACGCAGGCTCTGAATCTGCTCCAGCGTAACTGCCTACATTCCCAACTGACATGGGAACAGCCAGCACCGAGCCCGACAAGGTCGGCCACATGTCACCATCCAAACGGAAAACCTTTAATTAAAAAAACGTCTGCTACGCAACAAATGGGTCAGTTTTAAAATTTGGGTCAGTTTTTTTTTTTTTATAAATCTCGGATCCCGTCGCACTGTTTAAAGCAGGTGAGCAGAGGCGTCGGCCTGAGAGCGCCGCACTTTTCAGAGAGCATCATCTGAAAGACACAAAAGTCTTTCATCCGGCTCCCCCGCCCCACCACCACCACCTGTAACCAGACACATCAACTTTTCCCTCTGACATCAACGATGCAGTGGAGGAGCTCCAGGAAGAGGAGTCACCGCGCAGCACAAACACAATAGCGTTTGTTCCTGAAGGTTGTTCTGTGCTGAGAACACACAGTCATTACGGCCATTTGTTCCCACGTCCCCGCTGGTGACGTCAACACCTGAGACTGTCCTAAAATCCCCCCAAAACACACATCAGATTAATCACCGCTGACTCATAAAACAACCAAGATGGATGGCGAAGCTGCAGACGATCCACCTCCTCCGCCACATAGGGAATGGGCACCCCGGGCCCGGCCGCCATAAGTGAGCTAAAGTCATCCATCGGGCTACAAAGGGACAGTAACTTCTAATTATCAACTGCACTGCCTTTTAAGACGCTAAACTCTGCAGCGGAGGTAAAGATCACCCAAAATAAACACCAGAGTGCCTTTGTACTTTGCTGAGGTTTAAAGGAGCAGCCCCCCTCTGCTACTCTGACGCCGTTATATCATCCTTCTGTTATGTGCAGCGCTTTTGTCATCCAACTTGGTGTACCCACTTTCTCGTCTGCTTCCACTTCAGTCAGTGATTCCCTGCGTCTCCCAGAATGCCTTTCAACAGCCCCCAGAGAGTGGGCGTAAACTTGTTGATTTCACTCAAAAGGTAGGCGTACATAGGCACACAGACAACTTGAAAAGTGTAATCACTCTGCTGCAGGGGTATAAAAACGCGGCTATGCCCCGACACCGGGCCCGTCGCCTGTGGATGTACGGAGGGCTCCCGCTTCCATCTTCTGCAGAGGATCTGTAGCCTCACGTTGACGTTACATGGTGGCGTGAAACAGCTGCTCTCGGAAGAAGCGTTTTGATTTTCAGGAGCCGACATGGAAGTCTTACAGCTGATGGTTTACTCGATGAGTCGACTACTTGCTCGACAGAAAAATCGACCTACAAAACAACCCTGGCAATCGACGAAGTCATTAAAAGTGAGACGTATTCTCTCAAATGTGAGGATCGGCTGCTTTTTCTCGGTTTCGCTGTCACTGTTAATTGAAAATCTTTGGGAATTTGGCATGTCGGGCACACTGAGCACCTTAAAGCCATCATCTTGAGCTCTCAAAAACTTAATTGCCAGATTAATCAATAACGAAGATAAGCATTACTTGCATCTCTACTATGTTTTACCTCATTAGAAAGGCAATATCTTTGAGTCGGACATAACAAGCTATTTTAATCTGGGGGCTCTGGGACATTTTATAGACTAAACAATTAATCGATTAATTGAAGAAGAAGAAGAAAAAATGTTGAGCTAACGGCGAAAACAGTCAGTAGTTTCAGCGCCTAAAACATTTCCTGTTACCAAACGGCAGCGAGGATGCCACAAGCTGGATGGGATGTGAAGATGCCACGACATCCGCGTTTACAGCGTGGGAACGGCTAATCAATGAAGTAGCCGTTTGAAAGGAAATGAAGTGATATATTAAGCAAAACAGTCCCTGATTCCAGCTTCTCAAACGAGAAGCCTAATATTATGACAAGCCGAATATCTTTGGGTTTTTGACTGTTTGGACCCGTTCTCTGGGAAACTGAGACCGTCATTTCGCCAGCCAAACAATCGGCTCGAAAAATGAATTGACTGACTAATCAACGGAGGAAAATAACCATTCGTTGCGCTCCCACTTCAGGTTGCTAAGACATTCCCTGCTCCCAAGCTTCGGTGAGGCCTTGCTGGAAAGACCAGGATGTGATGTGGGAAGAATTGAAATGATCCACGTTTATTTACAACACAGTAATCAAAGAACACCGATCTCAGGAAGGCAGGGTGTAACGCCAAAAGCCGGCCTTTTTTTTTTTTTGGTTTCGTTTAAGAGACTCAAGCGTTTCAGGCCGGATTTTTGATTTTGAAGTCTCGAGCAGTCAGCTTTGCTGCCAGTGAAGCATCACACCAGAATTGTTATGTGGCCCAAACAGGCCGCTTCGGAGCGCGTCAATTACGGAGGATGGGAAGCACTTCTCTGATGTACCCTCACTTCGGTAACCCGGTGAGGCAGGTGTAGGTGTGCAGCTCTAAAAATCCTGCTTAAAAAAAAACAAAAACAAAAAAAACACATCCTCAACCACACAGCAGGCCCTGCAACCAAAAATGCAAGGTGATATCATCCACAAACACGCACCTACGCAGACACCTACACACATGCATGCCGAAACACACACACACACACACACACACACACAGTAAGTTAGGTAAGGCTAGCCAGCACCTGTGAGCCCATGAGGCAGCAGTGCGGAGGGGAGCAGGGGGTTTACAGTGTTTCTGCATTAGCATGATGCATTAGCATTCATGAGGCAATTATGCCAGTCATGGCACTCATGTATGTGTGTGTGTGTGTGGGTGTGTGTCTGTGTGTGATCTTTTTCTTCATACCACAGACACAAACTCTCACACCCATCCATGCATACAAAAACCCACAGACTGTACAAAATAGACAAAAAACACACAACTATTTCTTCCCCCCCCCCCCTTTTTCTTTCTTTTTTAGGTGAGTCCGTGTCTGGGTGATGCCGCTGCTGCATTCAGGGCACCACAGTGAGACACAAAAAGGGAGGGTTGTGTTGCATTATGCCGAGGCGTTACTGTATTGTATGTATGTATTGTATTGCATTGTGTTGTATGTCTGTATGGCGGCAGATGAGACAACATGCTAAAAGCCGTTCGTCTGACACACTGCAGCAGCAGCAGCAGCAGCAGCACAAGACAGTGTGAAGGCAGCAAAATACCTGCTTTTCTTTTACGCAGGGGCTCCACAGAGAGGATGCTGATCCTATAGATGCGGCACCCGACACCATTTTTTCCCCCCCTCTGAAGAAACCGAGAAGAGAAAGGGGAAAAAAAAACAAAAGAACAGCGCCTTGTATATGAACTGAACTAAAATGCGGTGGAGATAACTGCCCCCCCCCCCCCTCCCCTCCTTAATAAATCAATGGAGGCTCAACAATAAAGCGCAAACATTGCAGTCCCACACATGCGCCCTAGCAGTGAAAATGTGGCACATTGACGCCTTTAAGTTCCCATTACCTGTCAGGAATTACGCTGAAAATATTATTGATAATAACAAAATAAAGCTTAAAAAGGTCAGCTGAGGGTGTTGTGATGTAACGTTAAACCACGACACTCACGGACCCAAATGTGACAGGCAGGGTTAAAAACATGATGTGCCACTTCAATTCACATGTTTTTTTTTACGTCTCTAAAACAAGCAGAGCTCAGGGAGAAAGACATGTATATATATATCATTACTTCTTTTTTTTTTTACCTGCTTTCTGGTTTGCCGTCTTCGCAGGGACGCTATTGTGATTCCTGGATTTTCAAAGGAAAGGTGTCACCTACATTTTTCATTGTAATTCCCGGGGCTGGAAGTGGAAATGGATTCGCCGCAGTGAAGCCTCGCTCGCGGTTCCCCTCCAGTACAACAAATAAATAAATAAATAACGCAACGACAGCGCGTAAAATCAGCGAGAGGACGCGCTTCGGAAGGACACGTCTTTCGGGGACACGGTCACGTCCTCTCGGCGTTGCCGTCGCGGTGAATGTCTGAGCGCTTCTCCCCGCGATGCTCCGCAGGCTCCACGTACGACGCCGACGTTGCTCCCTCTGCCTCTCCGCCAGCAGCCGCGCTCGCACGGGTCCGCTGCGCTCCGTGGCCAAGTCATTGATTGGACAACATGGCACTTCCCCCTACGCTCGCATTCCTCAAGTGCTGGGAACGACCAGCCAATCCGACAGCGGACGGTTCTAACCACCGGTTCTGATTGGCTGAGCCGCGTTCGAAACCGTCTAGTGGATTCCCGAGGCGCGCGCACCTGTGACTGCTTACAGTTCATGTAGCCGTTAATGTAGCTTAGTGTTAATGTAGCGGACCAGAAGTGACCCGGCAGCCTTGTTAACGGAGCTATGTTGCTCAGAGGAATCACACATCAAGTCATATAACGTTAGTTTTTAATTATTTTTTTTTTACATTTCAGCGAACATTATCTTCATGGTATTTGAGTTCTTAATCACAACACCGAACCATATTTTCTCCCATTACACTTGCAACCTAGGCTAACGTTTGGTCGACGAGCTAGCTACTGTCCTAATTTAGTTTGCGTCATGGCTGCTCTGTTTTTTATCTTTTTTTTAATCACGGGCTTAATGAGATTTTCAAGTTTAAAAAAAAAAGTTTAAAAAAAACCCTTGTCCTCTAATGTTTCGGTATCCGTCGCTGGAGTTGCCTCAATTCTTGAAGGTATAACGTTAAGTGAATGTTAACGTTAGTTGATTAGCGTTACTAACTTTAGCTAACGTTAGCGACTAACGTTGAACGGGGGTGTTTGTTAGCATCCAATAGTCCCAATAGTTTGTACAGCAGCAAGGAGAGAGAGGTTACAGATATTTTCGAAAATGTGCTAACGCCCTTTAACTTAAAATTGTACTGTAGCAACCGAATATTCAGAAGGAATATTTCACATTTTTGTCAGTCTGGTTTAGGTGCATTTCTCCTGCGTGCACTTCCTTACAATGGAGGTTATTAGTGTTTTAAAAAAGACATTTAAAACATTTAGCAACAACGTGTCTTTACATAAACAATGTCCAGGTTACTCTGGATTTATAAGGCCAGCGCTCACTGGAACAACTTTCTACTAAAGAAATAGTCCCCATGAAAAGTGGGTTCTGGGGATTAAAGGGGACGCTGTTTCTGGAAAAGACATGTTGCTGGTGGGATTTTTTTTGGGTTTTTTTATATATAATGCTGTGAGGAATTCTATTCATCTCTAATGTGCTATAACCAATCATGTGCATGACTAGATAGTGGAAGTAAGTGAGAACGTGTTTTTGTTTAATAATTTGGGTGAGCCGACCTTTTAAAAGAGAATAAAGTATGCAACCATAAAAGTATGGTTTATGTAATCTTTTTTTTTTTTTTTTTTTGATTTCCCAGTCCCACCACTCTCGGTTGTAATGTATAATCATCTAGTATGGTAATTCACTTTACAAGATTAATACCGGACTGATAAAGGTGTGTGAACTCCCTTCGGTGAATAAAGAGGAGTTTTAATATGAGTTGAGGTGGGGTTGCTCTCGCCTTCCTGCCTGCTTGGAGCTGTTCAATGGCTGCTTGATGAATGGGAGGAAAGAGGGAGGGAGGAAGGAGGATGCAGAAGCGCCAAGTGATAATGTGGTGTCATCAGTTACCTTGGCAACCGCAGCTTGCACATCTAACGTGTTAATTATGAACTTTTGCCAGGAAATTAGCAGACGCTTGTTCCCTGATCTTGGCCCGGCCTCTGTAGCTCCGGGACCGCTTGCCTCCATCGCTCACTGCCGACGTGGACGACAAGAGAGGGAAAAATGTAATATGCAAATCTCTACGGCGCTCCGCCTCAAGCCCCGGCTTACATCCCCCTGCAATGAAAAGGTAGTCCTGATGCAAAAGCCCCAGGCAGCACCATCTTAACCCTGCAAAAAGCAACGCTGGCTGCAGTTTACAAATTTTCTTTTAGCACGCGGACCAAAAATAAGACCGCCGAGGACCATTTTAGACATTTGCTCATTTGGGTTCAAATGACATGGCCATAAATAGCAAAGATAAAAGATATACAAATCCTGGATAGATGCATAGAGTGCTCACACTTTAGCAGCAGCAGCAGCAGCAGGCCAGTCGGTTTTGTAACGTGCACACAGGCATGTCAGTGGAAAATAACAGATCAAACAACGGACCTCTCAGGTCAGCAGGCAGAGAGCTTCGTGTTAACGCCTGTCAGTGTTTTAAGCCTCTTCAGCGCTGCGATTTGAACGCACGTGGTGGCTGGGTTTAAAAGATCTGGAGTTAGTGATTATTTCTGTCTTCCTGTTGTTTAAATGTTTCGTGGTTTATTTGAATGGATACGTGTTGGTCTTGAGACGTTTTAATTACCGCGAGGGACCTCTAACATAAATGAAATGAATTGAATGTACCCCATCTTCATGTATTTTTCAATACTTTGATGCTTCAGAACTGACCCTCTATGATAATATCCTCTTACCACACGACACTGGATTCACTTTGAGCATTTTATTTATTCATGTTTATGCAAATGAATTCTTAATTTGAAGGCATAATGTGTCCCAGAGTTTCTCGAACGGTTGAATAAGTCCAACCCGGGGACGTGGGACAGATTTTAGAAATACTGTGGGGATTTTACCACAGTACATGCCGTTTTGTTTTTTTTTCTTCTTTTGGATAAGAATGACAAAGAAGGCTTAATACTTTCATTGTATTATTTGCTCATTTTTAGACAAATTCCTTTAAAAATGACTAAACGTCTTACTTTTTAACGCACACGTTACAAAAATCCATGCAGGGATGCAACTAAGTAGACCGCCTTAAAGAAAGTCGATGATAAAGTATCTTGTGCCCTGTTCATTTTATGTTATTAATTAAACGTGGCACCCATTTCCTTTCAACCAAAAAAAAAAAAAGAGCAACGGTCTAACTGTGAAAGTATAAGTTGATCAGTAATTATTATCCCGGCAGAGTATTTCCACACATAATTTTCACTAAAATAGAAAGTTATATATAGTACAGAGGGCAGTGGTTGCTGCTAGGTCCTGAGTGGCTGTTAACCTGCCCAAAAACTGTCATCATGGTGGGCAGTTTTTGTGTCCCATGATCTCGGTTTTAGAGGTTGTTCGCCCTAAATACTTGATATTTTTGGAGATTTAAATATAGTATACATTGAACCTTCTGAAAAGCATACTGATGAACAGACCACAGTATGTGAGGATTTAAAAAGATCATGTCAGCCCGCAAAGTGGTTAAATCGCCACTGCCTCGTTTACTAGGTGAAGCCACGCTCCTCAGCTCCGCTGTTTTGCATTGAACCTCTCCAGTTAGACTCTTGCCAGCTGCCTTCACGCTGCCATCCATTTTCATGCAGATGCGCGTTTCATTCCAAGTCTGTAGGTTTGAGTGGAGAGAGCCGCGCTGACCTGAGTTCAGCCGAAACACTGTGGAGGAACCGCAGATGGAGAAGCTACATGTTGGCCTCTGCAGAAATAGCCAGAGGAGTTGGCACTCATCTACCCAACCGCTTGCCAGCTGTTCCCTCTCCAAAGACAACTCTGGTAGGCCTAATCCTTTAATATATATCCCACAATATTATACACATATCAGTGCAAAAATACAAGGCAGATTAGGCGTATAGTAGAACATGTCATCCATTTCACTGCAAAGACACACTGAAGGTCCCTGCAGGTGAAGCTTGCCTGCAGTGAATTTTCATGACAAAAGCTTCAAGAATCAATGGATCGATACGTTCACTAAACTTGCGATCGACGCACGGCTGGAGATCAGTTCTGTGCAGCACACTGAATTAAACGTGTGTGTGTGTGTGTGTTCAGCCTAGCCCACACTATTAAGTGCACGTAAGGAGATTTGGATTTAATAATTTAAAAACCACCTTTACAAATGCAGTTTCATTGGTGAGCATCCGGAACACGTTCTTCAACAGGAGTCTATTTTCTTCAGTCGATCGTAACGCAAACAAAGCCGTCACCGAACCAACAGTGCGACTGGAAACCTCAAACTTAAAAACGATTAAAGAAACCTTCAGCTGAGGCCAAAACGTTGGGTCTTTGTGTCAGTTCACGTCCAGAGGGAATAAAAACAACACGGCTGCTGGGGCGAAAACACTAAAACAAGTTGATTCAGCAAACCTGCTCCGGTGTCGTAATAGCTTAGAAATGGATTAGAAATCATTAGAGAAGTTATTGGACAGAAAATAGGTTTGCTTCCAGATCGGCAGCGTTTTGGCAGCTATCCGTTTTTCTTTTTCACGTCTCACATCGGTACATCATTCATACAGTTGGTACCTCTCTCCACCTTCTGCGGTGCACGGTTTACGTCCAGTCCACGATTATTACCGACGTTCGTGCAGCAGACTGGAGTTCACATCCCGCCGCAATCCAGCAGCTCATGTTGGAACTCGGTCACACAACCACAATCTTTCCTTAGCCTTAAGAACACCGTCGCTACCATGCGTATACATTGTAGACAGAAATGATTTAAAAAACGTTGGCATTGAATATAATGCAGCGTTTTGCAGAATTGGCTAATACCAACTCTGGCGATAATGTTACTAAATGTTGGCCTTTGTGTAAAAGATGCTATAGAGTTCTACTAAATGGATAGATAGTTCTGGTAGTAAAGAAGTACCGAGTGTCGAAGCTTTGAACTTTTCTATTATCTAACGCTTGAAACAAGTAGTCCGATAGATGCTCTCTGTATGTTGTGCACTTTAGTCCGGCTATGTTTGGTGTATGTATTTGTCCTTTTGTTCTGTCTGGCTATGTGTGTTTTTCTTTCTCTCTGCTGTACTCAGGTCTCTCTTGCAAAAGAGATCTTGAACTCAGTGAGATGCCCTGATCAAATAAAGGTTATATATTATTAAAAAAAACCCAAAAAACCAACAACTTGCAGTTTAAAAGTTCAAAAAAAGGAAAACCTCGCCGTAACCCTCCTGGAAAAACCCGGTAGAGATGATAAATAGCAGTTTAGATCATTAAAAAAAGCAACAGCAGCCTTTTGTGTTTTAAAAGAAATATCGTTGATCCCAAGGACGTGATGTTTTCCTACGCGTGACCATTGAAGGAACAGAGCGGAGGAAGAGGAAGCTCAAACCTTCAGGCGTTATCACCCGAAAATCCTCAGTTTTCAAGCAGGTAATCGGTAACAAAAGATTCAGTATCGAGTGCAGTTACAAGTGCGAGGTACGGGTGTCTGTTCAGCTTGTCACAGAGCCCATTATAGAAACTACAACTTCGCGGCGAGCCTCGGTTTATAGATCATCATCAGGACAGAATTGAGGTTGAAAAAGAAGCTTTTTGGGAGCTCTGGATGGAAATGTAACAGAAAGCTGGAAATGAGACAGGAAAGAAAAAAGCTCAACAGAGGGATGGTTTTGTTTTTTTTTCAAGAGCAAAATTAGAGCGTGTGGAGGAGGAAGATATGGCCGAGCAGATATGATTCAGAGGGGGCAGCTTGATGTGAGGTACTTCTTGAAGAAATGAACCTTTTAATGATCCCCTCGGGGAACCAGTCAGCAGAGGATGAGGAGGAACTCCACGGTTCTGATTGGACGAGGAAGGTCAGACTCTCAGGTCTCATGCAGCTGACAACACCTGATTTGTTTTCTCTGGCCGTTTTTCTTTTAACCCCCGCCGTCTCCCCCACTCGCTCCTCTGGACAGGAAGTCAGTGAAATTCCTCAGAGGGTTTTCTGCTGCGGTTGGTGAGTGTGGGAGAACGAGCGCCGTCGTCTGCAAGATAAGTTTAAAGATACAAGAAAGGGATCTAGACTATGTGACACCCATGTTAGACTGCTGTTAAATATCACGCGTCGATCCCGATGGATCCTATCTGAACACAGACACATAAACTTGACCTGAAGTTTATTTTTTTACCTAGCAAGTTTCTAGTTTGGGACTAGATTAGCCTCTTTTTTTTTTTTGCAGGTTTCAGCAGATGTATGACAACATCTTAATGCAGTTTATGCAGAATCCAGACTATAACGCTAGAAGAAAATAGTGTGACATTATGGGAAATACGCTTGTTCACTTTCTTGCCGAGCGTAAGATGAGTGGATCAATGTCACTCTTATGTCTGTAGGTTAAGTATGAAGCTAGAGGCAGGAGGCGATTAGCTTAGCTTAGCAAAGAGACTGAAAGTAAGGGGAAACAGCTAGCCTGGCTCTGTCCAGAGTTCAGAAATATACCTACCAGCACCTCCGATGCTTATTAATTAACACGTTGTTTCTTGTTTGTTTAACCCGTAGACAAAACAGAAATGTAAAAACAACTATTCTTCTGTGCTAGTTGCCTAGCAACCATATGACGCAACAAGACCGCAGGAAGTCACTGCCCCCGACTGTTGATCGCCATGAAATAGTAAGAGTGCGCAACTCCCCCTAAAGCCACAAATTGGACATTTTCACGTTTCAGTTTGTCCACAGATTGAACAGCTCTTACAGAACAGCCCTGTGAGTCCTGCAGCCATTGTGCAGTGAATCAATTGTCCTGCAAGACGTAGATACAGGGTGTTCATTTGTGACCTTTCCGACAGAGCAAACCAAGTTGTATAAAGTCTTTTGTGGCTCCAGCGGGAGCTGCACAAAATCTGATAAATGTAATGTCACTGTGACGTCGGTTGGGGCTGAAGACTACAAGTTTGAAAAGCTGCAAACCTGGAAGCGATTGTTGGTTGTCGGACGCTGTTGCTGGAGCACACGAAGCTGAAGTTAGTGTTACGGTTTACTTGGAGGCTGGACTCAAATGCAGGACTCAGACAGGGAGCAGTGAAAAGAAAGGGTTTATTGATAAGAGGGGAATGACGGTGGAGGCCGGGGTCGGGAATCCAGAGCAGACAGGGAGAGTGTGGCGGAAATGGCGGTGGAGGCGGGCGGGCAGGCGGTGGTCCGAAGACACAAAACACAAGTTAGCAGGCGGCTAACAGACAAAAGGGTAACGATGGCAGGACGTGGCCGATAAGTAGCTACCACGGAGGTTGAAACAAAAGTCTGGCGAGACAGACAGAGGGGAAACAAGAGACACAGGGAAGGGGAAAGACAACTGGAAACGCTGTCACAATCGTTACTTTGATTTGAACCAGCTTACGTTTTGTAGCTCAGTTACAGCAAGTAACGGCAACGGAAAACCGTTTGCATCCCAAACGTGCTCAAGCATGGTCCCTGCAAAGGCAGGTGTGTGAACATGAAAGACACAGTGATATCAGCTGTAGATCTTAATTCTTGGTGCTGGTATTACTCATATTAGTCAAATCCTGATGGGGAAATGAAGAAAAACCCTGGGAAAGGAACGTTTGCAGACCCTTGTTTATAACTCAGCCAACACTGATTGGATGTCTCTGCAATAGAACGGAGGGAAGCCTCCAAGGGTCCATTCCAAAAATGCTAAAATATAATTGAATAATTGAATTTCATTTTATGTTTCAAAACAGCATAACAATCAAAACTAGACAGCCACAGATGACTCATAACTGACACACGATGGACATGTTTGTTTTTGAAACACGCTTTGTGTGTCTCAGACGTTGGACACACTGTCAAGTTGTAGAGGCCATTGTAATCTAATTACAGTACATGTAGCCCATGACCTGACCAAACCCGTACAACCCAAGCGCTCTTGTGCATGTCCCTGTTGGTCGCAAAATCAATCAAGACAATAAATGAGTCGTGCTTGGTGGTAATGTGTTGATTGTGGGACAGCTTGTTGCTCCCCTCTGCTGTCCTGCTCTGACGCGATGTTCTGCGATTGAGTCATAGTTTAGTTTCCCCTGCAGGCTGTTTTCATGTCACCCTCCAATCGGAGGCCACAGACAGGAATAACACAGCACGAGCGGCCGTGGAGCCGCGACGGTCTGAGGTGCAGCCGGACTCTCCACCCGTGCCGCTTCGTGTCCTCCCACCCCATCTCTCCTCGATCATACCGTCGCATGAAGCTAAAGCCGCATGAGGAATCAGCATGCTGAGGGCGTCTCCGCAGTAAGCAGCTGTGCAGAGCCTCCGGCGGTTCAGAGGGTTGATAGCCGGGCTGGGAAACTTTCTCCGGGCTTTTTCCCAAGTCCGCTCCAGCACCACCACCTCCGACGCTCCTCTCTATTGTACCATGTATGAACGGATGAGCGTCAAGACGGTAGAATGTAGGTCAAAGCAAAAAGATGGCGTCCCGCTTTAACCCGTAGCACGCCGTGAGGTATGCGCGCTCAGGAGCCTGAGGGCAATGCTCTCGAACTTTAGGAGGATTTCTTTGGTCATTTTCAGCATTCATGTTTGAGGCAACACAACGTATTTTCCCGTACGAGCAAATGTTCCCGTCCACGTACAGTCCGTTCTACATTGTGTTTTAGCAGGCGTAACGAGGAGGAGGAGGAGGAAAATGAGGTCTTTGGTTCTGTTCCTCTTGTTTCCTCGTCTTTCTCTCATTATGTTCAGCCTTTACATCACTCCCTCCGGGGCAGGAGCGAGGGTAAGGGGTGGCGGTGGGGTGGGGGTGTTTGACGCTGCAGTCGGCGCAGCGCTGCTCTCAGTGGTGGACCTGCCAGACCTCCGTACAGTCAACAGACAGGGATGAGTCAAAGTGTCCTCTGGCCAGCACAAAGTGCGTCACTCATACACATGAGCAAACACACACACACTTACACAGAGAACACGTACAACCCATATGCAAAGCGCTGCCCGGTGAAAACCCCGTATCTCCAAAATGTCAACTTGTGTGAAACCAAAATGCTGCTTTGTTTTCAGGACGAGCACTGCGAAAGGTTTAGAGCAAACGTGACGGTACGGACCGAGCAGACACTCCTGGGCCGCAGCCACGTCCCGCTCCTGTGTTGGTTTTATAGGATACTTTTCCCTCAAGAGCAGCAAATACACTTAGAATCGAAGCGAAGACGAGTCACTTCGCAGAAAAAACAGCCTCGTTTTCGGCTTGACTGCTGTGCTTTTTGGAATTTATCCACCAGGCTTTTAGAACTCGTGTTTTAGAACCGAGCTGCTGTAGCCGCTTTTCTAAACGCCATTACAACAAACGTTGACAGGAAATTGCTCTGGTGAGTTCATTCGGCCCAACGTACATAACGTGGGGGGACAAAGACAAACCAGACCAATGGTCCACAGCCGCGCTAGCAGCTCTGTACTCTGTACGCAGAGTGGGGTTTTGAGCTAAGTGCTAATATCGGCCTACAAACATGCTCACAAAGACAATGTTAACATGCTGACGTTTAGCAGGTACAATTTCTGCCATGTTCTCCGTCGTAGTTTGCCAATGAGCTCTAAACACAAAGTTCAGCTGAGGCTGATGGCAATGCGATTAGTTTTGCAGGTATTTGGTCAGAAACCAAAGTACTGGACACGTTAAAATCTTGGCCCAATGATAGCGATGGAGGGGTAAAGGATCACCAGAGTTGTTGCAATTCATCCTGTAAACGTGAGGTAGAAATTCCATGACCTCCAGTAGTTTTTCACTCAAAACCATAAATGTCAACCTCATGGTGGCGCTAGAATAAAGGTACGGGGTCTTCTAATGGATTTCTCGGGTTTAAATCAAGTTATCTACATTAAGGTCGGTTTACTCGCTGTGAGAACAGCTGTGGCTCTGCAGTGACCTCTCTAAAAAATAACCCTCATGATGTAAGAGTGATGTCACCAGGGTTGCCTCCGCTTGGAGACTGCAGACTATTTTAAGGACAAGTGTGTTACAAACTGCTGGTGTGGAGTTTGGAAGACGTGGGCATTTATCAGGCGGGGACGGTCTAATAAAAATCCTACCGGTTGCATTATGGGAAATGTAGGATCAAGTGTTTTGTGCCATTGATCCATACTAGGGATTAAAAGATGTCTGGATATCTCAGAATATTGCTTCATAACCTCAGTGAGATTAGATAAACTGTATATATGGTCGCACACAAACACATATATGCAAAGTTAAACAGCAGTGCGCTTACAGTATGTAGAGGTCTTACACGCACCCTACACACACACACACACTCGATCACTTGGACCCATTCACTCATTTCCACACACACTTGAGACGTAACTTGTGCGAACAGGCCTGATAACCCCCCCCCCCTCCAAAAAGAAAAAAAGGACACAAAAACTTCTGCAGGCGGTGACCTGGCTCAAGCCACGTTATAATGTGGCATTGCAGCAAGTCGGCCAAGAAAAAGATGGGAGAGCGAGCGTCTCTGCAGCCGTCGCACTGCCAAACAGCAAAACACGGCCATATGGCGGCGCAGCTCCATATGTCGCCCCACGGTTTACACGAGGAGTAAACAAGCGTCGCCGCCCAGGCACGCGCACATGAGAGCAGAAAGAAGTGAGTGGAAAGAGCAGAGAGTGGAAAGAAGTGGGGAAGGCGGTAGCCCAGAGGTGAGGGGAGGGGACACATGCCATCGAGGCGCCCTTCAGCAACACGGTTAACTCCCGGTCGCTGCGAAGGAGGAAGCTGCTGGGTGTGAATGTGTGCGACTGTGAGGGAGAGGAACATCTCTTCAACAAATGAACGTTAGAAAAGTGAAGACATCACAGCAGCCTCACAGGAGGAGCTGCTGACAAATACGTGAATAAACAGCCATATCTGCACTTTATTAGAGTGGAAACCCTTTGTTAAATGTTAACACACTGCCTGTACGCGCTGATGTGGGGGGTTATAGTAAAGCGTGACCATTATTACTCATTTGTGAACTCCTTTAGTCGGGTTCAGGTAGCCAAGTGAGGACAATGGCATTGGAGCATAGTTGGCGCCGAGTCGGCCAAAGTCTTCGCAGTGCGGTTAGGCCCGGAGCTGAAACGATTAGTCGATGAATCAATGAGTCGCCTGTCAGAAAATTTAGCCAGTTCAGCGAACGTTTTTCAAATTTGCTGTTCTAAACACACAAGACTGGGCTCCCACAAAATCCGGATTATTTTGGGAATAAAACGCAGCACCAGTTACTGTTACTGTGTGTTTCAGCATATTTTTCTTGCATCTTATGTATTTTATTCTGTATTATGTGTCTTATTTTTAGGTTTCTCTGTGTTTCCCTTTCACTTGACTTGCCTAAGTACAATTTTGAGGTTCTTGCACTTTACTTGAGCCATTTTCCCTTTCTACTTCTACTCCACTACAATTCAAATAGCGTACTTTTTACTCCACCGCATTGATTTGATATCTTTGGTTACTACTTACTTTGCAAAATCTAATCAACAAATAAATCATGATGCATTAGTATAGATTAAGATAAGGCTTTACTGATCCCTGGGGGAAATCCACAAGCTACCCAGCCGTATATAAAGTAAGTTGAAATTAGCTCCACCACTTTACCAGCTTCAACATTAAGGGGAGGAACACGTGAAAGCATTAATAATTATAATCTAGTAATGCACAGTATTCCAAAATGGGCCCTTCGGCATAATGAGTACTTTTACTTTTGGTACTTTAAGCTGATTTGGATGCTTATACTTTTGTACTTTAACTGAAGTATACTTTTAAATGCATGACTCTTACTTGTAACAGAGTATCTCTACACTGCGGTATTCCTACTTTTATTTTAGTAAAAGATCGGAGCACTTTTTCCACCTCTGCTTTAAGCAAATTGTGGATAAATGAATCAGAAACACGTGCCTGCACTATCAAAAGTAGTCAGTATGCAAAATGCTCTTTTAATGAGTGATTATAACTACTTGGTATAGTGTCGGGTGGGTAAATGTTTAAGGAGTCATCATGTGTTTGAATGTAAAAGTTTGATCTGTCAAATAACTAGCACCTACATCCATCAGACAAATGTAACACAGTGAATAGTACGGTGATGAAGTTCCTCCAAATTGAACAATATTTAAGCAAATGTGAAATGTAACAGGTAACCTCGAGCCAACGAACAAAGATGGAGACTGTTATGAATAAAAGGATCTTAACGTGAACCTGGAAGCAAAAACGCAGCTCCTGCTAACCCATTTCCCTGAGGACCTGACAAGCGGTCCGCACCCAACCTCTCCCACTAAAGCCCCATTAAAGCTTTATTGTTCCATACAGCACCTCGCGCCGCAGCCACGCTTGTGGACAGCAGGGCAGAACGCTGTCCCCCCTCCCTGCACCACACTGCTGTGTCATGCTCCCGCTGATCACCAGTGAAGTGCCAGGTGCAGCAGTAACGGGCTGCTGCGGAGCGTTCCAGGTCGGCAGCAGGACCGCCGTCTGATCCGGAGAGCCGAATTGTTTGTTTGTTATCACTGGTTGCTCCGGATTGGACCGATGGGGGTCACTAAGAACTGATACAGTAATAATCGATTTGTTACAAGTTGAGGTATTACACACTGTGACGCTTTGATGAAAATGGCTAAAATGAATGTTACATTAAGTTCAATTGTAACTCCTGCATAGCCCAAAATAACCATTATGTATTTGGGGAGTTTTACAGGTATAATTATTAGTAACGAGTCGTTAGTATTGATGAGATCACGCAATATTAATCCCTCAGGCTGGTATTTAACATGGGATTTTTATCAAAATCTGTATTAAATGTTAAGTGAATTAATTACATTTTTATTTTAAATGGTCTGTACTAAAGTTCCAGCGTTTCCCATGGTGATGTGTTACCTGTAGGCATTTATATTCTAATCCGGCCACTTCACTCTAATACAGTATGAGCATTTTTTGGTTGCTAATAGAAGAGGATAAAGCTTACCACTTCATGCAGTGTGAAAGGACTATACTGGTGGGTTTTTTTTGCATGCTCGTAGCCCTTTATCTACAAATTGTGTACGGGAGTTCACTTTGTTGCCAACTATTTTCCAAAGCAGAGCGACTGTAAGTTTACGTGCAAGTTGATTTGCGGCGTTCGCCGAGAGCCGTCGTTTTCAGTTCGTTCCTGAACGCTGTGAAAAGCAGATTGCAGAGACTTAATTATTCATCATTACCTGTCAAGTTGATTTTCATAGTTCACTGCAGTGAACCGGACGCCTAAAGGTTCTAAATCAATCTAGAGATTTTAAGCAGATTTTGGGAGTAATAGGAGTAATGTGACACTTACACAGTTCAAGTTAAGTGATTGACACGTGCAAAGCCAACTAGTCTAGTCCTGTTCAACCCATTCTGTCCCTTTTCAGGCGTTAAACACTATACACTATAAATATGCTATCAGATATTATTTGTAGAAAAGCTAAAGGAATTCGCACTGGTGTATTGAAGAAAATAACTCCCCATCCTCCTCCTCTGCCATAAATAAAACACAATAATGACTTATTCCATTCTACAACACCTTCCGCTTCTTGCTACAATGAACAAGGTTGAAGTTTTGTGTCGTTCTTATATTGAGTTAAGGACTTTTCCTGCCCTTCGGACACAAACAGCTGGTATCTGATACTTTGAGGTAATCTAGGAACTCGATCTTATAGCGTGGTCTTGTTTATGTTGTTAATCTGAATGACTCTGAAATTGTACAAAACTACTTACAAGATGATTACAAACCACCACACGAGTAGTTTTCTGAAAAGTAATTCTTTTATTAATATTTTACAATCCTTTATTCATGGTTATGTCATTATGTACTTTTTCAGCGCCACTTTGCAAGTGTCATTATTCCATGTTGTCTGCAGACAACAACAAGAACAAATAAACAAAAAACAAAAAGGTTTGAATAATGAGAGTCTATACAACACTTTTGTCAAGGGGCAGAGAGAGATTCACATTTCGGCTCTCGGGTTGACCTCTCATCCCTTCCTCTTGTCAAAAAAAGTAAACAAAAAGGTTAAAAGCAGGACTGTCAGTCAAGTAAGTGTTGAGTTGTCTGTCTGTCGGTCGGTCGGTTTGGCTATAAAAGCACCCTACGCTCCTGAGAACAGGGGTCCACGTTCTCCTCTGGGTTTTTAAATGCTTTCCCCATCTCGGAAAAATAATATACGATCTACTACAGATAATCCAACAAATACAAAATATAAAGATGGTCTCTCTTCCAGGCGCTGCTCCAAACATTGGAGGACAATATTCGTATTTTAAAAAAGCCTTTTGTCTAATGGAAATGGCCACTGGCAGGGAAAGAGAGGACGGGGGTGGGGGGGAAACGCTCGAGAGATTCCCAAATGATTGATAAAAATGACTATTTTGGTACGAATCTGTCAGGAAAGATCATTTCGTTGTTGCTGTGCTGTGGCGAAGGGAGCTGCTGGCGGATACATTTCCTCATAAAATGATCTATCAAATACTTCCTGAGAAATAAAGGAAATATCTACCTGGCATGAGGAGATGGGGGGAGCTGGCCAGCTGGGAGAGAGAGAGAGGAAACACAAAATCCAAGTGTTTTGGTTGTAAAAAAATAGCAAAAGAAGGGATAACAAATAGGCTGCTGTGTGTTGGCAGCAGAGCTCGGGATGTTGTTGGTAGTAAGAACTGGGCAGTGTGTGTGTTTATTGTGGGCCCCGTCGGCTCATCCGGAGCCGCCAGTGTGTAAACACGGAGCAGAGAGCTGGAGGACAGAGATGTGGGCAGCAGTGCTGGTGTTGCTCAGTTTGTGCTCTTCAGCACAGAAAGAGGAGGAGGAGGAGGAGGAAGAGGGGGAGAGACAGAGGAAGGCTGGGGGGGGGGGAAGACTAACAAACTGTCCATCCAGCTGCCGTAGCATCCAACACCCACGATGCTCCCAGCGATCGCTGCTGGAGCTTTATGTGTTAAACTATCAGTTCACAGAAACGCCATTTTCTCGCTTCCTTCCAGCGGTATCTAGTCACGCAGATAGTTCTGCTTTTCTTTGTCCACGCACGTCGACACCAGCACGACGAGCTGGAGATCTACGTTTGACCGAGTACTTAACAAAACCTTCGTGGAATAGTTCAACATTTTGGGAAATGTCCTCATTTGCTTTCTTGTAGAGAGTTAGTGGAGAAGATTGCTTCCCGCGCGCTGGTTAGCTTAGCTTAGCACAAAGACCGGAAACGTGTGTGTGTGGGGGGGGGATCATGTTTGTTTAAAAGACAAACTGTAAAAACAACGATTTGTGGTTTCACAGGAAGTTATGTGCGGGACAATTTTAAGGCCGGGAGCAGTCACTGAGGTTACCAGGCAACCAGAAAGTTACTGCTCCCAACCGAGAAATAGTCAGGCACATAACCCCCCCGTAAAACCTCACGTCGTTCATACAAATGAGTTTTTGTACCGATTACACAAACGATATATAGAACGTGTTAAGCTGTGATGGCAAGTCCGTTACCTTTGGATAGAGGCAGGCTAGCTGTTTCCCTCCGTTTCCAATCTTTAAGCTAAGCTAAGCTAACGGGCTGCTGGCTGGAGCTTCGTATTGAACGCGCAGACATGACAGTAGAATCGATCTTCTCATCTACCTCGCTTAACAAGAAAGAGATTAATCGTATTTCCCAAAATTCCAAATATTGTTTGAAATATGTGTTCATGGAAAGGAGGCAACGTAAATAAAGCTAAGGTTCCTCATGAGAGCAGCCCTCCACAACACTGAGGTAGTGTAAAAAAGAACAAAGAAGACGGGTACAGCTAGCCACTGTGTGGATTAAGCCCCTGACTATTTTAAGACTCGGGCTGAATTGACATCTGGATATAAAATCATCCATCCACGCAGTTGTATGTTCGCTGGCTACTTTGCTGGTACCTCGCGGTCAGGGAACTCCCTGAATATCTGCGACTGGAAGTTCTGCAGCCACCTCAATACAGAGGTGGTGAAGGGAATTCAGCGTGAAATCTCAGAAATATTTCCAAACATGGGCAAATAAAACCAAAACTATATGTAAAACTAGATGAGCAAAACGGTGGTTTCTTTATGTAATTTGGGTGAACTGACCCTTTAATTTAAAGAAACACGGTAAACCACTGAGCTACAGACGCTCGTGAAAGCTTGAGGGCCAAACGCAGAATTTCATCTTAACCCTAACTCTGAACACACATATATATATATATATATATATATATATTTTATTACTTTCCCGAGTATAATCCCTTTCCTAAAGTACCAAACTGTGATATAACACTGCCCACCAGGTAAAAGACAGTTACTACCAACACCTCGCTGGCTGTGTTGTCACACTCCTCCACCGTGGCTAGATGGGAGTGGGCAGGGCAGGATATTTTTACACCGGCTGGTGGATTCACTAAATGAGGCAGCCAACAACAGGACCTCTGAAAGACAGTAAAGTGCGAGAAAGGCCTGTGGTGCCACCTACGGCCACCATTTACCCACATCTGGCTGACGGCGGTTTCTTCTCCACGCTCGCGTAACAGACGGTCGGGTTGGTGTCGCGTCCACGGCAGTCGGGTTAGGTGAAGGCAGAGCCTCGGCACGCCAGAGGCAGGCTTACTGGTCAGTTTGTAAGGCTCATCGGTGCTGAGGTGGTGAAGCTCAACGGGGCCTTTGGTGTAGCAGCAGCAGCAGAAGTAGGGCAGGAGAGCGACGTTATTTAGCTGCTGTTTCCTGGCAAATGAGTTCATATTAACCAGCAAACAAGGGCGTCGGAGCGAAAACTGATCTTGTTTTATGACCTGAGTCTCGCAAGCAAATTCATTGAGTTTGCGGACGCTTTGTTTAGAGGCGAGTCTCCCGATAAACACGTCGGCCGTTTCCACTACAAGAACTTAACGACCCGCAACTTAAGGTGTAACCAGGCTCGGGGTTTGTTTCCGCTGCGCTCCCACCGCTTCGATGGGACTAAATCGAATTTCGGCTGCTCTCACGTGGAACGAATGCAACAGCCGGTTTGCAACGCGGCAAGCGCTCCAACTAATAACAGAGCACGTGTGTTCAGACTGCAGGGACGTTCAGGCGATATTCTAAAAGAGAACATCCGCCGTGTGTTTTGCTGCCTTGTTATCTGGCCTGGAGCAAGTCTCTAGCCATCTCAACCTACTGCAGGTGGGGCTCTTCCATTAATTAAATGATAAAGACTTTTAAAAGTCCCCGCGGGTAAATGCGGAACACACATTAGCACCACATTGCCCATCGTCTGTTTCCGCTGCTGAAGAAATGACAAAACGCACGATGATGAGGATGTTTGCGCAGGTGGCGTGCAGTATATCCCGGACGTACTGGTTTGTAAAACACGGTGGAAAACTAAGCTGAACCTGAACCTAGACCTTAGGGGTTCTTGCAGGTTCAGGTTATGGTTGGCTCCAGGTTACGGGGTCGTTAAAGTTACTGACTGATCTCGGGTCAGTTCTTGGCTTCTTCCTGGAGTTAAAGTCGCATTCCCCCCCCCCCCGAGTCCTGCCCTGCTGCTGCGTCACTGCTCCATACCACAAATTTGGGGAGATGTTGTAACACGGACACAACACAGGCTTCGCGTGTGTGGTTGTGGGTTGAGGCTTCCACATTTGCCTCGTCTTTAGGTTTTCCTGTTTAGAAAGGGGACAGAGCCTGTACTCTATGATTAACCAACTATCTTTGGTTTTTAAGGGGCTGATAGAAGCAAAACGTCTTTAAAGCCAACATAACAGAGGGGAAAAGCACATGATAGTCTGAATATAAGGTGTGATTTCTGTGTCTTACCTGCCAAAACAAATCAAAGTCTTGCTGTTTTAAAGAGAGTTCCGGTTCAGGAAAGGATGGACATAAAAGACCTGATGATGGAGGGGTGGAGAGGTGGAGGAGGAGGTGGGGGTGACAGAGTGGGAGGAGTAATCACTGCAGGGGTGAGGATGAGGAGGCCGAACAGCTTTCCTTTCCCCAACGAGCTGAGATCAGATCCGGGAATGTGAGCAGGTGGACCGCCGCTTCTTCATTTGTTTGTTCTCCGCCCGCCTGTCCGTCCCTCACGCCCTCAGCCGTCCGTCCGTTCGTCTGTCTGTCGGTTGGTCGTTCTGGCTGCAGGTCACTGGAGGTCTCGGTCTTCCAGGTACCGGTACTCAAACGTGAAGCCTTCCTTCTTCCGCTGGCCCCATTTCTCATAGTCAAAGTAAATGTACGTTCCCTGAAAATGACAAAATTCAATGCAAAAAACATGATTTACAGACAGAGTCAGAGCAGTAATCACCTGAGCTGGCTGACAATTACCCGTGCTCCAGGAAAAGGTTTTACTGTTTGTACAAATACACCTTTTCTTTTTGGAGCCACTCGCAGAATGCTTTGTGTAAAAGGCAGGGAAGCATTCAGGACATTCACAGTCGATCGCACGGCTTCAGTTGACCCATTACCATGACGACAGACTGGACGGCTCGCTGGTCCACAAAAACACTCTTCAAAATGGTTAAAGGTTTAAAACTCAGCGGCAGCACCGGGAAAGAATTTTAACAGTGGGGTACTGTCATTTGGCTAATCTTAAAAATCTATCAGGCCCAAGAACTTTATATCGGACACAACAAGATCCTGTTTTAAAGCTCGTGCCATAACTTGCAAAGCAAAGACTTATTTTTTTTTGTGTCATTTCTGAGTTTAAGCAAACATCATGTATCGTACTGCAGTTTAAAAATCAAGTGTGTTGACAGGTTTAAGATCCTTTACTATAAATCAGGTATTTCTCAAATGAATGCCGTGCAGTGTCAGATTTGTGGATGTATTTTTTTTCACGCAGCCGTTGGTTTCCATTCATAACTGTCAGGTATAAAGAAAAAAAAAAATCAATCAGCAGACTCTCTAAACTTCCTTGAGTCGTGTTTTGCCATCACGCTGAATCTCAAGTCTGCATTCATTGTTGAATAGTGCAGTTTATGTGCTCTATTACAGTTGAACACTGAAATAAATGAAATGCATGCACCGAATTACCTTACAACAATAACAACACGTTCTCTGCGGCGCACACACACACACACACACACACACACACACACACACACAATGACACACAACTCAAGTGCGTTTAAAGAGCCTCCTATGAGATTTTCATAATGGACAGAAATGGAATGGAAATCAACAGCTGCCTGGAGCGGTAGAAACACTACAGCAGTATGGTTTTGCAAAATGGTTAGCGGAGAGTCAAGCGTGAGGGGTTTGTAGCAAAACGGCTCAAATGTGCAAAAACACTGGCGTGGGCCTTCAATAATCTCCCAAACTTTCTCCACAAGAGGTCAAAGATGTGAAGCAGACCTGCTCAAACTCATCCGTAATGGTTTTGGGTTCTTCGTGCCTCTGAAACCACATCATGTACTTTGTGTGGAACCTCCACGACTGCTTCTTCAGGGCTTTGGCTGCCAGATACTGGGCCTTAGTGCCCTGCAGAGAGGAAATGGAGAGGGAGAGATAAAGGAAGGATTGAGTTAGCAGCAGCACGTCGTGGCGAGGCCAAAAATGCAGCTTTGGTTCTGGTGCAGACTAAAAGAGTTCCCCGATTTTGTACGTAATGACCAATAATACATTCCATGAGTTGTTTTCATGCACATCTTTGCAGTTTCTTCCGTCTGACTAACTTCAAGTGGCGGTTTCCTAAACGTCCCCGAATACCTTACACAGTCTCAAAGCAGGGCCCTGAATTACTTGCTTTCCATCAAAACGAGGTGTAAAATGAAGACGACCAGTCAACGGCTTTTTTAACATTTCAGAGTGTGAATGATTCTGCCTTCGAATCAAATCCATACAATTCTGAAGATGGTCTCTCCTTAGGAAGAAGATCTCCCTCTCTGATTTTGACATTTACTGCGTATCTTTATGCTCGTTGAATCGTTCTGAACCCCGCTGTAACGTTCTGACATCGTGATTTACAGCCTACCTCCAGGTAGTAAAAGATGAAGAAGAGGGTTTCTGTGGAAAGCCTCTGGTAAAACTCTACGGTGTCGGAGTGGGGCGGTGGCATCTGGTGGTGGAAAGGCAGGGTGGGGCACGGGTTCCTCATCAGGTACTGCCTGTAATGCCCACACAGAGCGAGTGTTAGTGGGACAGGACTGATGCAAAGAAGGAAGAGGAGAAACTCAAGTGAAGTGGAAAAAAGAAGAGGAAGGCAGCACGGAAATCCCCAGTCAAACTGACTGGCTCAGGTTTGGGCCTGCAAAAAAAAAAAAACGAAATAAAGAAAAATAAACAGCCAGTAGCAATACACTGCCTGTAAACTGAAATGAAGCTTATCCAAAGCCACTCATGAACTACGAGGTTTTTGATGAACCACTTTGTAGACCAATTAACTAATCCATTAGTCAGACCGATTGATACATTCACCTCCCGGAGGGAAGGTCTTCCCACTCTGCCCAGATGCATTTTTCCATCCAAACTATGTACTTTTAGGTCAGTGCCAAAGCCAGTCTGTCCTTTCTGTTTCCATTATTGGGCTGCTGCAATGTCAGCCGGGTCAGTGCGCACCGAAAATCACCACGCCCCACTAACAGGCTGATTAACGGTAAATGGACTGCATGTATATAGCGCTGTACTACCTTATCGGAACAAAGCGCTTTAACACATTGCCACTCGTTCACCCACGGAGCTGCCATGTAAGGCGTTGGTCGAACCGCCGACCCTTGGATTGCTGGACGACCCGCTCTAACTCCTGAGCAGCCGCCTCGTTACACTCTATAACTACAATATGACTACTTTGATTACGTAAAATCACACAAGATGGACATTACTGCATGTGGCCGTAAGCAGAAGAAAATGTGTGTGTGCTGGATGCTAATTATAATTACTGTCGCGTGTTTATTTCCACTGTCAACGTCACAATCTCGTTTTAATCACAGAGGAAGAAATGCAGGCGCTGTGTGTGTGTGTGTGTGTGTGTGTGTGTCACTCTCCTCCTCTGACTGTAAAACACAACAGGTACTGTGAAACTAGAGGGTTTGAGTGTTTGGATTTAAATGTCAATTGTACCTGTGTGGGCTGGCAGCGCTGTAGATACAGAACCAGTATAATCTGTTCCCTAATTGTGCCTGCTCTGTGTGTGTGTGTGTGTGTGTGTGTGTGTGTGTGTGTAGGTATGCTACATTACTACATACTGGAGTATTTGAAAGTACTAAATACATATCAAATAGCGTGATGTGATTTTCTTTATGCCCCCTGCTAAAATGCCACATTGTGCTGCAGCTGATCTGTGGATCCCTGGTTTAAGTCAGGTGACAAAGAAAAGCTGCTGTTCTAGTTCTTCGAAATCTGTATATTGGAAAAAGAAAAGGCTACAGCTTTAAAAGCTTTGGCACAACAATGGAAATTCAACAATCAAATGCTTGAGTGTTTTCAAGGATCAAAGATTGAGGCTCATTTGTCCTGTTTTTACTTATTTTCGCTGATCAACAAGTAGAAGATCAGTTTAAATTGATTTTAAGTAGAGTTTATGTTTTATTATCTACAACAAAAAGAAAACTATCACTGCAGTTTACATCAACAAGGTCCTGTTACAAGTATAGCTATATAGTATAGTATAGTATAGAATCCCCCTAAAATATGTTTTAAATGATTGACTGTTAAACTAGAGACGGGGTTTAAGCTGCTAACTGTGTTTGTGTAATCTGGATTTCACCAATTTAATCAAAATAACTCAAAAACAAAATGGGATTTAGAAAGAAAAAAAACCTCTAAAATACTGAGCCTTATTCAGACTGTGCAACAGTAGTGAAAAAGTGCTTTTCCTCAAGCACTGTGCTTCAGTCCAGTTTTCAGGTACTTGTACTCGAGCATTTGCATTTCTCACGTTATGCTACTGCAAAGAAAGTGGAGCGGAGCAGACGAACATTCTGCATGCGAAATGATCCCATTTTAAAGCTATGAGGCATTGTTAGATCAACCATCGCATGGAGTACACTTTGCAGGTAATTCTTTTGTTCTTTAACTAAAGTAAAAGTTTGAAAGCATCCTGCTATTGCTGCTTTTCTCGCTCCCAGTACTTCTCCCACCACAGACTGCAGCGCTGCAGGTCCCAGCATGAAGCTTTGTTACCGTCTGGTGGAAAAACGTCAAACTTTCACTGCACCTGATCCTCTCGGAGTCGGACGGGTGGGGCATGTGCGTCCACGCCGCCTCCTCCATGGCCTGTTGGTAGAGCTGGTCTTTGGACACGGGAACCGGCCCCAGCGGGCAGACCCCCAACGAGGGGGGGATGCTGACCTCTGACAGCGAGGGCTGAGGTGCTGCTGGGGGGCCCGAGGGGGCCGTAGTGCTACTGGGGAAGATGTCTGAAGAGAGACAGGAGACACGGCATTAAAGTCAGAGCGGGGATTTAGGCGAGAAAAGCAACGGAGGGAGATGAAAGGGGGGTGGCGAAGGAAACGGAGGATGTAGGGGAGTGAGAGAGGATGTGCAGAAGGGGGAGGGATTCAGGATTTGAAGTCAGAGAGACAAAGAGAGAGAAGTTGAGTCAGGGCTGATAATATCATCAGCGGTTTTTGTTCAGAGGAGGCTGAGAGTGGGAGGTGAGATGACATTTTGTTTCATTAAACTACAGCTTTTCTATTTCTGCTCTGTGGCAACCCTCTATCTCCTTTTATTAAGGTGCATAAGATGTGTGTGTGTTAAGAGTGTGTGTGTGTGTGTGTGTGTGTGTGTGTTACCTGGGGTGAGGTGCAGGGAGGGCACGTCTCCCTCCATCCCTGAGCTGAGTGCTGCTCGCTCGGCCATGGACTTCAGGCTGCTCAGAGGCTCCTGGGGCTGACGTGGACAGACAAGGAGACTCATGGGGAAATAGATCCTACCGGACGCGTGCGCACACCGTTATCGTACCGGCCCCTACAGAGGAACTCGAGTTCCCGCGCCGGTGAGGATG
>CM022477.1:4305497-4340574 GCA_011952105.1 Coreoperca whiteheadi
GTTGTGGTTTGTATTTTTAGATTTGTGTTTAGTATGTTGTTTATGCGTGTTTGTGTGTGGGGGTGTTGGGGGGGGGGGGGGAGGCGCCGGAACTCTTGCAATACATTTACAAGTATTCAGACTTGCAATACATCCAGATTAGTGTTCACTTGATGGAAGCTCAACAGATTAGACATGATTTAGAAAAGGCACATACCTGTGTCTACAAGCGCCCACCATTCGCAGTCATGGGCTATTGTGTATTGAGTTAATTGCCAAAAAGGTCCATTGGATCCATTTAAAAATGATTTCTATAACACAATAAAGTGAAGGCGTCTAAATACTTGGCGTAGCCGCCGTGAATACCTTCAGACGGTTGTAACTGATTACAAAACATTTCAGTAGAAGATGGTATCTGACAAAACAACTGTCACAGAAGTACAGCGATGTGACGGAGTTGCATGTTCTACCCAGTGCTGCACATTTAACTGCCGTTCCGTCACTTTGTAATGAGGAATTACACATGTGATCTCTGATGCTTCCTCGGAGAGGTCAACTCAAGGTGACTGAGGCCATCGAACAAACACATGATGCTCTCGGGTCGTCCGTCCACCGCTGTTTTTACATTATTCTCTTCAGTTTTGTCAAGATTTGTTCGCAAGAGTCTGAAATATTTACACATAAACAGTCACAGTGAGACCATAATAATCCCCACTTGGATTTCACTGTCGGCAGAATTAATTAAATCATAGTGGAAGCAGTGGAACAGTTCTGAGTGTGTTTGCCTGCAAATTAATAGTCCGTGGAGATTTAGGAAATTAAATCTTTGAAAAGAGAACATCTTGAAAATGCCACATTGTGTCTGCAAAAATGTCTCAAATTAAAAAGATGGAACTAAAAAAAACTCCACCAAACTCCTTAGCTGTAAGACGGTGAGATGGAGCGTGTGTGTGTGTGTGTGTGTGTGTTACCCCATTTATACCTGGCACTCAAATGTGGTTTGGCTATAGAGAAACACGTTAGTGCAGGTGTGAATGCACGCAGGGCGCACTGTGACGTGAATAGGATCGGATCAGTCAAAACCGCATTTGTAGGTCGTCAGGCTCGCGTTGGGATTGGATCTCAGCCGGGGGCGCAGACGCAATCTGTACAACGTGACCCCATTCTTGAGAAACAAAATGCACGTTAAGTTGGAAGGCCTCTTGCTGGTTTGACATGCGTTGATAAAAGGATGAGCGGGAGCTTAGTCAGTCCTGTGGCTCGGTTTTGGTCCAGCTTTGTGAGGTGCGGTCAGACCGGGTTCTGGCCTTTTAATTTGTAGCGTATGTTTGGAGTCTCATTCCCCCTGGTCAGTTTATCCCACGGGTTCTGAGTAGGGAATCCGTGGCGTTTACTGTTGTGTGGCGGTGAACGACGGTAGTAGCAATTTGCTCGGAAACACTTTTGGAGGGCAGCTCTTCAACCCGCTGTCCTTCAGTGTAAGACCCCCCCCCCCCACAATTAGCAGTCCGAAGACTGGGGTTGAGTTAGGTCGGTAATTAATCTAGTCTTATTCTAGCAGGGGTTTATGACTCGTTGTTGAGGCTATTGTTTTGCTTGGTGTAACCGGACCATTTAGCATGTGGTTTTTAAGCAGTTTACACAGTTTGAGGAACTCTTGGAAACAAAGATCAACTTTTAAAGTTTGCTAAGTATCACGAAAATGAGGTTCCTGACAAACATTTGAAAGACACGCTGAAAACAATTGTAAAAAAACTACAGCTATAAGTTTAAAATTTGAACGACAGAGACTGCTTCTGATTTTACAGACAGAACATGATCGGAACACAACACGGGGCCCAACCAAGATAACGCCTGTAGTGCATTGTGATGTATTTTAATAGCAGGCGTCGTTATCCAGGTACAGACCACATGTTCGTACCAGGCGTGAATGGGGCCTGTGTGTGTGTGTGTGTGTGTGTGTGTGTGCGCGTGTCGTCATATCCTCCTCACCTTGATGACGTCGGAGGACTGCGAGTAGGACAGCGGCCCGTTCAGCAGGCTGCCGCCGCTCACCATTTTGGCCTCGCTGTAGAAGGCCGGCGACGGGGAGCTGGACGACAAACTCAAAGAGCCCAGTAAACTGGGACCAGTGTCCTTACTGGGGAGAGAGGAAGAGAAAGAGAGAAAGGGTGACAAAGGGGGCAACAGAGACCCAAATAATTGACAGGATTATAAAGACGCTGTCTTTGGTGCTGATTCAGAAGTTTAGGTGTTCACTACATTTCACTCACATACCTATAAGCTTTATGCCAGTTAGTCCTAATGAACTCAAGGATCTTTTAGGAATATTCATCGTAATAGACGGACGGACCTTCAAACTTCTTTCTGTTACAAACGATACAATTTCTAGAAAAATCATCCTTCCTCAGGCTAAATATCAGCAGGTCTAGTTGTAATCTAGCGGCTGACATCAAGCTTCAGACGTGTTTCATTCATTTCGATTGTGCCATTATTTCTATTTTAAATCTGCTGATTTGATGCCACGCGAATATTCACCCATGTTTCTACATGTCTGGTACGCCTTCATACTCACGGCTGATTGGCCGTGGAGGTCAGCAGCGATGGTTGGCTGCTTTGTGATTGGCTGGCACTGTTGAGGGCGGAGTCTGTTGTGCTGTCCGCTACCACAGCACTGTAACCTGTAAAGCAACAAAGACAGACAGAGGAAAACACATGTTCAAGAGAATGCGAACCTGATTGGTCAAGTGTTGACGGGGCAGAGCAACTCAAATCCACTCTGTGCTGAGAAACACAGCATAATTATAAAAGGGACAACAAGAAATGAGTAGCTAAAGGATATGAAGGGTTTGGTAATGGGCCTACCAACTATAATGAAGCATTTATACCAGATTTATTTCTACTGTGGTTTAACTTTGTAAATAATGAACAGCGACAGCTGTTGTCCTGTAAAGAAACTGCAGTAATGAAACGGCTTTTTAGCAAGATAGCTTAGCATCAATGTTTTTTTACCTGCTTTGAGTTGGATGCTGCAATTACTGATAAACGATCAGACACATAGAAAGTGGTGGCGCCACAGTTACAGCATGAGACACCTGCACTGATAGCACCTGCGCTTAAGAGACTTCCTTCGGTGTTATGCTTTGGTAATCCCTTGCTGATCAACTCATTAATCACAATTTGTGCTGAAATGTCCACAGCAGTGCTCTGTGTGGATTTTAAACGTGTTGTACAAAAGCACTTCTCCAAGAGGTCTAGAGATGTTGGAAAAGCACCGAGCATCGTCCTTCCGCTCACTGGATGTTGCCACACACATCAGATACTCACTAGAGCTACCATTCTGCTTCTGTCGGCTCGGTGGCCTGACGGAGAGCGCCGAGTTTCCTCCCACCAGGCCGCTCCCTGCTGATCCCGAGCTGCCTATGTTGCTCCCGATGACTCCTCCTACGCCACCCGGCGCTAAACCTCCTACTGGGCTCAGTGACACCCGGGAAGACGCCGGCACCGCTGACTGACCAGAACCCAAACCCAGGATCCCAGAGCCGATGCTGGTCACCGCCGGCGCTGAGCCCAGCAGACCTCCGGTTGACGACGTCGGCCCGCCGACTGTGATGCTTCCACTGCCGATGGAGCCCAACGCGCTGTTGGTCGCCGTGGAGCTGACGCCGCCCAGAGAGCCGGAGCCGACCGCGCCTGAGGCAGCTGCCTGAGCATAGGGTGCCGGGGTGGAGCTGGACAGGAGGCTCGCCATGGTGCTCAGGGATGCCGGCATCCCTGACAGGCCCAGGCCCCCGGACATCGGGCTGGTGGTGATGGAGCCGGACATGCCGCCTTTGCCCAGAGAGAGGCCCAGGCTGAGGCCAAGACTGTTGGAGGTTGGCGGGGGCCCCGACAGGACCTGGGGCTGGGTGTTTGAGGTGAAGAGCCCCTGTGTGCTGACGTTGGGGGGAGAAGGGGCGGAGGAGGCTGCGTGGCTGTTGGTGGAGGTGCTGGGGATGGCGATAGGAGCTGAGGAGGAGGAGTTCACTAAGTTTTTGGCCTGCTGTTGCTGTGCTGACGGGTGCGGCGGCTGCTGGGTGGCGTTGCTGTAGCTGCCAGCGGAGGTGTTGGAGAGGAGACCCCCCGAGCTGCCGTGGTGACTGTTACCCCCAGAGCCACTGCTTCCTCCCCCAGCGATGGTCACCATAGAGACCAGTGAGGACGAGGTCAGTCCCGAGACGGAGGAGGAGGAGGAGGAGGAGGACGAGGACGAGGAGGAAGATGACGAGGAGGAGGAGGAGGAAGAGGATAACGAGGAAGAGGGGTTTCCGTTCTTCACAGGTGACTGGAAAGGAAATACGAAGACATTAACATGTTAGTCTACTGATGCTTGTTGGAAGTGCGCTAACAGGTCAATATGCAGTGATGGACACGGACGCTGTAACACCGAGTCCTCAGCACTGACGATGACAAGCAAAAAGGAAACAGCTTCTTTGGCTTCGTTGACGATTTATTCTGTCATACAGTTATCCAAGCATTCACAAAACACAGAAGAAAACCTGAACAAAAATATTAATCAAATAAAATCAAAAACATCTATAAAGTAGCATTAGAACAGAAACAAGGTGTTAAAATAAAACTGAACCCTGCAACAGGGTCGAAACGTTGATAACTAATAGTAAGTAGAAGAATTTGAATATACTATTGCATATTAGTATGTTGGGGCTACTATATTAGGACAATTATTTTCATGATTGATTAATTTGTTAGATAGTTAGCTACATAGTTTAAAATAGCTTACTTGGATCCAAAACCCCCAAATGTTCAATTCATATTCATATAAAGCTAAAGCTGGAACCAGCAAAGGATTCTGTTTTTCATAACTGACCTAATGAAACGATTATCAGACTTATCGACCCGTTGACTAATCAATAAATGAACTGTTCCACGGTCGCGATTAGGTGCAGAATTTCCTGGAGCTTTCTGTATTCCTGGGGTTTGCAGACATGATGTTGGGATGATCACGGAGGGACACCAAGCTTCAGTGTGTTTACACTCACCTGACCAACTTCGCTGTCTGTTGAACGTCCCCTCTTCTTGTCATCCTCCGAGTTCTCCTGGAAAACACAAACGAAGAACAAACTTAGGCCCCAGAGAAAACACCAAGTTGACGGCCACCGTGCTCAAAAGCCGCACCACAGGGCTGTGGGTGTAAAGGAAAACGCAAGCAAAAGAAGCCACATTCCCATCAAAATACAATTCGATTCACTCCAATTCAAAAGAGCTCGTGACTAGAAGGTTGCTGGTCCAAATCCCTAGCATATTTCGGGGACTCAACCCTAACTTTTGCCGGCATGAGAAGGCTGTTTAGTGCTGACAAGCTCTCGGTTCTTCAAAAAGGGAAACCACAACCAGTTTCAGAAACTTTCCTTGGACGATTACAAGTTGCGTTGCGGCTTGCATCCCATCCTTTACATTTCCTTTCATGCTTTAGTATAACTTCACGTCAGCAGCCTTTAACAATACCACGCCTTCTATTCAGACACCTCAGACCTCTAATAGCTGCTCTCGCTACATACCATATGTGGGTGGATAAAACGAACAGATGCTATAATGACAATAGAGCGGAGAGAACAATACGAGTAGATGGCAGGGCACTACGATAGCAGATACAAAGGCAATTATCTTACATTTAGATTTTAGATATTGACCTGACTTGACTAAAAGTGAATGCAACAATAGGCTTAATTTTCAGGAATTACCAATATTACATCATTTACCACGATTAGTGACAAATTCAGAGGTCAATGAAGAGATAATAACCTGACAGACTGTTTGCTTTTGGTGGATAATCAGTGGGCGATGGGTGGTTTCTTTATTGATTTGTCATTTTCTAAGGCATTTCTACTTTTCAGATCAAAGAGGGAAGAGGGAAACGAGCAGATGACCATTATGTGGACGACAAAGTGCGAACTTTAGCCTGATGAGCAACCAGAAGGGTCCAAATTACTGTTTTAATTTATTGTAATTAAATCTTGTGACTCCAAACTTAACATTTTTTTATCGTCACTGAATCTTTGCAACGTCCATATGTTGCACAAATGTTATGACCAGAACACCCACAAAATGCACGCTGACACTTTCTGAATTTCAAGAGTGCAAGAGTTATACATGCTGATGGCAAGGTGAAACTCTTAAAAAAAAAAAAAAATAAAAAAAAAAAGAGAGTTTAATGCACTTTTGGATTAAGTTTTTATTTCATTGTTTTACCGTAGTGCAAGTGGCGGGTGAGGGGGGGATGGGTGAAGACGAGGTGGTGGAGGTGGGTGTGCTGCTGGAGTGCTGGAAGATCTCGTCCTCCAAGTTCGATTGTCCCGGCGGGGAGGTGGCGACCAGCGTCTGAGCTGGAGGGAAACACAGCATTAACATAATCGCGTTCAGGGACTTTATATTATTCACTCCCACTGCGGTAGGTTTGATTCTTTTAAAGTTTAGGAGACACTGAGGGTGCTTTCACACCTCTAGCTCGGTTCATTTGGTCCGAACCGAGGGCAAACAATTATTCATCGTAGCATTTTTCAGCTTTTTTGGTTCGTTTTCACACCACACTGATCGCTTTGGTCCGAACCAGCTGAAACGAACCAAAATGCAGTCACATGACAACATCCACATCACTCATTGGGCGTGGCGTATTTCCTAAACCGCTTTTCCAATGTTGGGCAGAATTTACGTGCAGGAAAATTCCAACAGAAGAGGAAAAGCCAGCAAACAACAACACAACTATGGAGAGACGACTCCGGGCTGGTTTTGTCCCTGGGCATAATCTCTTGAAAACAACGTTCTGATGCAAACGGCGAGCGCGCATCGCTCGTCACTTCAAGCGGCGGCGCGCATTAATTCTTCTTAACTCTGACATGCTCATCTTCCGAAAATATGACCACGGCAGCGGCTTTAGTCCAAAAATGATCACTAATTTTTGCAGTTGGGTCGGTTCGATGTCGGTTTCGCGTTCTCACCACAAACGAACCGCTCCAGAGTTGGTTTGAAAGCGTACCGAGACCGCTCGTTTGGTCCGCTGTTGGTGCGCCCCCGAGTCCGATTGCTGCTTTCACACCCGGCCAAACGAACCGCACCAACGGGGCAAACGAACTCTGGTACGATTCAACCGAACTAAATTAGGCAGGTGTGAAAGCACCCTAACACTCACAGAGCTCAAGTCAGGGCCTTAATAATCGAGGTCCAGTCAAACCCGTGGTTAGGTCCATAGACTAAGTGAATCAAGTCTTTTTTTTTTTTTTTACACAAAATAAAGCAATACAGCGTGTACTTTTGTTTCTATATGTCGAGTTCTGCACTTGATGCCGTTAAGCTTTTCTGAGGCTTTTTAGAATAATGTGTTACGAAAGCCTTTATTGCCAACAGTTCTGTTTTTACTTTTCATTTAATTTAAAGGGAATGGAGAATTAACCCCAGCTCTTTCTCTACTTACGGAGGTCTTCCAGGTCCAGGTCGTCGTATATAAACTCGTTCTCCTTAAAGTCTGGATCCTGCGACGAGTCGCGATAATACTCCACATCATCCTGTATAAAGAAAGAACATAAAGATAGTAGGAGGTGCATTTATTTTTAGTACACATTTACATGTGACATGGCATTTTGGACAGAAATGCTTCGTATGCCAGGATGCGTGTGGCTCTGTAAATCTGTCAGTAGAAATATTATTAATTTTCAGATGTTAACCCCTTTACTAAAACTAATACGAGTCCACAAACGGTGCGAGGACTTTGTTTTCTAAAGACATGAGCGAACCTTGATCTTCCTGACCGCGTCCACCTGCACGGAGTCGTTGTCCAGCATCCTCAGAATGGTCTCCAGCATCCGGATGTGGTGCCGATGCTTCTCGATGAACTTCTTCAGCTCTTCAATCCGGTCCTGCTTCTTCACAACAAAAACGGGGTCAGGTAGGGAGGACACAGGGAACCGTTGAGGGGAGAGACAGTTCTCTCTTCTGTTTTTCAGATTAGAAAATGATTTCAAGCAGCCGTGTCGGCAACGTTTTGGCTCCTACGTGCAAACACGTTAATGAGCTGCAACCAGTTTTGGAAAGTCATCAGTCTGGATCTCAGTGGAACGTTTTAATGTCTCTCTTTGGTCTGTATGTCCACCCAGACTATAATAAAATCAAGGTACACTTTTTAATTGTAATATTTGGTGTATATATACACTGTAAGTATATGTGCGTATATAAAAATATATGACCATTACGGGCCAATTAGGTGGCCATACACTCCCCCTTATTCCAATGCAAAAACACGAACATTTCATTGTTCATTGAAATAGCAAGGGAAAACGTTTCAAATGAAAAACAAAATGAAGAATGGAGTAAAACATGCAGACGGTACGGCAGCATGAGAGCAGGAGGCGCTCCTACATGTGCACTTTATGGCTTTATGCATCATATAGCACACACACACACACACACACACACACACACACACAGCAACACTTCAATTTCAATATTTAATTCCTCCCCTCCGCAGTTAATTCACACATGTTCTCAGGCACTTCAAATGTCATATTTTTAGTTTTTGCTTGTTTCTATAGTTCAGGTCCAAACTGAACATGCGGACGTCTCTTGTGGGTCAAGACCTTGAAACCAGAGACCGAGCACACGTGTGGCTCTCTGGCTGAACCGATGCGATTATAGAAACACTATAGCTGTTCAAACACACAGGCAGGAACGCTTTAGATGCATGTTGCTCGGCTGCTGCGCGTTTCATCACAATACGTTAATGTCAGTTCTGTGCTGAGTGCATGCGCTCTCCAGAGGCTGAAATTGAACCCCTAACGCGACAGTGTGTCCAAAATTAACTACCGAGGAATGAGGGAAGTATGGGACTGAATTAAATGTCACATGCTCGGGCTAAAATGGCGCGTAAGGGTTTTATTAGGATGTTTTTCAAACACCTGGGACCAAAAAAACGGAGCTCTAGAGATTCATTTCTCACTGGTTTAGGATCTATGATCAGAGTTAAAAGCTTTTTTCATCCAGACTGGGCCAAGGAGCCATTCATCCACTGACTCAAACTGTGTACAATCGACTAATCCTTTAAAAGTAAAACACATCAGAAACGGAGCAAAAAATAAATAAAATAAACACCTCTCAGGACAGCAGGAGTTCAGGAAGTCCTGTGCAATGCAGAAAAGCAATCCTCCCCTTTAGAAAATATTTGAACAGTTAACAGTTTAACTCTTTGCTCTAGTGTAATGAAGACACAGCCATTCTGATTTTCAGGTGATTATACACTAATGAAAACATACTTATGAACATTATATTCCATTTCTGCCGAGTGTTCCCCCTAAAACGTCACACTCTGGACCGTTAAGCCTGAAATGTGCTGCTGCGTCTGATATACAGACGTCCTCTATCGTCCTGTATGCCAGGATACCTGCGTGTAATACTCACATGTGCATTAGGTGTCACTGCTGCCTTTACCAAATCAGAAACTCTGAAAGGGAAACTAGTTTTCAACCTCAGAAATTAAAGAATGTATTATATAACATCTTTCATTAGTCCCTCTATAATAATAATAATAATAATAATAATAATAATAGACACTCGATTGTTTAATCTGGAGTGAATTCAGATTTGACACACATCATTTTGCATCTTCACTGACAACTGTAGACTGTTGGAATATGGATTTCAGACACACTTTTTAGGTTTTTGTCATAATTTCGGATATTTTGTTTTTGCTCTGCGTGGAGTTGATTCTCCAGATTTGGTGCCACCACATATCCTTCCCTTGTCGGCCAATCACTGTGTGTGTGTGTGTGTGTGTGTGAGACGCACAGCACAGCAGCCAAACAAGAGGTGTGGTGGCCAGCCAGAAACCTCTTCTTTTCTTCCCCGCGCACAAATACGTCCACGGTTATCTTCCCGGCTGCTCGTTTCATCCTCAAAACCGCCGACGAATCGGGACTCGGTTTGGTTTTGTGTGACTGGTGCGGGTTTTAAAAAAGAAACCCCCGAAAAGTAACAGGCGTTTGAAATGTTGTCTCCTCGGGAAACGACTAGCCAGTGCAGCAGGTGACCGCTGTGATGAATTATCCTCCAAAGAGAAACGAGGGCGCCCGTGCGAGCGTATGAACGGCGTACGCAGGACCTGCTCGTTCTCGTGTTCTTTAAAACGATCGTCACGGAGAAAAGTCAGAGGGTTTTTTTTTTTCTTTTGCTATAAACGAGGCCCCTGCAGAGGATTTTAAAGGGAAAGGGAGTGAGCGAGAAGGCGAAAGAAGGGGTCAGCGAGGTTATCCTCGTCGCGGCAGACACAGAAGACAAAACGGAGGACGCGCTATCTGACCTCCCCGCCAGAGAGGAGGGCTGCGAGGCCGATCGCTGTCGGCTATAAACAGAGAAAAAGCACCCGCAGGAAGAAGCCACGCGGAGAGCAGATGAACGGATCAGGGATGAGGACAGACTGACCTCCTTGTCTCCTTTCTTTTTTCTCGTCTGGACTGAGAGAGACTCCACTTCGCTCTCAAACTGGTCCACCTGCATGTTCAGCGTATCTATCGTATTCTGGGGAAAGAGAGAATAAACGTACAGTTGATATATACAGTACACACACACACACACACACACACACACACACACACATATATATACAGTTAATAACACAGCTGAAGTGTGACGAGGCTCTTACACAAAGTGATTCAGCTGCTTGTTTAGATCTGAAACGATTAGTCGGCAACTATTTTAATAATCGATGAAATAATCTTTGAAATCTTTTAGATTTGCTGCTTTTCTTTATCTTAAACTGAAGGCAACATTTAAATAAATAAGTAGGAATGCAACTAACAAGTATTTCGTTTTTTCTGCTGATTATTTTCTTTGGTTGATCAATTCAATGTTTAGTCTATAAGTGGCATCTGAGAAGGTGGGACCGGGGAATGTTTGACATTTCTGCTTGATAAATGGCTTCAATAATTAATCAATTATCAAAACAGTTGCTACTCAATATGACCATGAAACCCGATAGTCCGATATTTAAGATATTTACGCACAAAAGTAGGGAGAAACTAGAGGAAATCATGGTTCTGTTCTCTCTACTAGAGCTTTCAGGTGTATCACTTCGCCGCACTGCTGCCAGTAAGACAAGAAAAGGCCCCATTTCAGTAAAATAACTAATCATGTAAATAAGAGCACCGCTGTGATGTTTGAATGGAAGCGGCCGCTGGTTAATGAGGTTTTCACTCTGCGTTTGTGTGAAAGTTGAGACGGTGTTTGGTCTTAATTTTGCTTTTGGTTCCACTTTTATCTCACTTTATTATTCCAGGTTTTGGTTTTTAAAAAAAAAAAAAAAAAAAAAAAAAAAATGAAAAACATTCCCAGAAGCAAACTCCCTCATGGGAGAAGTCTGCCGCTAATCTCTGCATCAAATCGGCTTCTTCTCTTTGAGGATATGAACGACGAGTTCAGGCTGCACTCGAATCTGATTTGTTTGAATTAAAATCCGCAACGTTTGCACAATTTGAGCGCCGCTATTAATTAGCAGAATAACACACAGGGCCGACAAGTGAACACAAACGGTGTTTTCTTAATGGCAAGTCAGCGTCTAAGAGGACACTGTTAAGGATTTGGAACGCCTACGAAGTGCTTTTATTCTCTTCTGTCAGTTGGTTCACTCCTCACTGGCGGCAAGATAAGAGACCAAGTCTCCCCTGTGCTGGTGACCAGTGAAATAATGGTTTTAAGACTCTTTTATTTGTTTTTAAAGCACTACATTGACTGACACCGGGTTATATCTCTCCATCCCCTTCTGTTTGTTGGCTCTAAACTGTGGGAACTATCAGTTCTTAACCCCTCAGTTCATATTTTTAAACCCGTCTTAAGATCCATCTTTTTTCTTTAGCCTTTTGATCGTCTACGTGAAGACGTGACTGGTCACGCTCTGTGCTATACGCCTGTTGGCTTAGGATTTGCTCCAAAATGAATGATACTTGTGCTTTTATTAATTTTCCTTTTGATATTTATGTCTGTAATTCTGTCAGACGACTTGGCCAATGTGGAAAGATATTACTGTTCCTGTCGCACACCCGCAGCGGACGCCATGCACACGCGGCGATTTAATAATGGAGCTCACCGTTAGCCACATGCCGACCGCCTCCTTCTCCTTCTGGGCCGGGTCCACCTTTTGCGCCAGACCCAGGCCTTCTTTCGAGTACGCTTTCGTCTTCGTTTCTCTTTCCACTATTTTGAACCGCTCCATTTGCTGCAGGCAGACACGTACGCAGACAAAAAAGACAAAACACATTATGGATAGAAAAAAATAAATTTAAAAAAGTGGTACTTTTTATACAAGTGGATCACGCTTCAATAAAAACCAAGAAAAACTCAGCTTGTTGGTACTACAAAGATACAGAAGAATAGAAGGAGAAACAACATTGCAATAGAATTTCAAATAGCTTAGAGAAAATAACTGAATCCATTGACTTCTTAAATAACCTTAACAATGATGCAGCAGTAAAATAGGAATAACTGGAAGCCTTGCACTAGAGGAGCCATTAAAGCCCACTCAGCAGACCAGAAATAGGACAAGACCACATTCTGTCTGTTACAGCCTCTTCTCTCCTGCAGAAAAACCACAGCAGTGACTTTAACACGCAGCCTGTATTCTGACATGCCCAAGGCCTTGAAGACCCTCCGGACGAGGCTCGAAACTGTAGAACTGAGTTTACAAGACCGACTCTTCTTGGTCGCATCCTGCATCTCTGTGCAAACACCCACGGTTGTGATGTTCCTGGGTTTTTGTTTTTGGTCAAGATGTTTCTAACAAAAAACCCCGGCCGCTGCCTGCAGGACTCTTCAGGGCTGAATGTATAATTTCAGGTCAACCGACGAAACCACAGGAAGTCCTGAAGAGCAGCTTTGGGACTAAAAACCAACTCCTCCGAGATCAGAGGGGTGTTTAAGGCTTAGATAATAAAAAAACTAAAAGTAAAGAAAAGCAGGAACTTCTTTTCTGCTTCCAGGGACCTGTGTCTTGAACATCATGCCTGATATACTGTAGCATTTACAGTACAATCCCACGAGTCCCATCTTAAAGACGCGTAGATGACGCTTCCACGGCTTTCGACTGACCTTTGAGGAGGACAACGGCGTGACTTGGAAGCTGCGCATATAAACATATTGGGGAAATGCTATTTGGCGGATACTTACTGGTGAGTGGGTTATGGTGTAAGAGTGGTTTGACAAGTTTCAATGGACATTCTTTAGCTGTGGAAACTCTAGTGAGTGGATTTGATATTCAAACGATGAAGCTCACAAACTGATAACACCAAGTTAACTTGAGAATTACAACTCCTGCTACCTTTGAAAACTTGGACCACTTCTTTATGCCCTGTCTCCACGTTTGTCTTCATAAACTGTCCTGTGGTGAATTCAGAGACAATTCTCCACATTGTTGACAACAACGTTAATAACTAACAATATCTGCCGACATATAGTATTATTAATGTATTTAGATATTACATGTGTACATTTTTTTCCGTCTTTTTTTTGCACAAGAGCAAACACCCAAAGAGACATTTTTTCTGTTGTAGTCCTTCTACTCTGTAAAAAAATGACATCAACTATTGGGCTCTGATTGAAGTAGAAAAACTGCACTGGTAAATCATTTCTCTTCAGTTAAAAACTGCAATAACTTTTGTACTGAAAACATACTTTTTTTCTGTTTCCACGGTAAAGAAGCTCTGCAATATTTTTTTGTTGGTGTTCTTTTACACAAAAACACCCCCCTCCTGAGTAATCATGGGTCCTGCAGGGAGTGTTATAATGAACAGGATGTGTCCTACCTCTCCTCTGCTCAGCTCCTACTCACCGTTTCTATGAGTTTGCGGTTCTCTACTAGCTGCCTTTTGTCTTTGATCTCGTTGGATGCCACCCACGTCTTGATCTGGTCTCGAAGACGCTGGGGGAGCAGAAGAAGAAGAAGAAGTGGGGTAGAAACGGAGCGGGGGGTGGGGGAGAGACACAGATATATCAGCGAATACGTGCAGAGACTCGTCTTCAACAGTCAGGGATGGTGAACTGGGTGTCTACATCCAGCAGACGCGCTTGGCTTGGAGTTTGGTCCTCATGGTAACGCAGCGACGAAGCACACACTGGCCCTGGCTGACCATGACGATATGTAATACTCCACAAGTAAACACGCACGCACACACTTCTCAAATCAGCAAACAATCACTGTCTGTTCATCCGATTTCAGGGTCAAAAATGGAAAGACATCAGACCTCACCAAGTCAGCTATGGAGGTTTCTGTCTCCCTTGCTGATTGGCTAGAAATTGGACCCCATTTACACCTGGTATTAACAAGTAATCTGTATCTGGGTAGCAGTATCTGGATAATGAAAAACGTATGTTGATCCATGTGTAATTTCACGCAGAGTGCGCTGCAATCGAATTGCCATCCGATCAGCCGGGCAGGAGGCGGTCTACGGCTCTCAGCGAGGCGTGCATGCAACCCGCAGCTGAAAACTGATTCGTCGACGGGAAATTAATCGGCACCTATTTTGATCGTCGATAAATCCTTGGAGCATTTCTTAATGTGAAAATCCCAATCAATCATTCGCCGGCTTCTGCTGCTCAAATGGGAAGACTTGCAAAACAAGACAGCTGAAGACGTCCCCCTTGAGCTTTAGGAAATTTGAATTCTTTCGTTAGACTAAACGATTAATCAATAATAGAGGAAAATGATTGCCAGATTTATCAATAATGAAAAGAATCGGTAGTTCCAGCCCTGATGCAATCTGTAGAGTTTAGCCACTTCTTAAGAAAATAACACATCCAGATACAGACTGCGTGGTAATACCAGGAGAGAGTAAAACTACCCCACTCTGATCACATTTTTTTTTATTCTTTATTCCAAACTACCGTAAAACTTCAGCTAATAGCCCAAGCTTGTATTGGCTGAACCCAACCTGCCACTACTTGGGACAGGCCATAGTGGCAGGCCTTACATTCATTTCACACAAAACTCTTGCTAAGCAAAGATGGGAAATAATATCAAATGGTTTATTTAAACCACTATGAATATTAGTTGTATACAAAATAAGGCTATTCATTTGATTATTATTCATTTGATCTAGCTCCGATGCGTAAACCTTTGTAAGCATGAAAGCCAAAGGGTACTGTCGTTATTTTACTTGGATTATATTCTATGAAAAAGCCTTTTGATTCTTTTGATCGGCAGACCCTTACGGACTAACGGAATATAAATAATCGAGGAACGGACACAGATTCAGACTCTATATGTTTGTCCCCGTCTCTCTCGTTTACCATAGCGGTAAATCTGAACGAATTATACTTCGGTGCTCACGGTTCCCGTAAAATGAACTGAACGACTGAGTTGTGGAGAATCTAACCATGTGCAGCACGTCCACACTGACAAGTTGAAACATTTATATCTGCAATGTAAGCAGCTTAGAACTAGCTCAAGCGGGCGACCTGGGCGACAGACCGGGCGTCCAATTGAGAGCTTTGTTCGTCAGAACGTGTAGCCACACCCGGCCAGTAAAAGGAGTCTAGCTGAAGTTTTACGGCAGATGAGATTATATCACAATGTTATTGCTGTAATCTTGCATTTCGCTTTGCCTTTTAATGTAAAGCACATTGAGTTAATCCACAATTAACTAATAACCTTTCTTTGCCTCAACATGCTAGAAGAACGTCAGCACTCATTATATGTAATTCTTCACTTTCTTTTCCTTGTCTTCTGAATAGCGGGAGGGAAATAATACATGTTTTATGTCTGAGTTTCTCCGCTTTAAGGTCCCTCCCTTCATCAGTCTGGCAATATGCTGCTGCTGATGACGAACAAGAAGAACTGAGAGCCAAAACATTTGCAAGTGCAATTTTCCCCTGCTGTTATCAAGAAGAAGGGGAAAATGAAACATGAGTTTGGATCTTTCTGTGTTTCATCTCGTTTGATGTTCACGGCCAACGCAACTGTTGTAATAAAATCTGCTGTGACAATACAACGAGACATATGAGATTAATACATTCAGAATAAAATCCAGATTGGCACGATTTCACGGGTGAAATGAAGGTTTGCAACCAAACATGAACGTTTGGATCTGATTGCCACTGTGTCACTGGCAGCCGGTAAATAAAGTCACGCGGTTGCTTTTCTGGTCACGCATTTTGGTTTAACTACCGCAGCTTTACACCAGTGTTAAGTGTTTACTTCTTTATTCGATGTTTTTTCTTTGGTCAGGTTACTCACAAGCCCCTCCCTCTGGTGTGGGCACCTAACTCCAGTTTGACCTCCCAGTATCAGGCAGTCAAATGCAACGTTCATCAGCAACAGAATTGAATGCACATTGTGATTATTTTATCGATACAAAGAGCGCTTGCACGATAATCTTATTACTGGCCCTGTTTGTTTGCACACAGAACTGCTGTGGGGCGGTTTTGGTCGTCAGAAACTTGTTTTCTCACTAACCACATGCAGCATGTTAATAAGGTAGAGTTGGTGTTAGAGCTGGTGGGGTTTCAGCAGGTGAGGCTCCCTGGGGGGTTTTCGACGTGCAAGCCGGTCGCAGGACGTGTGAAAATAAAAACAAGTGACATAAATCAACAGCGAAGTGAGGCTGACGTTTGCATTTGCAGGTAAATCTTTCCGACAGTGCCTGCCCTGTTTGCGTGTTCGGCGAGGCATTGAGATTGGATGGGTTTCTTGTTCAAAAATGCTTCACCCGGACAGTCGTCCGCTGACCACAGGCGTCCAACTGCAGTCCGCAAAATGAACAACCCAAAGTCCCACATTACTGGAAGAACGCTGGTCCTGCAAATAATTTGAAATTGGTCTGATATAGCAATTATCAAAACAAATATATTTGCAGGTTTACTTCGTTTTGGGAAAGCCCCCCCTGAGAGGATTTAAGCCCCATCAACTCTTTAGTGGGGAAAACGTCACATCCCCGAGCGCACGTATTTACCTGTAGCTTTTTAATCTCTTTCTTGAGGTCCGCTTCATATTTATCCTTCTGGTTCGTGTTGGCTGCATTGTGGAGCTGTGGAGAGAAGGAAACAGAGGGTCAAACGAGATCCGCAAATAAAGCATCTGCTCATATTTTTTAAAATTTAAATTCGGTAATTTGTAGTTTTGCACCATCAATTAATTTTAGGGCAACTCTATTGATCTCTGTGGGGACATTAAGTTTGCCGCGGCAGCAAAGGTGACAAAAAAAAAGAAAAAGATTAGGCAAAAGGGATTATAAAATAAGCCATTAAGACAAAAACAAAGGTAACACAACACAAATGGAACATGAACATTTGTGGGGTGAAACAAGCCTCTGAGAAGTCAAATGGACTCGTAGTAATCAGCATAAAACTCTGGCAAACACAACTACAGCAACATATAATGAAGGAAAAAGGGCAACTGGGATCTTTGGTACCTAAAGCGCCACCACCTTCCTGCCTCTGTATTAGCAGAACAGGTCTACACTCTGGGCCACTGCACTTCTGTTAGCTCTCAGAGCCAGGCACTGTTTCAATAAACAGCTGTATTCACTCAGTTTATTATCAGTATTATGTGGCCGTAATGGTAGAATGATGGCTATAACTGCAGGCGCCTTCGTCCCAGCTCACTGCAGTTAGAGAAATTAACCTCAGGGGGCAAAGTAAGCGAATGGAGCAAAGTGAACTGTACAATTTGAAAGCGCTGACATTTTTTACTTAGCACAGAAACGTTTCCTTCTCCTCAACGTCCTTCACTCCTCTAAATCTTGGTCGAAATGTGGCTGCTAGTGTAGATGAACGTACCATCCACAGCCCACATTTACCAGGTTTTTGTTAGGGCTGAAACAATAGTGTCGACTGGCAGAAAACCTATTAATCGTTTTGAGCTTTTCGTACGCCGAAACTCTCTGGTTCCGGCTTCTCAAATGTGGATGTTTGCTGGTTTCCTTAAGCCCAGTTCGGACCAAAGATTCACGGCGAGACGAAACCGTTTTAGAGCGTTGCGGCGGTGTGCACTGGCCCGTCCCAGCTCGGCTGATGGCGTCGCCAGGGGCTGGTTTTAGAACGAAAAAGGAACGTCACCTGTTTCACCAGCCAATCAGCCCGTAGCGAAATCAGCAGGTCAAGACGGTAAACTGTCAGCGGGGTTGAAGTGGCAGAGTTTTGGAAGGAGGAAAGAGAGGATCACCTCATCAGTTTTTTTTTGAGGAATAGCCGCGTCTGTATGACACAAGCCTTGAAATGTACTCGAATAAGATCGACAAACAAACTGCACAACGGGAATGTATGACCCTCTTTTTTAAGTTTTCGCTGATTCATCAATAATAGAAACGCAACCGCAGCAAGCAAATTAAAAATAGTCTGAAAAGCCGGTCAGAACCAAGTACAGGGAGGCGTCGCTATGGCGTAAACCGGCAGGTTTCAGACCGGAGCGTCGCGGGTTTCACCTCGTCTCGTTGGGAATCTTTGATCTGAACTGGGCTTTGGTCTTCTACAAATGTTAACTAAATATATTCAGGTTTTGGACAAAACAAGCCATTTGAAGACTTTTCTGGTTAATTTTTCACTATTTTCTCACATTTTAAAGACCTCCGGTTCCAGCTTCTCCCATAAAAGTAAATGGGAGTATTTTTTAGGTTGTGGGCTGTGCATCAGTTTGATCATTTGACCGTTTTCTCACAAACTAAACGATCAATCGAAACACCAATCTATGAATAAATAGCGAAAATGATCATTTGTCTCCAGTCCCAATGACGATCCCGCCTTACTTTTTGCCAAATGTCTTCAAACTGTTCCACTCCCTCCGCTACTTTTTTCAGACATCGATCTATTTCACCTGGAGAAGAGAGGAGCAGAACAACAGAGAGGATTAGAGAAACAAGGAAATTATACTAAATCACGTGACCGTTAATATAAAACATGTCAAAACACGCAGGACCGGTTCCAAAGAAGCAGATTCACTCATTACCTGGAATAAAGAATAAATATTTTTAAGTAATTCCATGTTCCAGATTTTAGAGGTTGTACTCTGCAAAGTAACCCAGGTAACATAGTAAACCTGCTTCTTAAAAACAGGCCTCTAGACTGCTCCCACTATATATCCCACACACAAAAACAACAAACATATAACAACCGCGCATTGAATAATTCTGTTTGACATCTCATGAAATATGCATGTCATAAAAAGGTACATTTATGCTTGTAAGCGAGAGGCACAAACCCATATCCTCTGCACACACAAACATAACCCTCCCCATACCAAAGAGGCTGGGCTAAATACCAGAAACGGTCATTCATCCCTCTGTATAACACAAATCTGTTCAACAGCACCACAAACTACATCCACATGACCATAAAGATGAATCAATTACCTCTCTAAAGCAGTTTCATCGAAAACGGATCATTATAACCTTCAGGAAGGTCCGCTGTATTGGACCGCATTAGCCTTAGCTAGGTGTAACTAATAAACAGGCAACTGAGTGTACATTTCTCAAGTCCCCTGGTATTGAAACTGCCCCCCGATGAGCAGTGGAGAGGAGTAGGAGTCAAAGCAGAGTGGGACAGAGGACACATTTCAGCTTCGTTATCACCACCGTGTCCCGGACTAATGTTTCCCGTCTGCACGCGACACAGATTAGTTGTTGGCTATTAAATGTAAACAGGACTAAGCTCATTTTTTTCTGTCTCGAACCACATCAAGGCTACTATTTTTTTCTCTTCAACATGTGTCAGAGCTGATGGTTTAAGTGCAGCGCAGACCACAACACACACGGGAATGTTGTCTTTTAACTCGTGTATTGGAAAACGTTGATATGTTCTCCTGCATCTGATCCAAGCTGGACCCACGGTCGTGTGACTGCGGTCTGACCAGAAAAATCTGAAATAGTTTTTTGGCACCACGCTGCACAATCAGGAGAAATCCCTGTCGCACTCAATGTGTGCATATGTGATGGGGGAAACACGTGGAAGATAGTAACAGCAAGGCCCGCGTATAAACACCACACCTCCTGAACTCGTCGATCGCAGTAGCTCCCGATTGGTTTGCTTCTCGCGTGTTCTCCGAGCTCATAATCCTGATATTGCCGTTTAACGCCGAGTGTAAATGGTGTCAGAAAAGCAAACATAAATTCAAATAATGCCATGATTCATAGGCTTCAAATGTATGTGCATCTGCACCTGTATTTATCTTAATTCAATATCGCATATGTGCACACCGACCCAACGTTCATTTTAGTGACCTCCGACGGGCGCAATCGGGAGTCGTTACCGCCGACGTGAGGGACAGTCTTACTGCATGTACGCTCATCCTTAGCCAGCAGATTTAAATAGGATTCGACGACGCCCGCTCCGGCCCCAGGAACACACCTGATTACGGCCGCTTGTGTCGCTAACTTCACCGTTTCTCCAAACGGAGCTGCCAATAATCAGAGTTGGTTTCTCGGGCGGGTTGTGTCGCCGAGTGGGGAGAGCCCTTTAGGAACAAAATGTTTTATTGTCTTTGCAGTTATCATTTTAAATGTAGCAGTTAGGTTGACTTTTAAAAATGAACTTTTATATTTATCGTTGCTGCCATCTTTTATAAGGATTTCTATTTTTAAACTGCCGGACCTCTTTCATAAAACTTTTTTTTTAATGTTCGGTTGCCAATCATTTGTGCTGTGTAGAAAAATCAATTATTATTTATTTTTGTTTTTTTTTTAAAACTCATGATGTCAATATGCCTTAAAAATCCATAAATGTTCAGTCTACTTTGACTATTTTACTTTACTATTGTAGCACAAACGCACACGTATATAAACCTACTGGATACATGTCAGCGTTGGTCTGGAAAAGTCCCAAACAGTACAGAATTGCCTTGATGGTTAGATTCTGCTGCAGGTTTGTTATTTTTAGATGGAAGTCTCCCTCCACTGCAATAATACATTACAATTTTGACAGGGCCTAGACGGTGCTTGTTCTTTTCTTCTTCATGAAGACGTTTTAGGGCGATATGTCTGAGTGTGTGTGTGTTTTTTCTTTTATTTATTTTTTTTTCAGTCGTTCGGTTGGAGTGCACATGAAGGGTTGAGCGATGCTGGCAGAGAATCATCAAGCCTGTCAGAAAGCGTGTTTTGACCCTGCAGTGACAAACGCCAGTTGAAAACAACTTTGACGTAAAGGACTCTGAGGAAACTTTGTGTGGGACCGCCGGGCCCCGAGGTTTTCTGTCTTCACACACAAGGCGCCTGGGTCGAGGTTACAAAGCTTGCGGTGGTGCGTCGAGCTCAAGATGCGCTACCATCCGAGTACTGCCCTAGACGTCAGTCCACATCAGCTTCGCGGGTCACACCGTTTACAGTTTGGAAACAAAAAAGCTCTGAGAACAGAACAGAAGAGCCAGATCCCGACTGGTCTGCCTAGAAACCAAGCGAGTCTGTCTGAAGCCTGAAACCTGCTCTGTGCGGTCCGTGGAAGTGTGCCAGCGTCATGAACAGACTTCTGCACAGATGTCTGCCAACACACACACACACACACACACACACACACACACGGACGCAATGTCACCCTGTGCACAAAGAGGCAGTGTCACAACACAGGACAGGAAAACAAACAGAAACCTTTAAATAGGGGTGGCTGTGATATGGGTACAATTCCCAACTGTCATTTAATACTGCTATATATATATATATATATATATATATATATATATCATAGTATGGTACATTTTCTGGAACTGTTCATGGACAGAATTATTGTCTTTTTTTGAGTGTTCCACCTGACAAAGCAAGGTACTTATCGCATTGATGCCACAATCGTAAACATTCATCGTGCTGTCATGTCACAGCAGTCCCGCTCACCGGTGTGCATCACTGCCCACATGCACACACACATCTCGTCACACACAGGAGATATTAAAGCTTCAGCTGTCTCGGTACAGCGTCAAGGGTATAACACGCAATCTACCGTCGCGCAATAAAATGAACCAGAAAACGTACGCGTGGTTCTTTTGTTATCGTGTTGGCCCAAACCCCGGCGCTCCTGGCAACTAACACTAACACCTGATGGACACACAGCGCTGTTACTACACGTGACATGAAGCGGAGTTCTTACAAGTTACAATTAGTCAATCGACAGAAAATGCATCGGCACGTATTTTGTTATGGACTTATTGGCTAATAGCAATTACATAACAATAATAACAACAAACAATGGACGGAGAAAGTAATCAGCTGCTTTATCGACAACAAAAGTAAGTCATTCGCAGCCCCACATGCAACTTGAACACAGCTGATATGCATCTGCATGGCTGATACTATTGGAGGATTGTACCTTCACAGATTTAATCGCATAGAAATGTTGATGTCGGGCCAATAAGTGAGAGGAAATGAGGGGATTTAGAGCCAGTGGTGACGTTTCACAGTATGTTCACAATAGAGAGCACTGCCTTAGTTATCTTTAACCTGCAAAATGTTCCACTACGTACACCTATTTGTCACAGTTATTTAACAATAGTCAGGAGTTCTGGTCAAATGTAATTGTTTGTTACTGTAAAAACAAAACTGACATCAGCCAGTGTTTTTTATTTGAAATTTTCATATATTTGACGTTGAATCCGGTATTCAGGCGGAGCTCCGCTAGAAACCACCTCTCTGCGGCTTTAAAAAGGACCATAAGTTTCAGCTCCTAAGCTAAAAATCTTTCATTTTTGAATGCAGGCTGTACAGTCTCAGATTTCTGGAAAGAAACAAGAGGCTTGGAACCACAGACAAAACACACCAAATGTCCTGAACCGCAGCAGCATGGGGTGCAAAATGGTCACAGCGGTTTGTAGTAAACGGGCTAAAAAACTCTGACAATGCAAGTTTCTGTCCACTTCTAAGCTAACCTCTGTGCCTTTTTGTTGGGGGAAAGAATATAACCAAATACAAGTGGTAAAAAAAAAAGAGACATAGATGCAGAGAGAGAGAGAGAGAGATACTGACATCGGGAAACCAGCACATAACCAAATCAGCCGAGCCTCGGTTACCGAGGACAACCTGGACCAGGGCTCCTGCTCGGTTTTTCCTTCATGTGCTCTAATTTGCGGACAAACACCAGAGGAGGTCCGAAGTGGTACAAAGGCGCTCAGGTGAATCCATCATGTCTGAGCTGCAGGATCTCAAACCAGTTGTATTTCTGACTCCCTCTGGAGCCAAAAACCTCTAACCTGGCGGGATGAGAGCTGACGCAAACCTGTGAACGAGCTACTTGTGAAGGCAGGTGACCCGTTTACAAGCCCTTGTTCTCTTTTAACCAAGCAGTGTGAACCCCACCGCGGTACAAGGTCGTGTGCCGCGGCGCACAATAACCAAGCAGCCGTAGGTGTGATCCCACTTGAGCTGTAAACTATTTTTAACGCGGGTGGAGTTTATCACAAAGATGCCATCAGGGGATCTTCCTAATCACATCAACATAAATTACACACCGACTCTGAAATGCTTTTCTGTGATTGTGGTGCTCCCTGAATGACATAATTTGTCACGTCTCTGCCCCACCGGGCCCCTGATCAGACAACAACAAATCCTACTGCTTATTTGCATCAACTTAGGTGTTTGATGGGACACAAACAGGCAGTGACGTTGCGAGGTACGCGTCCTCCTGCGTCTCTGAAACTCCCTGTTGACGCGTCCAGGAGATGCACCATACTTTTCCCCCGATAAAGCTACACTGTGAGCAACAAATCCCTGTTGAAACCATAGGAATGACCGTCGCTGTCAAAAAAAACCTGTTTCTTACCGTCCGCGCATATTCCGTATCCCTCCGGCAGCAAAGGGGAAGCCGCAAACCTCCTCAAATGGTTTCACACACACACGATAGGCGGTGAATTAACAGCGTTACGAGTCGCTGTTGAATTCGGCGTGCATCTGATCCACCACCCGGCACGTATTTTAGTGAAGAATCCTCATCTTTTGAAACGTTCGCGTCTCATTCCCACGGCCCTCTCCCGCTAAAACAGCGGAGGCTGGTAGCGAGTTGAGGCACAAAATGCAAATTGTGAAGCACGGAATGTATGTAAGTACGGAAACACAGTTAATCTTTATGGATTATACTGACGCCTTTAATCTTGTGTTTCTAGAGTTCGTAAGGAATTGTTAATATATCATATTTCTTAAAGGGAGTTTGGAGCAAGATTTTCTGTAATACTGTATGTTGCCTATATTTTTTTATGGTTTTTACCGACTACAGGAACACTAGGTAACTACGAAAGTATGATGAGGTGGTCTGACGCTGACTGCGGTTAGTTATTGGTTTGATTAATGGTGTACAGTCTAATAATGTGTGTTTGTATTGATCACTGACGGTGGCTGATCAGGCTAATTATCAGCAAATTGTACTCGGTTTCTAACGGCAGGTCGCAGTGAACGTTGCCCTTTGTGTGCGTGTTTTTAAACTACTTTCCTAATTTAACATGACGTGCTGGATGGTGTTATGACTCCTGATGATAGTAAAAAGCAAACCATTGCACTTATTTTCTTACTGTTTACATATGTTACTGTTGTTTTTTGTAATTAATATATATATGCATACGCACATGGTAGTTTAATGTTTGACTACGTTGTTGAGCTTGTTGTCCTTGTTTTGAGCCATATTTATGTCTATTTCTCTCTATCTACACAGAGAGCAACAAAAAATCGGAGTCAAATTCCTTTTATGTGGACATATACCTGGCCAATAAAGCTGAGTTTGAGTCTGATTCTGATGAAACTTGAAAGCTCGGCAGTGTCGTTGCCCTTTAGCGTCCCTTTTTAACATTTATTCACTCAAAAAAAGCTAATATTTGTCTGCTGTGTGTCTGCAGTGTGTTTCCCGATTTGGGATATTACTCGTTTAACCTATCAACATCACTGCGCGCACACACACACACAGAGCCAGATATCTCACCTTGAAGTTTCCTTTTATCGGCCATGACTGATGACTAGGATGATGTCTTCATGCCTTCTTTCACTGCAGAAAACAGAGACAAAAGAAAACGTCAATTTATTGCTTTATGTGAGCCCGGACGGTGCACGTTAATAAACACTGCTGCACATTTCTCCATGTAACATCTGCACCCCTACGAATGTAAGAATGAGCTTAACCTTTACCCTCCAAAACGTCGCTGCACAAACTGTAGAACTGACTAAAAGAAACACCCTCCCTTGGATACGGGTATACTGATTTTATTCGTTTGTCATTTCTACCTTTCCTAAACCTGCCTGCTTCACGTCAGCTGATGATTTCTTTTAGAAACAACCCCAGAGAACAAGTTTGAACTTGTTGCATTTAATGCCCCACTTCCACTGACTCAGGATAACACGCGTCAGCTGCGACACGGCGTGCCAAGTTGGGATCACGTGCGTTCCCCAACGTGTCTAACGCAGCTGATTTGTAGGGACTGACACCGAAACCTGACGATGACTGTTGAAACTGTCACTTGACGATATGCGTTTGACTAGTTTAGCACCAAAAAACAAACTAAGACATGCCTTCAAACCACAAACTGGACCAAGACATCACTTGCATGCTGCCAGTAGCCACTGACGGCGTTAAGATGGCTTCAGGGCGGACTGCTCCATCTAGTCTGATTTCGACATTAGATGCTCGTCTCCAGAGCCGACAACACAGCTATTTATGGACGTTCATATTGTACTAGATATACTTCAGTCTTTCTTCACAAGTGTCTTCTTTGAGATTGATTATTACTTATTCTAAGGGTATGCAATTCTGGAGACGTACAATACCATGAGAAATCCCATGATGTCGAGCGAACGACGACACAGCAACCCATATAAGTAACGTCAGCCAGGCTGTGGGTTGGCAAGCTGTCCCTACAGTTGCTGCTGCGAAGCCGACGGCCAGAGGGGGCGAGACGGTTTCCCAGAGCCAGCACGGCAGCTCCAGACGGCGACACTCACAGCTCTCCTGCTGCCGCGGCTAACATCACAACAACAGCAGAACTCGGCAAACTAGAAATGTCCACGGGCAAGTCACTAAACGTTAACCGGACACACAAGTCACGGCGGGAATGGTGGGAACTTTGTGTGTTGCCCACTTACAGAGCCAGGGCTGTGTACAAACACCGGCGTTTCTGTTTTCAGCAAACGCACTGACCGGACAGCTAGCGGATGCTCGCTGGATTTGACAAAAAGACGTGTGCTGGATTAAATAACAACTTCACCAAAGCGTGCAAACGGCATAAAAAGAACCTATTACAGCTGCAGGCTGCCTGTGCAGGTAAAAAGCACTCCCAGCGTTTGTGAAGCAGAGACTGGTTCCTCTCAGTGAGCGCAAAACAAAAAAACCCCTGCGATTCGTTGGACACTTTACCTGTAAATATTAAAAAGGGAGCACTTGATTTGATGCCCCGGGGCAGGTGCGACAGCCGCAAAATCTACAGCTTTTTTGTTTAAATTGAAGGGCTGGTTATTGTTTTCAGTTTTATTTTCAAAAATGCTTAAATTCAAAATATCATTGCCGGTACGCAGCTCAGATTCAGTGCAGATGTCAAAACAATGTCTTTTCCGCACCTTACTGTGAGGAATATAAACGTTTTTCCAAGTGAAGCCAAAGCTCTCAGTGTTCATGGAGCTCAAGAACTTATGGGAATAAAATAAAAATGGAACATTTTGGACTTTCATCAGGGACTATCTGAGAAAAGCATAAGAAAACAAGATTATAAATCTACTAGGCCAGTCGATGGCAGCTTCCAATGGCTTTCAGTATTCAGTCGTCTGCATACGTTTTAATAGGTAACCAACGAAGCAGTGATGTTCGACACCCAGCCCTGCTCAGCTGTGGAAGCCAAATATGTGATAGCGATTACTCCACGTTTAGGAGAGGGGCGGAGGAGCAAAAGGTCATTTAAGGTGCTTCTTCCAAACCTCAGGGACGTTTTTTAGACAGAGCTTTACTTCTGTCGCAATATCACAGCCTCCTCATGTCGTCAGAATGAAAGATCACAACACCATAACAGCATCACAACTGTGGTCCAGGGAGCATCTGCCACATGCTTCAGCTGATACAAACTAATATTCGGAGGCTGCTTTCCGTTCTCTAAAGGTATCCGCTGTGATTCACGGCCCTCACACGTGCGCGGGCTGCATAGCATTTTAACAGCATGGTTAAATGGTTTAATGTTCGCATTCTTCGCCGCAAACCCGTGAACATGGACCTGTTCTAACGGCGGTCAGCTCTGCTTTTCCTTGCACCGCGCGCGCACTAAAACGGAAATGCGGCTCGGCCGATCGGATCACGCGTCAAAATGAAACGTCGATCGTCTCGACCCAGGAGAGGACCCAAGCTGCGTTCAACAAAGGCACGTAGAGCCTGGAATCGGAGATGGAACACGGAGCGCTGACTTGAGTCGACGTATATTTTAAACATACGGGGGATTGGGGGGGGGGTGAGGACAACACGCCACGTCAGCTTTAAAACGGCACAAACTGGCAGCAGGTCGTCAGAGGGCCCTGTTCTCGAGTTAGGACACGGGCAATTAAACACAGGCTTTTCTGATCAAGCTGGAGCGGCAGAAAGCTACGGTTTATGATGCTTTTCTTACGTCAACCCGCAAGGGACACTGTTACCAAAAGAACAAATAAAACGCCTCTGCTCGGCCAGCACACTCACGGCGTCCTCGTGATCATCCTGGGCCTGCGGTTCCCAATCTGCGGCCTGGGTACCATTACAGGTCCTTGATGGAGTTTCAGTACATTCTTAATTTTAATTTCACTTTGCTACTACTGTATTCAGATCTCCCAACACAAACTGCACTTTGGGGGGGGGGGATCTTTATCAAATGATTCATCGGCATATGCTTAGTCAAACCCCTCAGGTGTTAACAGAGAAACTGAGTTACGTGAAAAACTTTATTGCAAAACGCATGAAAATATAAATTAATGGCCATGATTTTCCTTGGCATGCAACCACGGTATACGCGAGACAATGCCCTTCGAGGTGTCCATTATCGGGAATTAATGGACGATGGAGAGGCCAGAACCGTCTGACACGCAGCGGAGGGCCTCATCCCTTACAGCATATAAAACTGTTACACGTATTCAGTTTTAGAAAAATCTGTCAGTGTGAGATCGTCTTCACTCGAAAGCAAACACTCAGGTGACAGTTTACTGCGTACACCATACAAAAACTAATGTAGTCTTAATGCAAAAGTGTTTCTAAAACGTTTTCCACCCAATTTACATCAATGAGGGTAGATTAAATATTAGAAGCACGTCTCAGTATAACTCAACAGCAGGACTTATTGCAGGGCTGCAGTATTGAACTGCCTTAGTTTTAGATACAGAAACCAAAAACTACACCATAAAAAAGGTGATCCAACACATCTCTTGGCACTTAAGCTGCAGACCATGTAACCGCAGCGTCCCCGGTTCGAGTCCGGGCCCTTTGCGTCACGCCATCCCTTCTCCTTCTCCTTCCTGTCACCGCTCTACTGTCGCTGTCAAATAAAGATGACAAGAAATGCCCAAAACACACATAGATATTTTCAACAGCTGTTCATATCGCCTACCCTTATGTGACACTGGTACCAATGTGATCCATAGAAATACGGCAAAGGAATGTATTAGGCTGTTAACTTCTACCTTTAATACACATTTAAACCAGATAAAACCTATTACAACCAGGGGTAAAACTACTTTCTGATTGCACCCATACACTTCACATATTTGATGTTTTCGTCTTGATTATTTGTGGTTTGTCTGACTCTGACTCTGACTCTGACCCCCCCCCCACACACACACACACACACACCCCGTTGAATTGAGAGAAACCAAAAACTTGAAACCAGGAAACAATTGTGTTCTGCCTTCAGCAAAGTCTGCCACAGAGCTCACCTGCACGTCCCAGCTCTGTGACCGCATCGCAGGCTGACTCACTGGACTTCGGTCGGACATCACCTGTCACTTTTCCCGGACAGGTGCACACACCTGGCCACAGGTCCCCCGCCGCCCGGCCGGCGCACGCTCACACTACGGATCGGTCGAGTTTGGAGCCAACTGACACTTTTCCTGAGCGTCTCACGAGCATTTGACAGTCACGTCCAGGACCCGGGCAGGTCGTTGGGGACCGGCTGAACCGAACCTTTGCTAGCCCGGGATGTTTACAAACAGTGCGGGTATCATTAGTGGCGACAGCCGCCTGTGGGCACCAACGTCCGAGCAGACACAAAACAAACTCCGTGCCCAAGTTACGCGCCGCGGCTGCGCACGGGAAGTTGTGCGTTTCCGTTTCGAGCTAACACAAAGACTACAAGTTGGTCTGTTTTCAGCGCAGAGAGCTGCAGCTTCCCACCGGCTGCTCTATTTGATGTGGGAGACACAATTTGGAAAGGGGAGCGAGAAAGGAGGAGGAGGAGGAGGGGGGGAAATGCACATAAATTCATCAACCCTTGGGTCTGCAACGGAATTACCTGGGTTTTTCAGAGTTAAGATTTCTTTCCGCAGTCGCCCCGCTCCGGCAAATCTTCCACGATTCAGTATAAAAGGCTATTTTCTAAAAAAAAAAAAGTGTCAATTCTTCTCGCTAAACAATCACTCCGCACATCCAAGATGGCTACCAGGAACACCTCCTCCCCCGATGCCCCGTTGGACAAGAGCCCCGCCTACCTCACCTGTGATTGGTCCGCTGCGGCCGCTCCCGTCCTGCTAGTCGCCGAAACCCGCTGTCTGTCACGAGACGCTGCTTTTACTACTTCCAGGATAAAACCCGCTATGATTGGTCGGCTTGGAGAGGTGAAAGGGTAAACCACGCCCTCCTCCACTACGCCCCCTCTTTCTCCCGTTAGCCGCAAGGTGCTCTGGGAAAATAAGTTTAATACCAAGGACTTGTTTATTAATTATAGTTATTTGTTTTACGAGGAAGTTTCCGTTTCACGTTTCCTTTGTTCCTTCAGAACTTTTGTCGAAATATGCTGAAAAACAACATTGCATTCCTAACAACAACAAAGACAAGAAAAGCCGGGACGACAAAGAGGAAAATAACAATAAATCAGGTACAATGGGGAAAAGAAAATTACATTCAATGTGTTAATAAACATGTTTATATCAAAATGCACTATTAACCCTATTAACATAAATCATTCAAACATTATCAAAAAAATTACACCTGTATGGTTAAAAAATAATCTTACCCTCATTAATGAAATAAATCAATTGCATGAACATGATATTTACCCATAATGCTAATAATGTGTACAATGCCATCAGATGCCGCGCACTTTGACTTGTGTACATCATTTGCTCAAATTCAGTTGCTCCACCCCACCAAACTGGAAAAGCCATTTCCTTATGGAGCGGCTTTGTGGAAAGGGGACAAACACAAACTGTTGACACAAAGTTCAAATCGCAGTCTTGTCTAAAATATCATTTTATTCTGTAGCACGAAGACCTTCATAACTCCATGGGGCCTGGACCAAAAACCGGCCCAGACCAAAAGTACACAAAAGGATGGGAACACGGGGTGTCTATATGTTTGGCCATAGACCGCGTGCGCTTCGTGGTCACGTTATTTTATCGTCGTTTGTGTTGGTTTATATGTATTTTCTTTATGTGTATTTGCATAAAGGCCCATTTAGAGACAGGCATTGCAAACTAGCTAAGGACATAGATTCTGTGGTATGCAGACTTGGTCTATGCTAAATACCTGTCTATAAAAATAAACAAATATAATGAAAATCTACAGCACGAGTTCTGCATGCCACCGGGAATAGAGGCAAATGGTAAGTTCTTCTGCACCACGTCTCCTGCAGTGATTTATAAACCTACTATGGCCTCTTCGTAAGTGTACCGAACTTGGAGTTAAGAGCCACAATGAAGCTAAATCTGTTTATCATGACCTGTGAACCTGTGCATTGCTCCTTTCTTCCAGCGGGGGGCACTGCAGTCAGCACGATGCTATGCTAAGTACTTGAGACAAACTCACAGTACACGCCAGTATTGCTGTTACAAAAAAAGAACTGCACAGCAAGATCTGCCAGTCTCGTTTCTTTCTTAAGATCTTGATCATAAATTATTACTTCAATATGTAAAATCTGTGTTCAGGATGCTGTCACTTTGAATGAATCACTGTCAGCTGTAGAATTGAATCACATTGTTGCAGCCCACTTCAGAGTTTCTTGACAAGAGCATACAAATGCTTAAAAGGGCAAATACGGTTTAGTGTATATGATGCGTGAGCAAGCAGCAAGTCGGCGGTATTATTTCTCATATTCTCATTTGAACTCAGAAGGCTGAATTCATACTTTCATTTACACCCTTCACATTTCCAACATCTCCTGAATCGTGTCCTGACTGTAAAAATGACCGAGACAATCATACATTTAAAGTAATTTACTCTCTTTCGTGATGTGACATTTTAAACCTTCGTATACCATACAGTACAAGTCAAAAAACTCAAATACAATATATAACCTAGGCACGAGATATATGAACAAATACTCTTCTTCAATAATACATATTAAATGTAGATGTTTTACAAAATTATATTCCATAAACTACAAAATGCTGTGTCCAAAAAGTAATGAAGTAAATCAATATTTCCGCTTCTTTCGATACAAAGTGAAAGGTGAAACCCAAGGCCAGTCATTTTAGTAAACAATCATCTGGAGTCTGTAAATATTTCCGGACCAAAATATTCTACAAAAAGCGTCCAAAATGATACATTTACTCACTGACTACTTTGATAGCTGCTCTATGTAATGTTTTCAGGCACGGAGGACATTATAGTACATGATATACTGTATCCTCTAGTTAATGTATAACATCAGTTAATTCCTGAGGTAAAGCAAAAAGTAACCCCACAAAACAAATCCTGACAACCGTAACAAAAACGTAAAAAAAAAATTACAGATATTTATATAAATCAAGTAGCTCATTGGCAAAAATCCCGGAGCGTATTCAAACTAAGTTAATCCTGTAATTTGGTATCTAATCATCTCATTCTCGCGTTTCATATATCTGCCTCTTACTGTAACCAAATGAAAAATGTAAGTTGAAAAAGGGCAACACAAAAAAAAAAAAAAGAAAGAAAGGAAAAGAAAAAGCTAAATGTTGGGTGTTGCCTTTACTCTTCCTCCTCCCTCCTATTTGTCAGTTTCTGAACCGATAGGAGATCGGCAGCAGCTTGTGAGTCTTCTTCATGCTCTGGACCTTGCTGTGCGTCTGGTCGTCCATGGTCTTGTAGCACCGCCGGGCGTAATCCAACAGCTTCTCCTTCGACGCCTCAAACTCCCCGACCTCTGCCACCTGCGCGAGTTAATGTGGACATTTCAGTGAGTTAGCTACGTGCTGGACAGATGATACCAGAGGAACCCTTGCAACTTAAACCATATTTTAAAACGTTTCTGATCGCGAGAGGTGAGATATACCCGTATGGGAATATGAGAATAGAATCAACAATAACAGTTTCTTTTGCCGGCTTTATAATGATCACCAGTGTTGATCTTTGGTTTCATTTGTTGTTTTACCAGCAGTGCAAACAGTTCAGACCTTCTCTGGAGCCACCAGCAGCAGCTCGGCGATGGGGGAGGTGGAGGCCATGGTGTTTCGGTCGACGCCGTGGATCTGGAAGGCTCGGGACATGCTCCTCACCCGCTGGTAGGTCGTCAGGATCTTCTTATAACGAATCAAAACGCCGTCTGGGTCTTTAACTTGGAGAGGAGGGGAGAGAGTGGAGAGAAAAAAGGCGAAATGCACCGTTTTGAGTTTCAGCCATGTGTACTGGACGTCAAGTGATGAGTTCTTCACCCCAATTCAAAACAATCGGCTGTTTTGAACCCCGAGTGAACCCTGAACTCTGGAGTGCAACCTAGACAAGATATTCGTGCTATCTTGAGAAAATTCACTTCGGTTTGCGCTCACTTGGATCTTCCCACTGACTTTGTACGTCACTGTGCTATCTGGAAAATTCACCTCATGTTCAGTCACACACTTCAAGACTTGTTTTCACTTTTTAAATCTCCTTGGTTGAAACATAAACACCTTTGTGCATTAAACGGCACTGTGTGATGCACACAGCTGGAGCTGTGTTTTCTGTCACATTTTCCCTCACCTCTCTGTCTCTCCCTGCCGTGGGTGATCCTGAAGATCCTTCTCATCTTCATCCTCGGCTCTCCGGTGGCTCGCCCTCTCCCCTTCTTCTTCGACCCCTTCTCCACCGCCGAGTCCTCCTCCTCCTCCTCCTCCTCGTCCTCCTCCTCCTCCACGTACTCGTCCTCGGTGTAGTATTTATCCTCCTCCAGATGAAACTCCTGCTTGACTACAGCCGGGAAAGGTTGAGCAGCAATGAACCCAACTGCATCGTGTGTCAAGGCCAAAAAAGGCACTTTCCCGACGTTAAATAGTTAAATATTTCTAACACAATTAAGTGCAGTGACTGATTGTCTAATTTGTGTGTCAGCGATTTCCTCACCAGGGATGGCAGTGCTGCGGCGGGTCCGAGGTCCTGGTCCCTGCACGCGTTTGAGGGTCATTCCTGACCTGGTGGTCATGGGGGAGGGAGGAGAGGGAGAGCTGGCAGGCTGGACCTTCACACCACGCTGGGAGTCTCCACACCACTCTGTCACTGTATGCAGTTATAATAACACCGTTGTGAGGTCCGGGAAAAAACTCAAGGGGTTAAGGACGTCATCCCACACCAGAATAACCACCTAGATATCAGATGACGAGCAAACACACAAACAAACTGGATAACAAACCAAATGCACGTTTGGTTTTTGTGGCTTCATCCCCATGTGTGATCCACAAACATCCCTCGCCTCCTGAAACCCAGAAAAGTGTTTGTAATTTCGGCTTCTTTTTTTTAATTTTTTTATTCCACCCTCGTCTTTAAAAGGTCAGTATTTGTTACTATTATTTCGGTTGTGTCGTGTGTCTTTTGGGACACACGCAGCTCCACATTTAGACAAACATTGTAACATTGTAAATTCTCATTTAGCTCCACTTTCTAGTATTTCTAGTATCGCGCAAGAATTTATGTTCAGAGGAAAAACATTTCCTTTCCGATTCCCTGTTGGCTGTAGTTGGCCGTGACTTGGCAGATGAATATTTTACACAAAACATCAGTGTTCATAAAATGTGAAGCATTCCTATAGTTTCACATTAACAAAATAGTGTATTCATAAAAAAAGGTTGGACCACCGGCAACATTAAATTACTGTTGACAAACTGATTTTTTGATTTATTTTGCCATTGATGCTTAATTAAATCTGACTGCTAAAGCTTTACTTACATATAAATTCTGAATGCAGCACCTTCAGTTTAAATAAAGTACCATTTCTATTGTTAGAATCTAGCGTGGATTTAAAAATAGGATTGGAACACTTTTTTCACCACTTGTCCTTCTCATTGTCTTAAGCTGCACTGTGAACAATCTATTTCACTGCTTTATTAGTTTTGATATGTTGTCTCTAAACTGTTTTTAATGTATATTGTACCTATAGTAGTTATGTATATTGAGATTAATTCAGTTCCGTCCTCACTCATCTATTATCGCTGAGTTACTGATATTAATCCAGTATATTACACGCATATACAACAAGTAAATCTTTTGATCAAGCATTATGCTGCTTTGGAGCAATCCATCATTGCGTTCATAGAGAGTTTTGTGCATTTCTCATGTTCACTTCTTGAACTGGATGGTTTTCTATTTTCTCGTAGGTACGATACACCTGAGCTGTTCCTGACGCCTCACCCTCCGGACTCCTCATGCTGACGATGAAGCGGTCCAGCTGACAGCGCAGGAAGTTGCGTTCCTCCTCCAGCTCCTCGATGCGCTTCTGCAGCCAGGCGTTCTTCTCCAGAGCGACGTACAGGTGAGCTCGCAGGTTCGAGACCAGGATGAAAGGGCTGTACTGAGAGTGGGGAGGCTCCTGCACCACAGGCTCTGCAGGAGGGGAGGAGGGGAGGAAACGGAAGGGAGGAGGAGGAGGAGGAGGAGGAGGAGATCAGAGGCGAGGAGAGAGGAGAGGAAAGGAGGAAACAGAGGAGAGGAGCGGAGGAGGAGGAGGAGAGGAGAGGAGGAAACCGAAGGGAGGAGGGGAGGAGGGGGAGAGGGGAGGAGAGGAGGAAACAGAATAGAGGAGGAG